>CM021733.1:73460909-73543196 GCA_011075105.1 Heteronetta atricapilla
GAGAAGAGAAGAGAAGAGAAGAGAAGAGAAGAGAAGAGAAGAGAAGAAAAAAGAGAAAAGGTCAAAATATTCAAATATTCTATACTGCTCACTGTCAAGGATGACATTAACTTTTTTTTTTTTTTTTTAATTTTGATACTTAACTACTACAAACAAACTATGTCTCAATGTGTTCTTCGCTAAGCTAGATCTCTTGAAGCTTTGTATCTGTATTTGTTTATCTTCATTTGCAGTCCTGTTTTTCATTTTGTATATTTGTGCTTCAATATGACCAGTAGCTATTTTTAAGTGTGGACACACAATATCTATACTAAATTCAAAAATTAGTTTCCACATGCTAAAATCACAAATAAAATTATTTTCTGCTGTCATTGACTCTTATTATAATTATTTTTCTTTAAGAGTACAGCTCTTTTCTGTTACAGCTATAATAGATAGTATCCTTGACTGTTGTTTTAGCAGTTTGTAGATATTTTTAGAAACATTAGGTACATTTTTTTCCTTCCCAAACTCTACTATTGACTTTATTAAAACGTATTTTGTGTGAATATACTAAGTTTAATAAGTAGGAAATTATTCTTTGAATAATTTCATTCTTGATCCTTTTATTTTATGACAATTTTTACTTCTATAAATTTCATCAACCATAGAGCAAAGGTTGGACGTGGTAATTAGGTACATGGTCTAGATATTGGTGGTAGAGGTATGGTTGGACCAGATGATCTTGAAGGTCTTTTCCAACCTTTATGATTCTACAATTCTATGATTTATGTTTTTCTTCCAAATTACTGCTAAAAATGTTGAAAAATGTAAGACTAATCCTGATGGATATCAACTAAATATATTTTTGATTGTAATTCCTGATGGTGTCTGTTTTATTAAATCTATTAGCAAGTTGACTCAGAGTAGTACAGAATCACAGAATGCTTGAGGTTGCAAGGGACTTCTGGAGGTCATCTACTCCTACTCCCATTCTCAAGCAGAGCCACCTACAGCAGGCTGCCTGGCACATCCAGTCAGGTTTTGAGAATCTCCAAGGAGGAGACTCCACAACCTCTCTGGGCATCCTCAGTGCTCAATCACCCTTACAGTCAATAAATGCTTTCTAATGTGCGAAAGGAACCTCCTGTTTCTGTTTGTGCCTGTTGCCTTTTGTCCTGTCACTGGGCACCACTGAAAACAGCCTGGCTTTGTCATCTTTGCACCCTCCCTTCAAACACTGATATACATTAGTGGGATTCCCCCGCCTAGGCCTCCTCTTTAGACTAAAAAGTCCCAGCTCTCAATCTTTCCTCATATGAGAGATGAGTCCAGCCCTTTCATTATCTTCATGACCCTTTGTGGGACTCTCTCCAGTATGTCCAAATCTCTCTATGTGCAGAACTGGACACAGTACTCCAGGTGTGGCCTTACCAGTGCTGAGAAGAGAGGAAGGATCACCACTCTTGACCTGCTGTCAATATTGCTCCTAAGGTAGCCCAAGATACCATTAACCTTCTGTGTGGCAAGGGCGCAGCAGTGGCTGATGTCTAACTTGGTATCCCACAGGACCCTCTGGTCCTTTCCTACAAAGCTGCCTTCCAGCCAGTCGGCCTCTAGTGTATTGTGTTTTTTTCTTCCCAGGTGCAGGACATTGCACATACCCTTTGTGAATTTTATGAGGTTCCTGTGAGCCCATTTCTCTGGGTTGTTGAGGTTGTACTGGATGGCAGCCACTCCTCCTAGTTCTGTGACATCAGCAAACTTGCTGATGACACACTCTACCCCATCATCCTGATCATTGATGAATTTTTTGAACAGAATTGGGCACAGTATTATACAGTTATTGCACAAGCTAATGTCTACTCACAGCATTTAGTTCTTATTGCGCTATGGCAACATGTACACATTATACTATACCTGTATTTACATAGCTGTCTTTATCTTTCAAATCTGTTCTTTCTGTGCTTGAAATACAAGTTCGCTTTATAGGGTATTTTCCATAAGACTAGCTCCTTCTCTGTAGTTGCCTATTGTACCAACTCTTTTGCTATCTTGTGATGAATTTAAGAATTTGAGTCTTTAGGGAAGCAAAATGTGATATTCTACATCCTGCACATCAATGAACCAACATAAAATTGGGATTTTAAATAGTGAATATTCAGAATAAACTATTTGTGACCAGTCTACAACCTAGTAATTATTCACCTAAATTGAAGAATAGGAAAGATTTATTATGAATTATTCAGTCAACTCTCTTGAATGTGTATGTAATCATTTATTAAAATCTGTATAATATATTGAACAAGTAAAATGCTATACTTTTTATGTGTAAAACATGATAGTGTGCTAGGAGTGGAAATTTTTCAAATGAATGAATGGAGAAAATGTTTATGAATTTTAAATAATCAAAAAGTGCTTTTGGATATAGAGAGAACAATAGGACAGTGAGAATATTCAGATACAGAAATTTAAATATAAATAATATCTTATTATGTGTTTGAATATTAATGAGTTGGCTATAATTTTGTAGAGTACTGAGATGATTAAATATAAAAATAAAGCTTCTGAACTGCCCCCACTTTTTGTTAAATTCAATGTAAATTCGGTGAATATCAGAAAGTAAATCATAGCATTATTAGCTGAAGATCAAAAAAAAAAAAAAAGGTAGCCTGGATAGTCAAACTCAAGTTTGAGAAACAAGGTATTTATAATCATTTTCTTAAATATTATGTGAAAGTGTTAAAAGCAGTGTTTCTGAAGCTTAAGAAGTATGGTATATTGAACAAGAAATTATCACATAAATTCACTCTTTATTTTGAAGAAGTATAAAGATTTCCTAGCTCTTTTTGCTGTATGTCACCAAAGTGTCAAATGCATACTGTAAGAAGGAGAAATAAAATATATTTTTATGATTTCCAATTTTTGATTCCTGTATTAAATGAAAACATACCACTAACACCCTCCCTCAATCCATGAATCAAATAATTGAATAATACAATTATTCTGAACTGAATAATAGAAGAAATGGCTCATCAGCCATTTGTTTAGATAAAGGAATGTGTATGTATGCTTGCTTGCTTGCTTTCTCCATCCAATTGCCAAACTCAGAATAACTATTTTTGTGCCCTGCAAGGTAGAAGATGAGTGATATTAAGGGAGCTAGATTATTCTGAGACATTATTAAAGAAACAAACTCAACTAACTTGAAAGAGGGCTTATTCAGAGAGGAAGTTGAACTACATGCCAGAACAATGTGTCAAGAGTGCTGAGCACTGGGGAGTCTAAGACTTCAGCAGATTCTTCTCCAGAACTTACCTGTATTTAACAGACCCCTGTAATATTAAAAATAAATAAATAAATAAATAAATAATAACATTTAAAAATGTACTGAGTGGCTATACAGTCTTGAAAACTAATAAAATTCCTGGACATCCCTCTGTTCAGCTGTAACATTTTTACATGTGCCTGCCAAATCAACTCCAGCCAAATTCTTTATGAGTTCATTAAAGTAACAGACAAGCTAAAACCTATAAACCAGCCCTTCCACCAATGCAGCTGTGGAAGGTTTCTTTAAAAGTAAAAATATAGCTTTCTAAACTTGTCTGGCTACTATGTAAAATATTTTCAAAAAATATCCACACACATATTAAATATATTTAATACATTTTATATTTTTATATATTTGGTATGTGTCTACCTACATGCATTGTACCTGTATATGTATTGTAGCTAGGTATCACCTTCAGAAGAAGTGTCAAGAATCCTTGTTCTTGTCCTGGAGGTATTGCCTATAAGTGTTCTTTTCTAATATTTCTCCCTGAATGTCTGCTTTGGTTACTCTAGGAGACATGATAAGCATCTAGACTGATTTTTGGCCTAATCCAGTGTGACCGCTCTTCTGTTCTCATTGACAATGCTTGTTCCCAGCTCCATAGTAGACCATGCTTCTCTTTGAATTTACTCAATTACTGCTAATACTCCATAAACCTGGGTTTGAGAGTGGTTTCCTAAGTGGACAATTTTGCTGGAGAATAGTGGGATCTGGATGCAAGTTCTCTCCTGAGATGACGCAGCCCCCAAGAAAATGCTGTGATTGCAAGTATATAAACAAGTGAACATTGTCCTGACATTTGGAGAAAGAAACATAAAACAGAGAGTCAATGGGTCTAGAGGGTGTGAAAGGAATAAGAAGGAGGCTGAAGCAACATGGGTTCTGAATATGGCCTGAAAATTTCCAAGCTTTTTTTTTGTCTACGTGATGGTATGTGAATTACTCTCCCAAGAAATGAGGAAGTTTGAATTACAGAATCATAGAATCATTAAGGTTGGATCATCTGGTCCAACCATCCCCTTACTACCAATGTCACCCACTAAACCATGTTCCTAAGACCCATATCCAACCTTTCCTTGAACACTCCACCACTTCCCTGGGCAACCCGTTCCAATGCCTGACTAGTCTTTCTGAGAAGAAATTTCTCCTAATTTCCAACCTAAATCTCCCCTGGAACAACCTGAGAACATTCCCTCTTGTCCTATCACTAGTTATCTGTGAGAAGAGGCAGACACCCAGCTCCCCATAACTTCCTTTCAGGTAGGTGTAGAGAGCAATAAGGTCTCCCCTGAGCCTCCTCTTCTCCAGACTAAACAACCCCAGTTCCCTCAGCCGCTCCTCAAAGGACTTGTGTTCCAGGCCCTTCACCAGCTTTGTAGCCTTCTCTGGACACGCTCCAGGCTTCAATGTCCTTCTTGCAGTGAGGGGCCCAAAGCTGAACACAGTACTCACGGTGTGGCCTCACCAGAGCTGAGTACACAGGGATGATCACCTCTCTGGTCCTGCTAGCTACACTATTCCTAATACAAGCCAGGATGCCATTGGCCTTCTTGGTCACCTGGGAACACTGCTGGCTCATGTTCAGGTGAGCATCAATCAGCACCCCTAGATTCTTTTCCTCTGTAATGTCTCCTCTAAATGTTTTCAGTAAAATAAGGACTCAAATTTGAGTTTGCAGTTCTAATCAATGGGCTGATTGTCAAAAAACAGACCATTGATATCTCTAAGTTCTATTCATGTGATGCCTACCTAAAGGACTGTATTCAGCTCTGGGGCTCCAACATAAGAAGGACATTGAGCCATTACAGTGGGTGCAACGGAGGACTATGAGGATGATCAGAGGGCTGGAGCACCTCTCCTATGAAGAAAAGCTGAAAAAAATGTGTTTGTTCAGCCTGGAGAGGAGAAGGATAACCTGGAGAGGGACTCTTTATCATGGATTGCAGTGACAGGACAAATTGTTTTAAGCTAAAATAGTGGAGATTTAGATTAGATATTCAGAAGGAATTCTTTACTGTTGTACTGGGTCTAGCTGGGATGGTAACTTTCCCTGCAGCAGCCCATACATTGCTATGCTCTGCACTTGTAGCTAAAACAGCAGTGGTATCACACTGGTGTTGTGTCTGCTGCTGAGCAGTGCTGGCACAGCATCAGGACTTTCTCTAGCCCTCCTAGGGGGTGGGAAAAAAAAGTGAGAAACATCACCAGGGCAGCTGACCCAAACCAACCAAAGGGATATTCCATACCATATGATGTCACACTCAGCAATAAAAGGTGGGAAAAGGAGGAAGAGGAGAGGGGTGGGCTCTCGTTGCAAAAACGTCTGTCCTCCTCTCCGAACACCGGCTACGTGCGTTGAGGCCCTGCTTCAAAGACGTGGTCAAGCATCGCTTATTTGTGGGAAGCAGAGAGTAATTTTTTCCCCTCTGCATTTCCACATAGCCTTTACTTGTTTTGTTATTCCCTTTCCCCCTTCCTCTTCCCCTTTTCCCTTTTCTCCCTTTAGTTGAATTGTTTGATTAATAATAATATTGTTAATAATAATAATATTGTTAATAGTTTAATTAATATAATATTTCCTTGATAATATATTTCTCTCTTTATTAAAATTATCCTTATCTCAACCCGTGAGTTGTTTTTTTTCCCTTTACTTCTTCCCCTCCTCATCTGGGGAGGGGGAGTGGGGGAGCGGTTGTGGTGTTCGGTTGCCTGATACGGTCAAACCACCACAACTATGAGGACAGTGAGGCACTGAAACAGTCTGGCAGCAGGGTTGGACTTAGATGATCTTTAAGTTACCTTAAAGCCCCAGACATTCTGTGATTCTATCATTTTCTTTAAAGATTTGCTAGAGTAGTTTATGGTTAAAGTTACACGTGAACAACAGCATATTTAAACATTATTTAGACTCCTTATTGATTAGAATAAACTGAATAAATGCAGAGGGATATAACTAAACAAGCTTTCTAAAAATCTGAATTCTGGGACTCCTAACAGATGTTTTATTGGAGGAATATTTGAGTTTAAATTCCACCATAAAAAAGTGGGGGCATGGAAATGTAACTATTGCAACATGGTGGATATGCCTGACCATAAAGGCAGTGAAAGCAAAAACATTGCTCTTTCTGGAACACAGTAAGCTGAGATATCAATGTATGTGAGATAAGATAGAGGTGGTGAAGAGTTACTGTGTTCTTCTGCATCTTTGGGCTTTGTAGGTGATGGCTTCATTATAATATAAAGTTGCTTATCCAACATAATAATTCCTTTTTATTTCTGAATTATTGGAGTTAGATATAAATTAATAAAAAGCCAATATTAGTTCATTTGTTCTAGTTTTGAATTTACATTCTTAAAATAATGAAAAGGCTTGAATAATGCGATGTGAAGAAATCTTTAGTTTGGACTTATTTTTTTCCACATCTTTCCTAGAGTAACTCTACTCCAGAATTTCCATGTATATGAATGAGATAAAGTAGAAGCAAGCAACTAGTTTGAAGTATTTGTATTGACCCTTACCATGTCTTCAGTAGAGGTCTCACTATGAAAAAAATGGCAAATATACTTTTATGTCTTTGTTCTTGGAGTAAAACTCTTAAAAATATATTTTCTCCTTAAAATAAATAAATAGATAAATGAATCACAGTAAGATGTGACTTCAGTGTCCAAGAATGCAATATATTGACAGAAGTAAGTTATAAAACATAAACCTTATTAAGACCTGAACATTTTCTGCCTTGAGTTATTGCTTAATATCTTAATAATTGAGCTTTATTATTGTAATTACCATAATAACTTAATATGTAACATCTCTCAACATGTCCTTAGGAGGATATCTCCATATCACAAAGGGTGAAATGAGGCACACAAAAGCAAAATGATTGATTAATGAAACCTTTTTTTTTTCTCTATTAACCTTCACTTCAGTAAATATAATTTTAATTTATATTTATTTTAAATATATGAATCTGTTGGGTTGTAAATGTGCAAAGAAGCAGACAAAAAAAATGCCAGAAGCAATGAGAAAAACATCATTGCACCAGTAGAAGACAAGTCTGAACATTAGGCAAAGTTATGCACATTTTGAACAGTGCAAATTTAAGCCAGACCCAGTCAGCATTTAGTAATGCTTCTTAACTTGAGTTCTGTCAGCCAGAACAGTTTCTGCAGCTCTAGACGTATATGTACATATACACACAGGGGAAATTAAAACTCACAGAAAGAAAGGGAACTTGTAGGAACAGGTTTTGATTTTTCATAGAAATGTTATATTAGTAGAGATGGTCCTAACCAAATTGTTTTATAAACCCATATTAAGATGACAGCTGTAGTTTAAAACATTATAGTCTGTACCCAGATAAGAAAGTATGCCATGTTTAGCTGCAGTGGGGGGAATGAAGGGAGTCAAATAATCTCTGCCTCTTCCAAACAAACACTATCGTCATCAGCTAAAAGGCTGCCCAGAGCATTTTGGTGTTTCTCACCACACCTTTTGTTAGAACAAAACTGCAGCAATGGTATGTAACTGGTATGGGAACAGACTGATACAGAAGGGAATGTCTCCTGGAGAACAGTTGTTTTTTCATGGGTAGAATGACTCTCCTTCCTCCCATTCTTGCTTTTCCCTGTGCACCAGAGGATGTAAATCTTAGTCTGTAGCTATACAATCTTGAACTGAACTGAGACCCAGTTTCTTATCTGGGCCAAAGGTCTGCTCAGCACTGTGAGAGAAAGGGGAGAGAATAAAGTTTTTTGTTTGTTTGTTTGTTTGTTTTTTTTCTAAATGGATTACTGCCAATTTTTATTATTATTTTTCTTTGAAACTAAGAACTGTCAGAGAAACTAAGAACTGTTTGGAGCCCCTTAGGGCAATAATTTTCTCAAACTTTGGAAATACCATGCAATTGCTATAAATCAAAATATTGTGTGTTTTTATTTCCTTTCCTATAATTAAAAGTTAGCTTTGATACTTAAAAGGAAAAAGCACACCCAAGAACTGAGTAGATACAAAACATCCATTTACGACACTTCTGCAAAACAATGAAATTTACTTCTTAGTAATATATAACAGAAATTAAACAAAATGTGTGTTAAAAATCTTCCTTGTAAAAAGTACAAAACCTTTTATAGAGGTTTTCACCTCTGATGATTTGTTGTTGTCTGTAAGAAGGACTAATTAGTCAAAAACAAATCATCAGAGGTGAAAACAGGGAGCAGAAAACCCTGTGGTTTACATTAAAGTTATTGGACAATGCATATGTTGTAAAAAGTTGTCAAGGTTAGAATAAAAATATATTTGAATTATGTCCATAAGAGTAGGAACAGATCTGTGAGGACTTGCATAGAACTGCAGTGAATCACTGCTAGGCAGTTATGCTACTCTGTGGGTCCTGTGGTAAATCAATTTGATAGGGTGATACTAAGCTACAGAGAGTGCCTCTTGGTTCCTGGCTCTGACTCTGACATCAACTTTCCCACACTTTTTTCTTTTCTTTTTTTTTTTTTTTTTTTTTTTTTCAAGCTAAAGCTCAGATACACAGGCAGAATGCAGCAATGATGAGCTTTGTCTGGTTCACCTATTTATAGGACTGGGGTCTTAGCATGCTGAGAGAGGTGGGACTCTTTAGTCTTGAGAAGTCTCAGGGGGATCCACCAAATAAATATCTAATGTGAAAGAGTAAAAAAGACAGAAGTTGACTTTTACCAGTGGTATCCAATGAAAGGACAAGATGTAATTGGCACAGACTGAAACATTACAAATCCTCTTAAACACTTAAACATAAAGCTTTTTTTTTTTTTTTTTTCTTATATGAGAATGATGGAATACTGAAATGTTGCCCAGAGAGGTGGTGGAGTCTCCATCCATGGAGATATTCTAAACCTGGCTAAGCAATTCCCTAAGCAATCTGTTCTAGTTGACCCTACTTTGAGAAGCAAAGTCATACTAGAAAATCTCCTTTCAAACTTCAACCATTCTCTCATACTCTAATTCTCTGATATTAACACATATGCATGCATATATTCATGCACACACTCATATATATTGTATACATATCTAAATATATACATATTTACATCTATAAACTTGAATGTAGATCAGTCATATTTAATTTACACATGGCATTGCTTTTATGGGAAAATGCACCCAGAAGAGACTTTTGTATTTGTTAGGATATTTTCTGCTTCTATCCTCCTATATAATTTTCAATAAAAGCTCTCAATTATAAATGATTGTCTGAAAAGATGTTGAGTAGTATTAGCAACTAACGACTTTTGTATGTGAGTATGTGTTAATCTCGCAGATCTAATTCACAGTATGACTGAATGTAGTTGAAGAGTTACAGACAGAAAACTTATGGAAGAAAATAAATACAGGAATGTTGGGAGAAATATTAAGAAAGGTGATATAGATGAATCTATGGCTACTTCTGTAAATAATATTTAAAAGTTTAAAAGTTACCTTTTCTGACCCTTGGAGTCAAATTACTTATGACACCCAAAATGTCTGCAGCTAAACTCTCTTCTGCCATGAAAACTAAGTGTCATTTCTCCAGGTCATGATCATGCACTGTCCAGAAGAGGACTACCTGGCACAGATTATACTAAAGGGTATTGTCAATTACCAGATAGTTCTAACACCTGTGTCCTTGCTCCTTTTAACATACTAACATAGAGAAAGAACTGTTAAATTAGAAAATAAAAATTAATCTCATAAAAGGGTGCAGTGTAAATCCTGAATAATAATAACAACAAAAAAATAATGAAATGCTGCTTCTTGTATTGATATTTAGCATGATGTCATAGAGGAGTTATAGGTATGAAGAGTATCCTACAAATTTTATTTTTGAAAATAATATATTTCAATTCATTTTGAACAGAATGTTTCCATATATTTCAAGATTTTGAATTGTGGTTTCATTTCCAATAATTCCTACTATTTTCATAATATCTTTTACTGAATAACAGAAGCTAAAATAAATATTTTATCACCTGATGTCAATGTCTTCAGTGTATGGTTGCTAAGAGTTTTATCTACAGATTTGAGTATATATATGCATAATTTTTCAAAACATTATTTAGAAGCTTCTGAAAAGTGGTTTTATTTTAGGGGAGTATGGACCCCAGTTTGGTGGGCAGACTTCTCCATGTGTTTCCCTGCTTTCACCAAGAAATATATAGTTATATAATACATAAACAAAACATGTAGAAAACAATTCTAAGTTATTTAAAGAAAGCTTGTGCTGATACTTCACACCCGACAGACTGCTGCTGACCATATCCATGTTGCATTATAGTTCAGATTTTTGTTAGACTGACTTATGAGTCTCTCAAGCACAGGATTACCCAAGGGAAATGAATCTGTTAATTTGCTTCTGGGGTGGCATGGGGTGAACAGAAATTTGCTATTTTCCACCAATAATATTTTCCATTTACATCAGTCTTTTTTTATTATTATTATTTTACTTTTTATTAAAACTGCTAAATGGAAATGCTGGTCTGGAGACATTTCATCCAGGTTGCTAAAAACATTTTTAATTATTGCCAGCAAAGTGATAGGAAAACACAAGGTCAAATAAATCCTATTTTAAGTTAGTTATCTGATGTATCTTATTTTGAGCATTATCTGAAAGAGAAACTACTGAATACCACTAACTGCTAGAGGTCTCAGCTGAATTAGAGACTCAGAGTGTTAAAGTCCATGATACTATGCAAATAACTAAAATTGTCTATCAATGTGGATAGTTAAGCTTCAGGTAGGTATGCTTATCCCAGCATTATACAACAGGAACCAAAAGAAAACATGGTCTCTGGGTTTGCTACATCCAAGTCTGTACCAGAAAAAACATTTGCTTTTTAACTCAGGTCCTAGAAAACTAGTTTCGCTTCCTACAGAAAGAGGCAATTTTTGTGAGACCCCACTTTGGAATCTCATGCTAATCCAGCTTCTAACACAACATTGATAAATACTTATCTATCATGATTGCATTTTTACTGCTTTAAATACACAAAAGTGTCTATATCACTGGTATATGGAACACACATGGCAGTTTGTTAGATGATCACTAAGATGATTTTTCTAAGCTGATGATCTTCTAAGAATAACTAAATTAAAATAATCTTGTCCCTAATGTGAAAAAAAAAAAAAAA
This sequence comes from Heteronetta atricapilla, assembly GCA_011075105.1. Classification (NCBI taxonomy): domain Eukaryota; kingdom Metazoa; phylum Chordata; class Aves; order Anseriformes; family Anatidae; genus Heteronetta; species Heteronetta atricapilla. The sequence goes on from CM021733.1 coordinate 73,472,371, forward strand.
AAGAAAAAAAAATCAGAACACTTTAAATGGTGACAGATAGCTTCCTGCTAAAACACCAGAATGTTAGATCCAGTAATTTTGTTTGCTTAAAAAAATTATTTTCTTAAGTTCTGTGCTACATGGACAATAAATCTTTGGCACAGATGTGGGGTTTGTAACATGAAATGTACACTTGACTTTTGCTTGTAAATATTTCATTGATTAAGTATTGAATAGTGAGTGATATTACAGATATAAGTCATAAAACTTCCACAGTAAATCATACAAGACCATTAAAGCTTAGAATTATGAGCTGCATAAATCTAGTGTTTGTCATATATATCTTAGTTTGCTTATGATTTAACTTAAACTATGCAACATATAGAACTTTATAAAAGTAAGCTGAATTACAAAATAAAGGATTATTATTTTTATTAACAACTTTGCATTGATTTGTAGGGAAGAGGCAAGGAAGAAATGTTCATGTTCATGTTCATGTTTACGTTCATGTTCATATTTATGTTCATGTTCATGTAATTTATATTTCTCAGATGTATATTTTACTGTGAGCCACAGTATAAATACTGTACATATACCAAGGATGGAGAATGTTGATCCTAATTAGCTGTGTAAGCAGGTGGCCATTGCCACCTAAATCAAAATATATCTGTACATGCTTGCAACGTTAAACAGATTGTTTCCTGGAATTCAGCCATAGTTGTGAATCAGTAGTAGAGCATGCATCTCAGCCAAAGATTCTTGTTAGTCTGGGAGCCCCTAGTACTTTTTAGAGTCTTTTTTTTTTTTTTTTTTAGTCTTCCAAGTCTTTTCCTTCAGACCAGATTGGCACATTCCCCTCACCTACTCTGGTACTTATGATAATTGCCAACTAGGTAAATTGACAGATTAGTGTTGCATTTATATCTGGTTTAGTAAGTCCTCATGTTTTAGTGTTGTCTCTTAAGGACTTAGAAACTAGTGCAGTGTGAACATTGCCTATAAGTTATAGAATACTTCAGTTTTATCTCCTATCTCTCTTTCTTACATGTTCATAGTCACATTGGGTTAAGATAAGTATACATTAGTATATATACATATGTATATATATATGTATATACATATATATACAGTGCTTGGATTCACTGTAGGTTGATCATGTAATTCAGATCAACCAAGCAGTCAGGTTATGTCTCATTACCAATCATCTGGGTTATGCAGTTCTCCAGTATAAATGACCCCTTTCACATAAAGCCTTTACAGTTTGAAAGTAAACAATGATTTTTTCTTCATGCATTATTAAAAATCACTTATTTCCCAATGCTACTTCAGATAAAAAGTAACTTCCGGAGTGAAATGCTTTATCATGTCATAACAAGTTTCATCTATGTTAAAGAAGGAATTACCATAGGTGTGACATCTAAAATTTATTTTAATCTTTCTATTTTACTCTTTGTACATTATCACTTTGCAGTATTCAGAGTTAAGCTAATAGAGTTGGAAATATACTTAACAAGTCCTCACCAACATTAACTTTGTAATGTCTTAGTTTCTGATCGTTTTGGTCCAACTAAAAACTAACATTCACTGCTCATACTCCCTTAAGCTATGTAGGGAAGAGCAGGCATTTCAAAAAGGAAATCAAACCCCATGAAATGATTTGGAAGCTGTTCAAGATTAATCAGTAGGAAATGTTGTTTATGCTCTCAGGAACATAGTTTTGCAGGGCTGAGCAGCGAGTAGATGGCTCTATCCATTCTGTTCCAGAACTTCATAGTAGATAATTGGTCTATTAAAAGCACTTTGATTTCTGAGCTGAATTGAAAGAAGAAAAATAAGGCAATAGTAATGATTTTGCAATGTCATTTGGAAACAAGGAAGTGTTCAATGTCCTTGCTACAATAATTATTTAAGACTTCTAGGTAGTGATTACAAATGATGAGAATAGGATTAGAACCTCAGTTTATAGCATGAATGCAATATTGCCTTATGTGAGATTTGGACATTATTCCATACACTTTTAATATCTTATAAGGCTGATAAAGGAATCAGGACAACAGAGTAGGGCTGTCCATGTATAGATGGAGAAATGGGAAGTATAGCAGATTTTTTTGCCTTAAAAATGAGGTGCTTCTAAAGAGTTTTAATGCTTTCAGAGTTCCATTTTACTGAAGGTGGAAAGATGATAAATGCTGGACTGTTTTGGCCTGAGGAAGAACATATGTGCCTACTACTGTGAATGTGTTAGGTTCAGTCACAGCTAAAGGAAGTTTCAGCTGCTAAGAGAGTTGAACTTGTCAATTTTATTATTTTTATTTGGCATGTGACCACTGTTTCCTTGCAAGATTTATGTTCTGCTGCTGCTCCCAGCTGTTAACGCTGCTATACTTTTCATTGCATAGAGGAAATAAATGCAGATTATTGTTCACAAGTTATAGTAGGAAAAGCAAATGATTCCGTTGAGAGGAGTTATATATTATGCCTCAACCATCCTATTCAGGCTCAGAGGGATTTTTCTGCATGTATATGGAAGTATTCTGCTGAAGCAATGCTTCCCAATGATTAGTGACATATTTTTTTTTTTTTCTACCTAGTCCTGTGTACCCTGGACAGAGAAATATGTTCTTTGGCCTTTATTTAGATAACTCTGAGGCATTGTAATACAAGGGTAATTTTCACCATGACATAGCAATGCATATGCAATGTTAAAATTTAATGTGTTAAGTGCCATTAAATATCAGTAGAAAATTAAGCTGAGTATTTTGCATATAAAATCACAAATGTTATCTCTGAAGAAGAAAAGACTTTGCAATAGGAACAATTTATTGCAAAATTTATAACAGATCCAGATAAAATATGAGATGACTATCATTTATATATATATTTTTCTTTTCATCTAGTAGCAGTGATAATTCTTTAATTATATTATGAAATCAAAGAATAAATAGTACTCCATGTAGCAAATATAGTAGAAAAGACTAAGACTCAAAGGATGCTGAAACATTCAATTATTATTTATTGAGAGCAGTGATTCTTAAGTAGGTTATTTTTGTCTCTGATGGAGAGGAATATATTCCGAGACTTCTTGTTTTATCATAACTCTGTAGCTTTACCTAACATGGCATTTACTATTTATTTTAATTGTGACTAGAAAATGTCAGTATTGAAGCCACTAGCTATTTATCAGTGTTCACAGTGAGAAAGTGTGTGGAGAGTTCATGCTATATATATAAAAGTAGTTATGTATAATTGCATTTGGTTCTGACTAGATTCCAGGTGGATTTTTGGAATTGCACATCCTATTTCTATGTTTGTGTATGTTTCTGTCTGTCATGAATATAGAGGCCACTGTCTCTCAGAGGTTCTTTTCTATTCTGTTATTATTGTTCTTATACTAAATCTTTGATAAAATTTCTAGTTCTAAATAAGCAAATGGACACACAATATCAAGTATTTGTTGACTGGAAGTTCTAGACAATGTTTAGTCCTTCATTTCCTGATCCTATCCTATCTTTTCCCAATCATCTAAAGTTGCACCTGCTGCTTCTCCCTTTTTCTCCCAAGGACTTTTACTTTTTTTTTTTTTTTTTTTTTTTTTTTTTTTTTAATCATATGTCTATTAACTTCTTTTCTGATTTCTGACTTGAACAAGTTTCAACGAGAAGACAGTTCTCTACTTTCATACTTCTAATTTTCTATTGAAATAATTGTTTTAGGAGGTTATGAAAAAAGTAGCTTCTGTGATGCTGAGCTACAAAATAAACAAGAAAAACACTAATATTCTCGCAAGATGGAGAATTTTAAATTATATGCCACAAATGCTTGAATCTCGACAAGAAATGAGACAGTCATTGGTACCTTCAGATGCATTTTAAAGCTAATGATAAAAAGTGTTATCATATCTAGGTAGAACTACTACTTACATTCCTTAGAATTTAAGAACTCCTTAAATTTTTGCTATAGCAATGAAAACAGAAAGATAAACTGTCCTCAAAGGGCCAGAATCTCTTCTTATAACTAGTGAGAAAAATTATGGGGAAGGCAAATAATTGTTATTGGTAAGTAGTAGATAAATAACTATCACTAGCTTCATTAGGTAAATAATAGCTATCACTAATTTCACTGACCAGTATTAGTAGCTCTACTATTGTTTGCAGATAGCAAAATTTAATAGCTAAAAAATCTCTATCATGTGCAAAACTAAAAAATTTATAGTGTTGATGCTTTAATTCTTTTCTCCATGGTTCAATGAAACAAACAAACAAATAAAAATCAAATCACCAAACACAGAAATACATCAATGTCCATTGGGATACCCATAATTCTTTATTGAACTATCAGCAAATGTAAACTGAATAAAGAATCAGCTTCTTTTAGAAAAGAACTACTTGAGGCCTTTTTTAATAAAGAAAACTACTGGTTATTCAAACAAATAAGTGAATTTACTGTTAGGATATATCACCTCACTTAATCTGAGTCTTCACATGTGTTGGGGTGGAGGAACAAATCTTTCAGAGAAGAAAAAAATAAAAAAAAAATCAAAAAAAATAAACAAAAAGAAAGATAGAAAGGTCTTAGTACAGATGTGCCAACAGTTCAGACTTCAGACCACTTACTTGGAGAACTGATATTACAGACTGATAATCCAGGTTCCTTGCTGTGCTCAACTCAAAATAAGCAAATTCCAATTTATCAGGCAAGTGTTGTAATTGTTAGTTTTGGGATTAATCTCTTCTCACTTCGTTTAAAACATTTTCAAGAATAATTTATCATGTTTCAAGGAAGTGTCCCAGATATGGAATTATATCTCCCATTTGACTTTTTGATATTATTTTTTTTTATATATAGATAAAAATGTACTTTCAACCCAATATAGAATGAGAGAAGTTTTGGAGTTTCAAAGCCAGTAATAGTGGAGTAGGAAAAGCTTTTTGCCATCCCCTAAAATAAAGGATTTTTTTTAATATGAACTCTACATTTATCTGTTACATAGCACAAAATGAAACCAATACAAAACACTTGCTTTTACGTGACAACAAAATATAATAATCAAACAAACAAATAAACAATTCCTTTTGATCATTTTTTTCCTTATCTGGCACACTGTTGATAACAAAGTACCTCAAGAAATATCTAAATTTCATGTACCACACTGTGCAAAGGCTAACACTAATGAGAGCAGTATGTTAGGAGTAATGGAATAAAGTTCACGGTTCTATTTTCATTGTCATTATGAAAACTGAGGGGATTGTAGACATTATAGCTATAGCTCTTACATTGTTGGGTTTTATGTGAAAAAGGTAGGTTGGGAAGTTAAAAAGCTGCATAAAGGCTTCCAACGGCATTTCAATTTATTCCTGGTGTAAAACAGATAATAATTAGCTAATGTTAGTTTGTACTGTGATTGTTTTTCTGTTCTTGCCTCCTTTAGGTTAGAAGCTTGATAGCTATTTTCCTCCTAATTTGCACAGAAAACAATAATTAAGGAGTCATCCTTATTTTAGAACTTTGTGATAACCTTTCTTCTTTCCTTAAACCTTCTTAAACAAAACTACCCTTGACATTCAATTTTTTTTCAGTGCAAAAACGAGGGAGATATATCTGTGTGTACTTGACCTGTTGTGGTGGTTTTACTCGGGTGGGTGGCCAAGCTCCACCACAACCACTCTCTCACTCCCCCTCCTCAATGAGGAGTGGGGAGAAAATATGATGAAAAGGGCTTAAGGGTTGAGATAAGGACAGGGAGATTGCACAGTAATTATTGTGATGGGCAAAACAGACTCAGCACAGGGAGATCCTAAGATTTATTGCCTATTACTAACAAGCTAGAGAAGCAAGAAACAAAGGAAATAAACCAACACTACCTTCCTCCCCATCTACCCTCTTCTACCTCCTCCCCCCCCCCCCCCCCCCCCCCCAAGTGCAGGGGAATGGGGGAATGGCAGTTATGGTCAGTCTATAGCGCTTCTTCTCCGCTGCTTCTTCTCGATCACTCTTGTCCCCTGTGCTGTAGAGTCCCTCCCACGGGATGCAGTCCTTGCTGAACTGATCTGAGTGGGCTTCCCACAGGCAGCAGCTCTTCAAGAACAGCTCCAGATATGGGTCTGTACCATGGGGTCCATCTGTCAGGAGCAAACTGCTCCAACATGGGTCCCTCATAGACAGTAGCTCCTGCCAGGTCACTTGTTCCTGCATGGTCTCCTCTCCACGGGCTACAGGTCTGGCCTGGAATCTGCTCCAGCAGGAGTCCTCCACAGGCCTCAGTCTCTGTCAGTGTAGGTCCACTTGCTCCACCGTGGTCTCCTCCACGGACTGCAGCATGGAACCCTGCTCCCCCGTGGTACTCCATGGGCTGCAGGGGGTCAGCCTGCTTCACCATGGTCCTCGCCACAGGCTGAGGGGAGCACCTTTCCCCCTCCTTCTTCACTGACCTTAGCGCCTGCAAGGCTGTTCCTCACTCAGCTCACTCTCTCAGCTGCTGTGTGGTGCAACATTTTTTTTTTTCCGTGTCTTAAATATGCTCTCACAGAGGCGCAAACCAACATCGCTTATTGGCCCAGCTCTGATCAGCAGTGGGGCCATTACCAAACATGGGGCAGCTTCTAGATCCTTCTCACAGAAGCCACCCCTAGGGCCCTCTGCTACCAAAACCTTGCCATGCAATCCCACTACACCTGTCTGTCTTGAGAGGTACATTAATGGTAATGTTGCTTGAACTAGCAAAGCCCCTCAAATTATAGAGTAGACATGGAGATTATGTTTATTATAGCTTGCTAATTTTTGGATAGATTCCATAGCTACTTTATATAAAACATTTCTAATGAAATGAATGGGATCTCAATGGGAGTTCCATGAGTAATTTAACAAGAGATGATTAAAAATGAGGAAAACAAGGTACAGTGAAGCAGGGTACTTAGACTAACAGTGTTCTAAAATATGAAAATTTAAGTCCTCACAATGTCGTATTTATTTGTGGTATGTTATTCTGCCACTAAACTTCTTTAGAACATCCAAGGGAGTAAAGAGGATATTTCCCAACAATTGAAGAATGTCAGGTTCAAACTCAGGTCACAAGGAGTTCTGACTGTTTTATGCATTATGATAGTATTCCTTCAGTAAGCACATCTAATTTCAATTTAAAATAATTTTAAATAATAATTTAGTTTATATAATGCAAACAGAGGGTGGCTTTTTATTTATTTATTTATTTGTAAGCTTTTAAGGTCTCTACTATACAATCCAAAGATGATCACATTCTTTGGAAGATTTTCAATGGTAGGCCATTTGGACAAGATTTATCTCATACCTCCTTACTGCTCAGTTCACACTGATACTCGTAGGCCCCATAAAAAAAAATAAAAAAAAATAAAAAAAATAAAAAAAATTCTAATCTTTGAAGATCTTTCAAAGCTGAGTAATGTTTAGATTTGTGCTTCATTCCTGACCTCTGTTATCTTCTGGAGTATTGTCTGATTTACAACTTTCTCAGCAGTAGAGAAACATAGGAAAATTAAATAAGATTTTTCATAATAAGCCTTTAAATACATACCTAAATGTTATTCCTTGCTTAGTGATGAATGCATATGTCTTGGTCCTACAGTGTATCTAAATGGATTTGTGACAGAAGAAAAAAAAAAAAATCATAGCCTGAGACAGCTGCTCTGAATGTGTGTTACACCAAAATATGTTTGTTTGCCTGACATTATAACTCCTAAGGGAATGCGAGGCTTCTGAGCTGAAGTACCATACTGCTAATGTGTATATATGGCTATATATAGACCCACTTTGATTCCAAACACCATGAACACAATTGCCAGACTTGATATACTTGGGATATTCCTTATCTTGGGGCTCTTTTAGAGGAACAATACCAAATTGTTGTAGTTTTCTCTATGTTCAAGCAAGCAAACATTTCATAACATTTGTAAATGCATCAATAATTACAGAACTGGTAGTTTTGGGTCTGTGTTTGATACTTTGTTACTTTGGATATGTTTGACTGTAAGGCCAATGTGCGTTGTGGTAGAACCAGGATTCTTTTCTAGAGCTACATATATAGTAGTAAATTAAACAAAGCAAAATATATAATAATATATACTATTAGCAAAATAATAATAGTAATAGTAAAATATAAAATATATATAGCATAACAGTACCAAAATATAAAATATAAAAGAATCACAGAATCAAAGAAGCACAGAAAAGTTAATGTTGGATGGGAATTCTGGAGATCACCTAGTCTAAGCTCAAAGCAGGGTAAGTAGGTTGTTCAGGGCTGTGTCCAGCTGAGTTTGATTATGTCCAAGGATGGAGATTACATAACCTCTATGTGTAACCCTTGCCAGTGTTTCACTATCCTCTCAGTAAAAAGATTTTTTTTCTTGTGTATGAATGAAAAATCCTGTATTTCAATTCGTGCTTTTTTTCTCATGCTTTCACCAGATATCACTGAAAAGTGCCTGGCTTTGTTCTCTTTATACCCTCCCTTCAGGTTTTGAAAACATCCACCCTGAGTCTTGTCTTCTCTAGGCTTAACAGTCCTAGCTCTCTCAGCTACTCTCCACAGGACAGGTGATAAGTTTTTCATCATCTTCATAATCCTTTGTTGGACTCTAGTCTCTCTAGTATGTCCATGTCTCCTTTGAACTGGGGAGCCCAGCATTGGACACAGCACACCAGCTCTGGCTCCTCCACCAGTGCTGAGTAGAGGAAGGATCACCTTCTTGAATCTGCTGGCAATACATGTCCCCTTCTTAGCTGCAGAGAATCATAGAATGGGTTGGAAGGGACCTTAAAAATAATGTAATTCCATACCAAGACAAGGATGCCACCCACTAGATCAAGTTGCCCAGGGCCTCATTCAACATGACCTTGAACACCTACAGATTTAGAGCATCCACAGCCTTTCTGGGCACCCTGTTCCAGTGACGCACCACTCTCTGAGTGAAGAATTTCCTCCTAACATGTAATCTAAATCTCTCATATTTTAGTTTAAAACCATTCCCCCTTGTCCTGTCACTATCTGCCAATGTAAAAAGTGATTCTCCATCTTTTTTATAAGCTCCCTTAAAGTACTGAAAGTCTGCAATGAGGTCTCCTTGAAGCCTTCTCTTCTCCAAGCTGAATACTTCTTGTACTGGGGGCCCCAGACCTGAATGCAGTACTCCAAGTGCAGCCTCATGAAGGCAGAGTAGAGGAGGACAATCATTTCCCTTTACCTGCTGGACTCACCTTTTTTGCATGCAGCCCAGGATACAGTTGACCTTCTGGGCTACAAGCATAGACTTCCGGCCACCAGAACCCCCAAGTCCTCTGCAGGGCTTCTCTAAATGTGTTCACCTCCCAGTCCGTACTCATGTCTGGGACTGCCCTGACCCAGATGCCACACCTTGCACTTGGATTTGTTGAACTTCTCAAGCTTGTCCAGGTCCCTTTGGATGGCAACACTTCCTTCTCTTGTACTAACTGCACCACTCAGCTTGGTGCAAACTGCAAACTTGCTGAGGGTACACTTGATCCTTCTCTCTATGTAATTGATAAAGTTATTAAACAGAACTAGTCCTAAGATGGTCCCCAGAGACACACCACTCATCACCAGCATCCACCTGGATGTAGAGCCATTGACTGAAACTTTCTGAAGGCATCCATTCAGACAATTCCTTATTCACAGTCCACCCTTCAAAACAATACCTCTCCAATTTAGAGAGAAGGATGTTATGTGTATGTTAGAAGGATGTTAGGTGTTATATATACATATAAAAATATGAAAATATTTTTACCCATGAGCTCTCAACCTGTTTGTCGCTGTTTCTCAGAGGCAGCTCTTCACGCTCTAGGGCAACATCCCCCACCCCCACCTCCTTTGTTTCCTATCTCTTCTGAAAAGATTGTAGCCCTCAGTTTCAGTATTCCAGTTGTGTGATTTGTCCCACCACATTTCTGTGATAGCAATCAAGTCATAGTTTTCTAATTGTGCCATGGTTTCCAACTCTTTCTGCTTGTTTCCCATGCTGTATGCATTGGTGTAGAGGCACTTCATGTGGGCTATTAGCCACATCACCTTTTTAGAGGAGCTCTTCCTAATTCCTTTGGGACAATTCACAGGCATTTCCCTGTTGCTTCCTAAAATGTCCATGTTCACTCAGAAGTAAATCTCCTTCCCTTGCTGAATTTAGTTTAAAGCTCTGCTAATAAGTCCTGCCAGGTTGCTGCCCAGAACATTCTTGACCCACCTGGTCATGTGTGCCCCATCCATTATCAACATGTCTGGGCTTTTGAAGGTGCATCCAACCTTCCTCAAACCAAAACCCCTGAGCATGGCACCATTGGTACTTGACACTATAATAGTAAATATAAATACCCTCCTGCATGCAGGCTGGGAACTTCTCACCAAGTAGCTCACCACATTTTCTCACACCATGCTAAACTGCAGTGAATATCTAGATGCTGGGTGCTGCCTTACAAAAGATAGACATTTGAGATCTGCAGGTGAAGCCCCCTACCCTCTCCAAGGAATAGCCCAGCATCCCACTCCTTTGCTAGGTTTGTGCCAAGGGAAGACACCTACCTGTGCTGCCCTGTTACTGTTGCCATCACATCAGCCAAAGCACAGAGGAAAAAACTGAGGAGACATGTGATTCTAAATAATTTTAGTTCTCTTGTCAGGGAAGGGAAGAAGGGAAATCTCACACATAGTGACTCTGAGCAGCACATATACAGAAAAGAAACATGCCTGGGGGAGGGTGAATCCACCATCCCTACAGCTTGCCATCTCCCATAGCAACTCAATGAAAAGGAATGGAAAGAAAAAAAATCATCAACTGATGGATTATGTCTGCCTAGCAACCAGCTATGCCTTAGAGCAAGGGGCCACCACAAAGGGTAGGTGGTGTGGAAACAGAAGAAACAGTCACACACACACTCACACGTCCTGAGCAGGACTGATGCTGTTAGTAACCCACACATTGCCATGCAAATGATCGTCTGCTTCTTTTAGTAACCTACATGAGGAAAAAGAAGCCATACTACTCACAGAAATGATATTGCACACACTACTTGCTCCTTCCAGACACACATGCCTATCACATTCCTGAAAACAATAAGTGCAGTAATAAATATCAAGTGTCATTTGATTTACAAAGCATTATCTGGAAGAATGTGCCACCATCAGTCTCCTTGCATTTCCCAACTTTCTTCACCCTCCTCCCCTTCCTGACACAGGTCTGTTTTTTTTCTGTTGAGCTGCTCTGAGGTCTTGAAGCAACCTGGGTAGTGCCCCATTTCCAGACAGTCCTATCAGAGTATGGCAGAATCCAAATTTAACCTGTCATGCTGTTGACACAAAGTCTGTACATCACCTCAGATTCAGGAGAAGGTAGAGGTGAGCATTTTTTTCGTTCCTCTCATAAATCAGGTTATGGATCCAATGGGAGTGGACCTGATAGAGTTCCTTCTAGAAAATGCTGTCATAGCTCCTCTGAGGTCATAGGTATACCTTCTGTGCAGCTATAGGCATTGAAGTTAGAAGTGTGTCATCTTCATAGACAGTTGAGATCACAGAAACCCTGCCTGACTACTCATTATTGACAGGGCAGCAGCACAGCGCAGATCATGCACAACAGAATGTCCAGCACAACTTTCATTCTACTGGAAAGCATCTTCCACTTGTAGCAGCACTGATGACATTTTTTTTTCTTGCAGCACTACTTGCTCAATCTACTTCCCATACTAAGCAGGCTAGAAAGGAACAGCAAGGAAGTCCAATGTACACAGAATCCATTTTACAGCAAAGGTGGCCCAAATATACTCCCCCTCACCATAGCTCCTTCTTGCTGCTGTTCAATTGTTCTGGGTATTACATTTGGTCCAGTACACTGCCATCCCATCACTCTGAACGCAGTCGCAGTCACATGTTGAGGTCATTTCACCAAGAGCTCTCTCGTGGTTTTTATCCATTTTCTGCAATGGGTTTAGATCAGATTTTTCCATGCATGGCTATAGGCCTGGCTTTCAAATGAATCTAGTTATAGCAAAGATGCTATGGGAGACAGTGCACTGTGACGTGTGTGCCTGGCTGCTATGAAGGATATCATGTAGACATCTAGTGATAGGGCCTAGAAGACATCTAGGGCAAGCATGGAGGCTGCCCTGCAGAAGGGCATCCTGCAATACTGGTCTGAAATCCCTTTATTCAGAACCATAGGCTGACTCTCTGCTGGCTGTCTTACCAGCTGAGGGTGGTAACCTTAGCCACATAAGAGATTGGCTCAAGTGACAGAGAAACAGGAAGGACCTCACAGTTTTCTATACTGTCTCATCCATTTGAAAACTAACCCTCTCTTTGTATGGGACTGGCTCCTGTGGCTCCACAGGTTACATTGCATGCACACTGCCTATAGTGGCAAGGGTCTGTGAAGTAATGCAGCACATTTTTATGTATTTATTTATTTACTTGTGTATTTATTATTCCTGGCTTGTCACAATCCCTTTTTGCTTTTGTAACTACTTTTCTTTCCTTTTAAATACATCTTCTGAATAAAAAAGTATTCTACAGTAACCTTTGTAATAGGTTTATGTTGTTTGCTAAAGTTGTTGCCTGGTGACTAAAGGATATTTAAGTGCCTGGGTAGATGGCACAAGTACAGAGGACAAAGCAGTATTGGAAAGAATTGCCATTAAAACTAGTAGTGACAATACCCTGTGTGTGATCTGACCATGACAGGAGAGCAAAAAACATTTTGTGAGTATTTCTGTCTGTGTAGAGTATGGAGAATAAAAGAACAAAGACTGCTGAAAAAGAGCAAGGCAAAGAAAGAGCAAAGAGAGAGAGGACAGCTGAAACCAAGCCCTGCAGCTATGCCTTTTGGGCATAGAGGGGCTGTGGCTGTCGCCATACAGTGCAGCAAGACAGAGCTCACAAACCCAGAAATGGGAAGCAGAGAGGCAGGAGGTTGGGGGTGACTACAACTGATCAGCGAAGAGAAGAGAGGAAAACCAGATCTATTTTTACCTACTCTTAGCGTAATGCTGAAAGACCTAAGTAAGCCACAGTGTTTGTTGCTCTAATGGAGCTGGCCTCAAGGCAGGCAGGCACAGATAGTTTCACACTGTCAGGAGGTCCTATGGGGTCAGGTGAGACAGGCTGGGCACCCAGGGACTAACTGAAGGGCCTCATTCAGCTCTGACTGTTCCTTCTGGAGTGGACTGTCATTCTCTCTTCAAGCTGTATTGAGGGAGGTGCAGTGTGCAGACGAACTGACAGCACTGAGGCTCTGGTGTCTAGTCTGCCTTGTGCCTGTTCACTGTTGAGCAGCCAACTGGCTGAATATCTCCTGTGAGATCCTGCAGGAGGACAGCGGGCCCAGCTGAAGGGAACATATGGCCCATAGCTATTACCAAATGTCCATGTTATTCAAGATCATATTAGGTAACTATTGTCTGCCAAGATGTGGCACTTGAATCTCCTCCAGGGGGCCTTTAATCTATAGATGCTATCTTTAGACTATCTGAATGTCAGAAACTTAACCAAAGGTTTTACATAATGTAGTTGCCCAGTTCTCATTTGGAGATTTGTGCAATAACCTCCTTTGGCACTCTCAGTTTATTTAGATCAGATTTGGTCTTTCAGTTTTTTTTTTTTTTTTTTTTTTTTGTTTGTTTGTTTGTTTGTTTGTTTTCTGATATCTGGTTTCAGGTTGCACTCTCTAAATCTCTCTAGCTCTCTTACACCTTTTTTACATTGTGCTCCTTTTGGTGCAGCTACATATTTTAAAACAACAGGAACACCAAAAATCAAAACATCAACAAATGAACCACACTGATAAGATTGAAGTATTTTCTCAATGTTATTCTATTTCATGCTTTTTATTTAGCCATTTGCATATCCAAATCAATTCTCCCCTCCTGCAATCACCAAATTAATTTATTATGAAGGTTTTCTCATTTGCTCAACTTCAGCTATTCATGCCATATGCTGAAAATCTATCTCCACTTGTGGACTTAACACTTGTGTAGAAAACTTATTTCACATCAATATCTTGCAAGCAATCTTCAGTGGGAGTTATCTTAGGTATTACAATTCAGAAGCTGATTGACTAAGATAGAGCTAGTTAGAACAGCAATCCAAGATTAGTTGTTTATTATTATTATTATTATTATTCCAGTATTAGACACCCAATTTAGGGTGAAGTGAATCACCTATAACCTTTCACTGCCTTTAAAAAGATCTTAAAGTGATGAGCTGACATTTATATCATTGATGCTCAGAAATTCAGATTAGTTAAAAAATGTCAGTGTCTTTTGCACTGAGATTTCCAAACATGAAAATCTTGGACAATTTTTATTGAGTACATTAATTTTATTTTTTTCCATCCTGGAATTTGTTCTCCTAAGATGTGTTACAGTATATATAGACCGAACATAAGAATATCTTTGTCCATGCAAACAATATTGGTAGCATGGCATGATGTAAATTTTCCTAAGTAAATTTTCCTTTTTTACATTTCCTATGTAAATTTCCATATTCTCAAAGATGCTTTTCAATTAAATATATTTCAGCATCAGTTCTGAATGTTACAGGGCATCTCCTCAGGATTTAATGGGATATATTTTCTTGCCTCATTACTTTCCTTTACCTTGTTCTGCATATATTATATATATAAATATATATATATATATATAAAGTCTGAAACAAACAGAAATCTTCAACGATCTGCATGAGTTTCTATAGGGAAAGATGAAGTCAACAAGTATTGCCTTCTACAAATCCAGAATTTTGGCTTATTTGGAAAAGGATAGAAGTGCTCAAAAACACCTCCTTGCATTCTGGACTATTCTTCCTTTTTATTTTTATTTTTATTTATTTTTATTTTTTAATTTGCATTGTGTGGGTTATTCTTAATAACTCTTTTGCTCTTTGGAACTTCATATATCTATAATATATATCCACTTTGTATATGGAGACTGTCTATATACAGAATGTTGTTCTGCATTGCTTTACATGTTACAGATTATGTAACATGTAACAATTCTTTTGTTATGCATTTCTTTTATATGGAGAGATCTTAAATGACAGAAATCTTGACCTATAAAGAAGGCCAAGCTAATTCAGAATAAATTATTGTAAATATCAGAAGCACACATGACTAATTTCCAGCTATGGAAATTACAAGAAAACAAAAGTATAAATAAATAAATAAATAAATAATGAATACTCTTCTAACTTAATGTGCCTTCAGGTTTGCTTGGTTACCTTTGTACTCCACTGCACCAGAGTAGAGACCCTCTTATCCTTTCTGTAGCTAATGACATAATTTTGTCTTTTTATGAAAAGGCCTTTGGAAAACCATTGTTTTCAAGTGACTTAAGTAGCCTTTTGGTGTCTTTTTCTACCTGCTTTGCCAAACTTGTCATTAGAGAATATCTGTTCAGATATTCCTGTCTTTTTCAACAGCATTTGTTAAACAGTGAGCCAGCGTAGTCATATCTGCCAGGTCCTACACAGATTTGACCATTTTTTTTTCCTAAACTATTTAAGAAATAGTTCTTATTTTAAATTTCAGATGCTGAGTATTTCAGATATTATTTTTTATGAAAACCATCACTGAATACTTTTTCTTCAAATATCAGGATTGTACTGGTTTCGCAAAAATTTTCAAATATACCCACTCAACTGTTCAGCTCAGTACATGTGTATTAAACTTACCAAGATGTTGCAGTACCACAGAGTCACAGAATGACTGAGGTTCAAGGGACTTGTGGAACTCATCTGGTCCAACCTCCCTGCTCAGGCAGGGACACCTAGAAAATGTTGCCCAGAACTGTGCTGGGGAACCGTCACCCTCACAGAAAAAAATAAATAATAATAATGGAATAAAGAAGTTCTATATAATCAAATGTTACTATTCTTTTTCTGGCATAAAAACATGCAAAGCTCATTTTCCCTGACTATACGTCCAGTGACACTCAATAGAGACAATAATGTAAGACTGTGTTGTAATTATTTATTTGATACATTTCTGTGAAAGTATGTAATTATTAGCAATTTTGTAGGGATAGAAGTTTTAAAAATTATGGCAAACTGAAAAAGTAATTTGTTGTATTTTCTCATATGGTCATTGTTCAATACAGTAAACATTAGTCATTCTTAAAATACATGTATCTCTGAACACATCTATTTCAAGTATATTGAACAAGCACTCTGAAATTTCCAGTTGAACAAGTAAATGCATCCAAAATGAGCTGAGTTCTGAAGGTGAAGTGTTGATTTCCTTTGTATCAATGAATATGATCTTCCCCAGTTAGTGGTTATATTAAGGTGAGAATGCTATTTCTTGTGAATAAGGATCGGAGTAGACTTAACAGTACATTTTTTTATGCAAGCTAATCAAAAAATGAATAAAAAAGAAAAACCAAAATCACTGTTCCTGCAAATCAAGCTGATAACAAAGATCTCATTTAGCCAGATGAAAACTCTATATTATGAAGTGCTTATTTGGATTGCATTCTAACACATCTTCATGTGATAGAGTGACAAAGATTGGAGTAGCACCAACTGATAGCTAAATGCACAGAAGCTGTTAACATGACATGTAAGTATGTAAAATGTAGCTTTTCCCAGAAGCTGGAACTTTAACTTGCACTTCATCTACCATTATGTAATCAAGAGATGAGTATTTAACATGTAAACTCTCATTACTAGTTTTCCAGTGCAGACATTTTATCTTTAGTGTCTATCTACTATATCTGACTCTATTCCTTTCACAAATAAATCTGTAGACAAAAAAAATGTAGTTGAAACCAAGAAAGAATATTCTACTAACATCCATGAAACAATCATATTAATGTGCAGAAGCAACCATATTAGTGTGAGAAATTCAGATGTTTTTTCTTTTGACCTTGTTTTCTGAAACACAGAGATCTACTTCATATTCAGGGTTCTAGTATTATAAAAAGTTGTTCAGAAATGTACAAATCTCTACTACTAGTGCTTAATATTGAGGAACTTTTAGTTCATTTTTATTAGATTTCAAAAGATTAATTTGCTGAGCTCCAAATTATGATGAAATTAGAGTTATCCAAGAGATATAATTAATCTAATAACTCTGCACTGCAGTGTTTCCAAAATGTAAATAACTGTGTGTTACAGTATTCATAACAGAACTGCTTCTGCTTCTTCTGAACCCAGTGCTCTCTCCTGATACCAGCACTGTGCTTGTGAACAAGAACTGTTAAATCTGAGAATCCTGAAATCTCCACAGAGAATGTCTGATGCCTACCTGAGGTCCAGGTTAGAGACATTACCAGGAAACTTCCTGGCCTTGATAACCCCTCCAATTGTTACCCCTCAGTGATAGTTCAGGCTGGTAGCAATGAATTTGCTGAGAGAAAATTGAAGGATACCAAAAGGGACTTCAGGGAACTGGAGCAGTTACTAGATGGTGTGGATATACAGGTGGTGTTTTCATCTTTTCCTTCAAGTGGTGGGGAGGTTTACTGAGCAGATCTTGAAGGCTCAACTGATGAATACATGGCTCAGAGTCTGGTGCCATCAAAGGATTTATTTATTTTTTTTATTATTTATTTTATTTTTTTTATTTTTAATCATGGGGAGGTTTATTTGGCACCTGGCCTGTTGGTTGCTATTGGGTCCCAACTGGCTTCAAGGGGAAACAGATTCTAGCCCGGGAGCTTGCAGGGCTCATCAAGAGGGCTTTAAACTAGGTATGAAGGGGGATGAGGGGTAAATCAGGCTCTATGGAGATGAGCATGGGGGAGCAGTCCCAGGGTTGGAGTGAGGGCAATGGTGTAATTCAAGTGCATCTACACCAATGCATGCAGCATGGAGAACAAACAGGAGGAGCTGGAAGCCATCGTGCAGCAGGCAAACTATGACCTAGTTGCCATCACTGAAATTTGGTGGGACTACTCCCATGACTGGAGTGCTTCAGTGGATGGCTATAAGCTCTTCAGAAGAGACAGGCAACTAAGGAGGGGCAGCAACAATGGCTCTCTATATTAGGGAGTGTTTCAATGCTGTTGAGCTCAGAGTTGGGAATAACAAGATAAAGTCCCTCTGGATAAGGATCAGGGGGTTGGCCAACAAGGTGGGCAGCCCGGTGGGGGTCTGTTATAGACTGCCAAACCAGGATAAAGAGATGGCTGGCAGAAGCTGCTCAGTCGCCAGTGCTTGTTCTTACGGGGGACTTGAACTTCCCAGACATGCTGGAAATACAATAGAGCCCTGAGGAAGTGGTCTAGAAGGTCCCTGGAGAGTGTGGAAGACAGCTTCCTAACTCAGCTGGTTAGTGAGCCTACCAGTGGGGTGCCTCATTAGACCTGCTGTTCACAGACAGAGGAGGACTGGTGGGAGATGTAGTGGTCGGGAGCTGTCTTGGGCAGAGTGACCACGACATGGTAGAGATCTTTATCCTGGGTGAAGTCAGGAGGGTTGTCAGTAAAGCTGCTATCTTGGACTTCCAGAGGGCAGACTTTGGATTGTTTAGGACACTGGTAGGAGGGATCCCTTGATAGTCAGTCCTGAAGGGCAAAGGGGTCCAGGAAGGTTAGGCACTCTTCAAGAAGGAAATCTTAAAGGCTCAGAAGCAGGCTGTCCCCAAGAGCAGTAAAATGAGCCAGTGGTGAAGAAGACCAGTGAGGCTGAACAGGGAACGTTTGCTGTTTATTTGGGAGAAAAAGAGTGTTTACATCCAGTGGAAGAAGGGACAGGCAACTCGTGGAGAATACAAGGAAGTTGCCAGTATATGCAGTTTAAAAATCAGGGAGGCCAAAGCTCAGTAGGAGCACAACCTGGCCACTATCCACTATGGTTAATGATAACAAGAAATGGTTTTATAAATATATTAATGGCAAGAGGAGGTCTGAGGAGAATCTCCATCCTTTACTGGACACAGGGGCAACATGACTACTGAAGATAAATAAAAGGATGAGGTTCTTAATGTCTTCTTTACATCTGTCTTTACTAACCAGACCACTTATGCTCAGAGTACTCAGCCTCCTGACCTGGAAGTCTGGGATGAGAAGCAGAAGAACCCACCCATAGTTCAGGTGGAAAGAGTTAGAGACCTGCTACTTCACCTGGACTGTCACAAGTCCATGGGGCCAGGTGAGATCCACCCGAGGGTGCTGAGGGAGTTGTCAGATGTGATTGCTGGGCCACTTTCCATCATCTATCAGCAGTCATGGTCATCTGGAAGGGCCCCAGATGACTGGAGACTTCCTAATGTGATGCCCACCTAAGGAGAACAGGGGGTACTACAGGCCTGTCAGCCTGACCTCGGTGCCAGGAAAGGTGATGGAACAGGTCATCTTGAATGCAATCACACAGCATATGTGGGAGAACTGGGGCATCAGGCCCGATCAATATAGCTTCAAGAAAGCCCAGTCCTGTCTGACCAACCTTCTATGACCGGATGACCTGCCTGCTGGATGAGGGAAAGCCTGCTGACATAGTCTACTTAGACTTCATGAAGGCTTTTGACATAGTCTCCAATAGTATTCTCCTGGAGAAACTGGCAGTCCATGGCTTGGACATCTACACTCTGCTAGGTTAAAAACTGGCTGGACAGCCAGCCCAGAAAGTAGTGGTGAACTGAGTGAAATCCAGCAGGGGACCAGTCACCAGAGGTATTCCCCAGGGGCTGTTGTTGGGACCCATCCTCTTGAATATCATTATTGATGACTTGGATGAGGGAATTGAGTGCACCCCCATTAACTTTGAAGACTTCCCCCCCCAAGTTGGGGGGAAGTGTCGATCTACTGGAGGGTAGGAAGGACCTACAGAGGGACCTGGAGAGGATAGGTTGATAGGCAGAGGCCAATGGGATCAATGGGATGAGGTTCCACATGGCTAAGGGCTGGTTCCTGCAATTTGGCCACAACAACCCCACACAACACTACATGCTTGAGACAGAATGACTGCAAACCTGTACAGAGGAAAAGGATCTGGGTGTGCTGATTGATTCTCACCCGAACATGAGCCAGCAGTGTTCCCAGGTGACCAAGAAGGCCAACATTATCTGGCTTGTATTAGGAATAGTGTAGCTAGCAGGACCAGAGAGGTGATCATGATCGTCCCTGTGTACTCAGCTCTGGTGAGGCCACACCGTGAGTATTCAGCTTTGGGCCCCGCACTGCAAGAAGGACATTGAAGCCTGGAACATGTCCAGAGAAGGCTACAAAGCTGGTGAAGGACCTGGAACAGAAGTCCTGTGAGGAGTGGCTGAGGGAACTGGGGTTGTTTAGTCTGGAGAAGAGGAGGCTCAGGGGAGACCTTATTGCTCTCTACACCTACCTGAAAGGAAGTTATGGGGAGCTGGGTGTCTGCCTCTTCTCACAGATAACTAGTGATAGGACAAGAGGGAATGTTCTCAGGTTGTTCCAGGGGAGGTTTAGGTTGGAAATTAGGAGATTTTTTTTCTCAGAAAGACTAGTCAGGCATTGGAACAGGTTGCCCAGGGAAGTGGTGGAGTCACTGTCCCTGAGAGTGTTCAAGGAAAGTTGGACCTGGTGCCTATGGACATGGTTTAGTAGGTGACAGTGGTATAGGGTGATGGTTGGACCAGATGATCTTAGAGGTCTTTTCCAACTTTAATATTTCTTTGATTCTATGATTCTATGGAATTGAACAATATAGAGATGTTTTTCAATACTAAAAATTGTGCTTAATCACTGTGAAGAAAATTTTAGTAAGATTATATGTAAAATCTGGTGGCCAAGAAGGCCAACAGCATTCTAGCTTGTAACAGAAATAGTGTGGGCAGCAGGACTAGGGAAGTGATTTGTCCCCCTGTACTCAGTTTTGGTGAGGCCACACCATGAACATGGTGTTCAGTTTTGGGCCCCTCACTACATGAAGGACATAGAAGTGCTCGAGCATGTCAAAAGAAGGTCAACAAAGCTGGTGAATGGTCTAGAGAAGTCTTAGTAGTAGTGGTTAAAGAAACTGGGGTTATTTAGCATAGAGGAAAGGAGTCTTGGGGAGACATTATTGTTCTCTACATCTACCTCAAAGGAGGTAGTTGCAGGGTGGATGTTGGTCTCCTCCCAAGACACAAGC
This sequence comes from Heteronetta atricapilla, assembly GCA_011075105.1. NCBI lineage: Eukaryota > Metazoa > Chordata > Aves > Anseriformes > Anatidae > Heteronetta > Heteronetta atricapilla. Next base: position 73,493,423 of record CM021733.1, read on the forward strand.
AATAGGACAAAAAGGAATGGCCTCAAGTTGTGCACCAGGGCAGGGGATGGGGTGGGGTTAGGTTGGATATTAGGAAAAAAATCTTTACTGAAGGGTTGTGAGGTGCTGGAACAGGCTGCCCAGGGAAGTGTCTGAGTCACCATCCCTGGGGGTATTTATTTATTTAAAAGATGTGTAGATGTGATGCTTAGGGATATAGTTTAGTGGTAGACTTGGTAGTGCTACATTAATGGTTCAACTTGATCTTGGAGGTCTTTTCAAACCTAAGTAATTCTATGATTGTATGATCTGGTGATGCTTGCCGCACAAGTATAATCCTGACAGGTCCTAGAGTACTCTCATCATCTTATATATATGAATTGTCAGCATACTTTATGATACATGCATTCTCAGCTTCTTGAACTGATGTTGAATTTTACCCATTCTGAGTTTCACCTATACGTCAATGTTTATTGTCAGAGTATTGAAGATTCAGCACTGCAAGCTAGAGAGGAAATGTCAAGAGGTACAATCAGTAGGAAGAGAGTTCATTTGGAGTTGTAACTGAAACCACTCAATAAAATTTCTCTTCTCTCAATTAATTTATTTTAGAAACCAATTTGAATTTTAATAAATATTCTAGTACTTAAAACACTTAATGTTTTGAAGTCACTGTTGGAATATTAATGCATTCTCCCAGCACGGTTGCCTTAGTCTCTATGGTAAAATATTTCTTAACACAGACAACAAGTAAAGAAGTAAAAAAGTAAAGAAGTAAAAACATGAAATGAGATTTTTCAGATGAACCGAGGTGACTTAGAAATATAGAACCTGTCAAATATATAGAACCTGTCAACTATATTGCTTAGTCAGTTGTGACTACTTGGAGTTCTCTGATGACTCTGCAGTTCTGATATAAAATGATGCAACTTCGGTGTTGTACTTCCCTTCATGAGATATGAATTTTGCCTCCTGGCAGTGTAAATGCCATGGTGCAGTTGTGTGCAGACTTGAAGCAAAAACTTTGAAACTTGTGGTATACTCACCCCATTTCATACAGTCACCTGTCTAGAAGGTTTAGGGTAAGAATGGCCATAAAAGCACCCTAGAGGTTACCACTCAGCTGAGAGATGTTCTTACCCTGCTGCCACTTGGCCAAGAAGAAAGGTCAGGAAGAATGACTCATCTTGGAGGCATACAAAAGGCAGTATTGGGAGCTGATTTCTTGCTTTAAATCTGTAGACTCAGGCTCATTATCTGCTAAAGAAAGTTTGGACCTGCCTGATGAGATACTGTTAGTGATACTGTCTACAGTTCTTGTGAAGCAGACCGTTAACTTTGGACTTAGCATGTAGTCTGGAGTCATCAGGTCATAACTATAAAAGCTATTCAGAGCTCCCAGTGGTTTTGTCTTGTTGCAGAAACACTTTGAATGCCATGGTTTTAGTTATTGCATGGTGCTTCAAATCATGTATCTCTCTTTTTTTTTTTTTTTTTTTTTTTTTCTTTTTTTGTCTTCCAGTGGGAGATTTTGCTTTCAATATTGTTTTCACTTGAAAGCCCTCAGTGGAAATAAGCTATTGCCCATAAAATTTTAAAAATAAATAAATAAATAAATAAATAAAAACATTGTTCACAGCCCTGTAAAACTCGCACCAGTTAAGTGGGTTATTATGTCTCATTCTTGTTAATTTCCTGTCTCAGGATTTGTACAAAACTTCTTCTGGTCCCTGAAGAGAGAGACAAAAAGATTCATGCTCCTAATACTAAAGGTTTAATGCTCCTTACATTTATCTGAAAATGGATGAGTCTGTAGTATATTTCAAGAATTCTAATGGAAACTAAACTAGCTTGCTTCTACACTCTTGTTTTTTAGAGTATTTGATCTTTGTGCTATAGCCTTTGAAGGGATTATGCTGCCCTTTCTAGCTGATATGAAGGATGCAGCTTTTAGGCTTCAGAGTTCTTTCTGGGCTTCACCTTCCAAAGGGACACGATTGCTGTGATCAGCCATCTTTGTAAAGGTGGCACAGCTTAGTAAACATCTGAAGCAAATTCCTGGAGTCCACTTTTTTTTTTTTTTTTTTTTTTTTTTTTTTTTTTTTTTTCCCTTTTTTTTTTTTTTTTTTTTTTCCTAGTATCTATAACGTAATTGATCCTGCAGATGAACAGCATCATGATGATATAGATTTCTGTTGCAAAGCAAATGTCTCATATCTGACTGAATCTCATACTCATTCATCAGAATGCAAATGTTGATTCTGCTTGATAGCTTCAGGAGTCTTGAGGGAAACAAGTAGAAAGGAGACAAATATAGTTTTCAGGTAAAAAATAATAATATTTAAAATATTCAGTTTCTCAATTTAAAGGAATTGAAATAAAAACTTCTGACAAGCATAATGCAGATTTATGCTTAAAAGCAAATAAGATTAAGCTGCAAAAAGACAAATTGTAGATCTCAATTGGAAAAATGCATGACCTATCATGGGTTAGTACCAAGGATAGTACGAAAATTACCAACGTATCTCTGTTACTTATCATTTAAAGATTTACTTCTTTGTTTAATGTTTTGTTACTATTAAGGCAGTTGCTACTAAAACAAGCATATAAATAACAAATGATATGCCAAACATAGCCATATAAGGTTGTAGCATTTATGTCCAATGCTTTCTAAGTTCAAGTTATCATAAATTAGATTTTTAAGCCATGACATTTCTTATGAAAACACTTTTATTAAATATCAACAACAAGAACTCATGCTATTATATAGTAAGCACTTGCAGACAATCACATGCACCTTAAACAGCAAAATGTACTGTAATGTCTTCCTTCTAAACTGGAAACAAAAATCCATTTGTACACCCAAGGGAGCAGAGCAATAACGTTTGTTCAAATGTTTGTTATTGATTTCTGAAGAGATGTCTAGCAAGAAAAGAACATAGAATGCTCTTTCTGTCTGTGTGTCTGAAGCAGACATCTGTAAACTGCTGTATCCTAGGTTTCACTGGTGGTATATATCCATATATATAACTTTTAAAAATAAGTACTATAATTCTTGAAAGTGTCCTGACTCTATAATTGAAGTATGCCAAAATATGAACTGCATAGTATAAATGCTAGAGAGCCATAGCAATTAATGATAATAATATAATAATAATAATAATGAGATTTTAAAAGTTTTTTGAATGCATTTGAGTTTCTGCCTGACAATGCTCTTATGGAGACTTGAAGCTGGTGCACAGGAGTGTAAAGAGAAAGGTTTACATTTTTAGTTCAGATCCTGCAACTTAGCTGCTTGATGAGCTCAACACAATAATACTACCTGTCTTCCACTTAAAACTTCTCATCTATAAAAGAAGTCTAAAGAGATCAGTTTCTTTCATATGTCACTTTGAGACCAAATATTTCTTCATAGTTTTTTTTTGAAAACCGGTATAAAATAAGTAGTAGACCTTTTGCTCTCACTTCAAATCATGGTAGACAGATCTAGAAGAAAGCTACACCATTTTACATTTATTAGTAATATAATCTGTGTATTATCTGAAAATGTGTCATTTTCAGATTGCTGAATGGGAACAGATTCCCAGCATGGCTTCCCAAATTGATAAGAAAAGTGAAAGCTGTTGAGTTCACAACTTTAGATGTAATTTCAGTACATGTTCTGCTAAAATTATAGTTCAGAAAAGCTTTGTGAACTCAGTACTTTTGCATAACGTTCTGTAGTCCATGTTAAGGAAGATATCAGAGAATTTCCGGAATTAAATCTTTTAATTTCACAGGTATTAATTCTCATTTGTATCCAATATGCTGTGGTGGTCTGACCGTGTTAGGCAACTGAACACCACAACCACTCTCTCACTCCCCCTCCTCAGATGAGGAGGGGAAGAAGTAAAGGAGAAAAAACAACTCATGGGTTGACATAAGGATAATTTTAATAAATAGAAAACTATATTATTAAAGAAATATTATTAATTAAACAATTCAACTAAAGGGAAAAAAGGGAAAGGGGAAGAGGAAGAGGGAAAGGGAATAACAAAACAAAACAAGTAAAGGCTATGTGGAAGTGCAGAGGAAAAAAAATTACTCTCTACTTCCCACAAATAAGCGATGCTTGACCACGACATTGAAGCAGGGCCTCAATGCACATAGTCGGTGTTCGGGAGGAAGACAGGTGTTTTCGCAACCAGAGCCCACCCCTCCCATCTTCTTCCTTTTTCCACCTTTTATTGCTGAGTGTGACATCATATGGTATGGAATATCCCTTTGGTTGGTTTGGGTCAGCTGCTCTGGTGATGTTTCTCACTTTTTTGCCCACCCCCTATGAGGGCTAGAGAAAGTTCTGATGCTGTGCCAGCACTTCTCAGCAGCAGACACACCACCAGTGTGATACCACTGCGGTTTTAGCTACAAGTGCAGAACATAGCACTGTATGGGCTGCTGCAGGGAAAGTTAACATCCCAGCGAGACCCAGTACATATGCACAACAATTTAATTAAACAAATAATATAATCTTGTTCGTTATGATTCCTTTTTGTCATTTTGTTCCTTATATAAAGATACTTGATTAGATAAATGTGACTTAAACTTAACTTTGCTAAATTTATATGCACTTCCAACTTTTTTCAAATTTAGAAAGAAGTACCTTCACAAAACCCTTTTTAATTTTAATTTATTTTAATTTATTTTTATTTAGTACATATATTTTATGTCATGCTTACTATAGGGTAAGAATGGGCATGATCTGTTTGCACGTTCCTACAGCTTCGTGAACTTTCAGGACTTCTAAAGCCTAAGCCAATAATCAAAGTATCATAGAATCATAGAATATCCTGAGTTGGAAGGGACCCATAAGGATCATCGAGTCCAACTCCTGATATCACACAGATTGATATCTACCCAAAGATTCAGACTACCTGAATAAGTGCACAGTCCAAACACTTAAACTCCAACAGGCTTGGTGCAGTGACTGCTTCCCTGGTGAGCTTGTTCCAATGTGCAACAACCCTCAAAGTGAAGAACCTCTTCCTGATGTCTAGCCTAAACCTCCCCTGCCTCAGCTTGACACCATTACCACAGGTCCTATCACTGGTGACTAAAGAGAATAGATCAGCGCGTCCCCTCCACTCCCCCTTGTGAAGAAGCTGTAGACTGTGATGAGGTCTCTGCTCAGCCTTCTCTTTTCCAGGCTGAACAGGCCAAGTTACCTCAGCCGCTCCTCATACGTCTTCCCCGCTAGGCCCTTCACCATCTTTGTAGCCCTTCTCTGGACAATCATGAACAGTTTTATGTCCTTTTTGTACTGTAGTGCCCAGAACTGCACACAGTACTCGAGGTGAGGCCACACCAACGCAGAGTGGGACGATCACTTCCCTCAATCAACTAGCAATGCCATGCTTGATTCACCCCAGGATATGGTTGGCCCTCCTGTATGCCAGGGCACACTGCTGGCTCATATTTAACTTGCTATCAACCAAAAGCCCCAGATCCCTCTCTGCGGGGCTGCTCTGCAGCAGCTTGTCCCAGGTGCAGGACCTGGCACTTGCTTTTGTTAAACTTCATATGGTTGGTGATTGCCCAGCTCTACAGCTTGTCCAGATCTCTCTGCAAGGCCTTTCCACCCTCAACAGAGTCCACAACTCCTTCAAGTCTAGTGTCGTCGGCAAATTTGCTCAAAACACCTTCTAGTCCTTGTGGTGGTTTTACTGTGCTAGGCAGCTGAACACCACAACTGATCTCTCACTCCCCCTCCCCAGATGAGGAGGGGAAGAAGTAAAGGAAAGAACAACTCATGGGTTGATATAAGGATAATTTAATTAAAGAGAAAAAATTATTAAGGAAATATTATTATTAATTAATTCAACTAAAGGGAAAAAAGGAAAAGGGGAAGAGGGACAAATAACAAAATAAAACAAGTAAAGGCTATGTGGAAGTGCAGAGGAAAGAAATTACTCTCTAATTCCCACAAATAAGCGATGCTTGACCATGTCCTTGAAGCAGGGCCTCAACACATGTAGCCGGTGTTCAGGAGGAAGACAGACATTTTCAACGAGAGCCCACCCCTCCCATCTTCTTCCTTTTCCCACCTTTTATTGCTGAGTGTGACATCATATGGTATGGAATTCCCCTTTGGTTGGTTTAGGTCAGCTGCCCTGGTGATGTTTCTTTCTCACTTTATTTGCCCACCCCCTAGGAGGTTTAGAGAAATTCCTGGTGCTGTGCCAGCATTTCTCAGCAGCAGACATGACACTAGTGTGATATCGCTGCTGTTCTAGCTGCAAATGCAGAGTGCAGCACTGTATGGGCTGCTGCAAGGACAGTTAACATCCCAGCTAGACCCAGTACAGTCCTACATCCAAATTGTTTATAAAAACATTGAAGAGGACTGGCTCTAAAATGGAGCCTTGGGGAACCCTACTGGTGATCATCCACCAACCTGATGTGGCCCCATTTACCTCAATCATTTGAGCCCGGCCCGTCAGCCAATTGCTCACCCATCACATGATGTTTTCGTTTAGCCCTATGCTGGACATTTTGTCCAGTAGGATCCTATGGGAAACTGTCAAAAAATTACTGAAATCTGAAGAGATCACATCAGCTGTTTTCCCTTGATCAACTAGATGGGTGATCTTATCATGAAAGGTAATCATATTTTTTAAACATGATGTACCCCTCATTAACCCATGTTGGCTGGAATTTAGTTTGCAGCCTGCATTTTCATCTGATTTATTTTTGTTTGAAGCAATTAAACATGACTGAATTTTCAGAGGAAACAAAATTATGACACATGTAGATAAAAAATACATTAAAAATGATTCCAAACTTTTCATTCTATTACATTTATTTTAATATTTAATATTTTGAAATCAGTCACAGCTGTGGAAAACTGCTGTTAAAATACTACTGGATTAATGGAATGAATCATAGAATAATATAATTGTTTGTGTTAGAATGTACCTTAAATATCATCTATTTCCAAACCCTCTGCCATGGGCAGGGACACCTGCCATTAAACCAGGATGCTCAAGCTAACCTGGCCTTGAATACTTCCAGGGATGGGGCATGTGTCACTTCTCTATGCAACCTGTTCCAGTGCGTCAGCACCCACTGAGTATAGAATTTCTTCCTAATATCTAATCTAAATCTCCCCTGCTTTAGCTTAAAACCATTATCTCTTGTCCCATCACTACAGTCCCTAACAAAGAGTCCCTCCCCATCTTTCCTGTAGGCTCCCTTTAGGTACTGGAAGGCTGCTATAAGGTCTCCCCGGAGCCCTCTCTTCTACAGGCTGAACAACCCATTTTTTTTTCATCCTTTCTTTATAGGAGAGGTGCTCCAGCTTTTTGATCATCTTCATGGCCCTCCTCTAGACCCTCTCCAACAGGCCCATGTCCTTCTTATGCTGGGGGCCCCAGAACTGAACACAGTACTCAAGGTGGGATCTCACAAGAGTGAGGTAGAAAGGGAGAGTCAGCTCCCTTGACCTAGTCATACTTCTTTTCATGCAGCCCAGAATATGATTTGCTTTCTGGGCTGCAAGTACACCTTGCCAGCTCATGTTGAGCTTCTCATCAACTAAAACCCCCAAGTCCTTTTCTTCAGGGCTGCTCTTACCCCATTCTCTGCATTTGTGTTTGGGATTGCCCTGACCCAGGTGCAGGACCTTGCACTTGGCCTTGTTTGTACTTCATGATGTTATCACAGACCTACCTTTCTAGCCTGTTAAGGTCCCTCTGGATGGCATCCCTTCCCTCCAGCATGTCCACTGCTTGGTGCTGTCCACAAAGTTGCTGAAGGCACAACCAATTTGGGCACTTAGAGTCACCAAACTGTTGCATGTTTGTTGTGTTTTTGTTATATTGAATCTTAAATAACATTGTTCAAAACAATGGATTTAGGTTCAAAGATTTTTCCTTCCAGAATTATTAACTTACCTTTCAAAAATTTTTGACATTTTTGGAGTTCCTGTTTTATTTACTTTCCTGTGATAAGTACTTTATCCTGGCCTATGAATGGAGGCATTACTGAGTATATTCCATTATCTTGGTTATCCAATCTAATGGAACTTTGTTATTGAAAAAAATGTTTCTTGATTTGAAGCAGAACTGAATTGAATCATTAATCAGATGAAGGTTAGGTTATTTGATATCTGTAAAGTTAGACTTAACATTAAGTTATGCCTCTTCTGGATTAGAAACAGCTACCAAAGCAATTGCTTTGATTCACCAGGGATGTTGACAGAAAGAATTCAAGAACTGATTTTAAAACTGGAAACCTGCCTGTAAGCATAGTATTCAGTATTAATTTATTACTTAAAAAAATAATAATAATAAAAGGATTTTCTGGTTTAATTTCTTACTACATTCTGGGGTGTTTTTCAGATGAAACTTGGTTCTCCTGTAATAGGTCAGAATTCATAGAAATAAATAAAGTTACACCATAATTGAACTTGACCCTCTGCTTCCATGAGGATTCAGAGAAGGAGAAGGGCTTCCGAAGCCATTTATTTTATTTTTTATTATTTTTATTATTATTATTTCTCAGAATGACATTTGAAAATAACAATCCAAAATTACTTTCATATTTTTTAGACTTGTACCTCTACAAATTTTAAGCTTTAGTGAAATTAAATATAATTCACAGCTTGTGCAATGTGTAAGTATTATGGTATAATTTTTATCCATTGACATTCACTGTCTTTTCCCAGGTTCTTTCCTTCATAAAATAATTAAATGCTTCTCAACAGAAAGATATTCAAGATACTTTACTTTCATAATACATGAATTATTCGAAATACAAAGCAAAGAAAGGCTCTGAATCAGTCTCATGTTCAATATTCTTTACGAGGTCTGTAAGTTTACAATTGTCCCATTTAGAAGCAGTAAAGTAGGAGAAGGTACCTAGAAAAAAGCAATGAGCCTATTTAAATTCCCCAGTAAACACAAACTTGATCCTGAATTACCCTTTATGAATGAATTAATGATGATGAGCCTAGGAGTAAATTACAATTTTTCATAACCCCTTCACACAAACCCTATTCCTTAAGCTTTTAATGAAAGGCTTTCTGTAACACAGTATGGAAGATGATAATCTTATTGTTATTGAATACACCATCTAATATAAATATTAGAAAAAAAAATATGTACTGGCTTAAAATGCCAGTACACCGAAATAGGCTATTTCTACTTTATCCTCCAGAAACATTACAAGACATTCTAATTAGGTAGATATACTGATGGATGCAAGGAAAAATTGTTATTTGATTTTATTAAAATTAATTTAGTACCATATAATTACCCTCCACATGAAACAAGAATGAGCTATTAATTTGGATAAGAAGACATTTGCATAATAGAATTTCTTCCCAAGGGAAAAAAAAAAAAAAAAAGAAAAAAAAAAGAAAAAGAAAATGCTCATGAGATGTATAAACTACATAGATATTAATGGAAAGCTGTAACTAAATAGAAATTATCATAAATCTGTTACATAATATAAGCATTATTGTTATAGTATAAATAATTAAAATAAATAAATAAACTGGTTAATTAAACTAGTTAGGTTCATATATATATGTGAACTTATACATCTTACAACAAAATCTAGGTATAGATTTTACCTTCCTTCACTGGCTGGATAATAATTACAAATGCTTGATTTAGGAAGACAGAACTGATAACTGATGTTAATGAAATGAAATTTAGATGAAACAAATACCTATGTTATGCAACTAAGTTCTCATCAGGAGAGTAGAATACCTTGCTAGGTTGAGTTTTATAAATTAAAAACAGAAAACATATCCTCTTATGCATACAGTTTCACCAATGATGATGAACAGCCCTGCAAAAGAAAATCAAAGAGAAAAAAAAAATGAACCCCAAACTAAAACAAACAAACAAACAAAAACACACATACCAAAAAAAAGAAAAAAAAAAAAGAAAAAAAAATATCTACAAAATAGTTTTCATTCATAGTTGACACAGACAAAGATCAGGCAGCCTATTAGTCCATTTAGCCTAATTCAAGCAATGTTACTTAACACTGTTGGACACGGCAAGATTTCTTGGGATGGTTATAGCAGTCCAACTAGTAAAAGTAGTTTAGCCCTACAAAAGTTGTATTGTTTGTTCTGTCAAAACATAGAGTTCTACATGTGCCTTACTGGCCCATTACGTCATAAAAGGAATGCCTGTAAGAGTCAAGAAACTTACTGTCAGGAGATATTTATGTTTTTTTCTTCCTGTATTTTATTACATGAAATTTAATTTTTATTCCTTGTTATTTATAAAGAGGTAAAAGGAGATAAAGCTCTCTCTCTCTCTCTCTCTCTATGTATATATATATATACATATATATATTCTTTATTTTGGTGTAAAGTGCCAATTGATTTTCTCTCTTCTTTTGAAGATGAATTTCACAGTAGTGTTACATAAACACTGTCTCAGTAGAGAGGGTTCTTGACAAGGGTGAATCTTTCATTTCAAAGACACTTATAAAAATGATATAGTAGCCAGAGTGTAGCTTTGGCTTTACATATTAAACTATCTTGATCCCAACCAAAGGTTTTCTTACTTTTACCTTTCTGATTGTCTTTCCTATCCCATTTGGGAAGAATAAGCAGCTATGTGGTATTTGGCTGCCTACTGTGGTTAACCCACAACAAGATGAAAATAGTACTTAGGAATTTCCTAGTTAAATTCTTTCACTTTGGAGAAGAAACCCTCAAGAACCCTAAAATATCCCTTAGTTCCAGGAGAACCTATGGCATTTAAACAAACCATCTGAAAGGCACTTTCATTTTTCAAGGATATCTCCCAAACAACATTTACAGGCATAGGAGACAGCAATCTCTTAGCTTCCTAAGCATTGTCAGGCTGTTTGCCTTACTGTATCAAAGGGAGCACTTACAGAACACTTCTGAGAATTCTCCTTGTCACATATGAAGAATCCCAATGCTGAATACTGAATGCTGAAAACAATATTTTTTAAATATACTTATATAGAGCTGCAATAGGGAGGAAGTTCTTATCTTCAGAATAACTCTGATGTCTTTCTCTTTTGGATTCTTGTTTCTCAGAACAGTTAAAAATACTCCTAATAAAATGATAAATGATAAATAGGATAATATGATAAAAATTAGAGAGAAATAGAATTATACCTTCTAGTCATATTGATTTGGTCAAGAGGCACCAATGATTTATATGATTTATATCTTCCAGTTGACTGACTTGTCAGTGCAAGGAAAGGGAGAACTACAAACATGATGTGTTCCCCATTTTTGTCCAAACACATGCGTTTTTGTCATCAAATCTGCCCAGAGGTGTGTCAGTATAGGAATCATTGGTATTAGGGTTCCTAAGTGTAACACAGGAACTTTCTGTTAATTTTAGTGAATTATTAATGGACTTAGCTTGATCAATTGGTGTAGCTGTTAATTATCAAAAACATATTCCCCCCTCATTCACTCTCTGGTGAACAACTGTATCTGAAACAGAAAGCCTTGGAGATTTTTGCCTATATTCAGTCAGCAAAATAACATTTATAAAACCTGAGAAATAATTTGGTTGAATTAATCAAACTTACTTAAATAAAAATAAATAACCCAACACTAATTTGTCATTTTCACAGTACAGGTGTTTTTGTTGTTGTTTTGTTTTGTTTTCTGTAGTAATTCTAATTGCTTGAAAATCAGTTAAATCCCGTGCAGACAAAGGATGGATCCTAAGTCTTCAGCTACTTGTATGAAGCAGAGAGTATTAGATAGTTTATTAGTAAACTAGTAATCTAAACTATCATAATCAAGTGATTTCATGAAAAATATATTACAGAAGAGTGTTGGAGAAATTTGATTGTCAATAAATGTAAAATAGTGGCTGAATACACTCCCCTCCTCTCTCTCCGTGTGCACAATAATATACATTTTCTTTGATTTTGTGGATGGTTGATTACATTTATCTGAGGGAAACAAACCAACTCAAAACCAAACTATGGTGGGTTATGGTTCTATAATAGTTTCAGAACCACATGGTCTACAAGGAAATATATTTATATATTTATATGACTCACCTTGGCATTAAACTTACTCAATATCCTATTTTGTTTAGCTGAAAACCAATGTATAATTTACTAAAAAAATACAAAAAATACAAAAAAATACAAAATTACTTTTTACATTTCAGTAAAAAGTTCATGAATATCATAAATATGGCCTTTAAATGTTTCACGTTATTCTTTGTCAGACTCTTTCAACTTTCTACTGCACATTTTGTTCATTTATTCCTCAAAATGTCTAGATTTTTATAAAGAATGATTACATATTTTACAAATATTTTAAGGAGAAATACATATACATTTTTTTCCCTCATCTTTAGATGTTGACATAAAAGTAACAAAGAAATTTATAAGTTTTGACCTTACTTATTCATCAATATATATGTAAAATTTGAATCATGTCTCTTTCCATTCTCTGAAAAAGTAGTATATTTTATCCAAGGCCTTAAACCAGTTTTGATGTTTTGGACATCTGTATAGCACTGATTTGTTTTATACTAAGAAAAATAAACTAATTATCCTTACTGTTTGTTCTGCTTTTTCAAGGGACCTGAACAGAGCTCTGTGATTTAATATCATCAAACTAAGCCTTATTCCAACTGGATGAGAATTACTTGTTCCCTCTAAAATGAGCAATTTTCCACATTGCAATTCTCCCCATTTCCTCTTCAACTGTGGCTCGGGTTATTATATGATATTTTCAAGTGTAAATACATTTTTATTTTTTTTAAAGAAGCAAAGTTATTGCAGATGTTTTCTTTTGCAGATTGTTTCCTTGATTTGATGTGAACAATGGCTCATAAATTGAGAGTGTCAATATTTATTCATGCAATTAATGTAATTAACTCAATCCAAATTGACTTTGAGTTAGAAGATTCAAATTAATTAAACATATGAATTATATCTACTGGGATAACTAAAAATTCAAATTAGACCTTTAAGAGAATATGGTGTATCCAGTTCTTAGAAACACTTGAAAATGTTAGGATAATTCAAACGAAATATTGAATTATGATTGACAAGTACAACAATATTTGGCCCTTGAAAGACTTGAGTTGAAAATTATACCTTTAGAGACTCTGTTCTGGACCAATTAGCGATTATCAACTTAACATAGAAGTCTTCTCCCTTCTCTATCTTATGATCCATCTTAATTACAAGATCCAATACTGAACCATCTTTAACCATCAGTTAAGGATGTCATATGATTTATATCCTAATTTAATTATTTTTGGAATAATAAAAGTGACAATAATTTAATTATAAGAGATAACTGTTTCAACACAAAAAGTGTATGATTTAGCCATGTAACGACCCCAAAAATGTTTGAAAGACATGTCATTATGGATTTGTTCTTGAGGTTGTCGGATATTAGATGAAGCAGTAAGAAAGGTATCTTTGGGTCATTTTGAATATTAAGCCATTGATAACTGATAGCTATAATGGGCTATCTAAACTTGTTTAAACCATGATTCAAACTTGAACGTGATTAGACTTAATGATTTGCTTGAATGCAAAATGGTTTTCTGAGTTTTTCTAAACCAACTGGCTTCCAAAGTCCTGGACCAAAACAGAGAATCATTTAAACACCAAGTATATGTACAAATGTACTAGTAATTATAGCTTTCAGTGCTCTTTTACATACACTTTTAGTCTTATCTGAGAGTAATAACATTTTATTTTATTTATTATTTTATTTTATTTTATTTTATTTTATTTTATTTTATTTTATTTTATTTTCCATTTCCTTCCATCTTGTTTCTCCATATTTTTTAACGTATGTCATAAAAACACCTTTTCAAAGGGGTTATTTATTGCATTTAACCTTTTATTTAAAAAAAAAAAAAATCAATTCAAATTAATCTCTAATTAGCTAGGGTGAAATCCCATGGGATAATAAAAAACACATAATGTAATTTTTTGATTAGGTATTGCAAAGGTATCGTAATGAAGATTAGAATTATGATAATGACATACAAAAATGTGACTATGCAAAGTTTAATATTAAATTTTGTACTCATTTAAAAGTTCATTGCATTATTACTTACCACAGAAATGGCTACATTGACCTCTGGTAGATCAATTTATATGTACTTGTCAAATCTAGTTAAGTTTTAAGACCATTGCAAAGACAATGTACATAGGGAAATACATTTTTGAAAATCCCATGTTTTGGCTAGTTTGGCTGTTGCAAAAGAAAAGGAAAATGACTGAGTATTGAATTTCTGTGCCAAATTTAATCCCAAAAGATTGGAAATTAGAAGCTGAAAAAAGAAGAAATTGGAAGCTGAAAAATGTAATTTATAATGGAAATGTTAAATGGACCTTAACTCAGTCATCACAGAGCCAGTGAATGCTGCAGCAACACAGGATATAACTCCATAAACTGAACTTCTGTGTGTGGCAGGCTCATCTAACCATAACAGAAGGTATACTAATGGCCTAACTTCAACAGCTTGTTATGTAATGAATTGCTAATCCATTATTTATGAAACTTATAATTAAGTCACTTCTAAAAAAAGGACAGATAATCATTAATTTTCATCAAGTAATTTGCCATTACCTAGCTCAGGATGAAACTATAGACAAGATAAAAGATAAAATAATTCTCACCTTCCATTATTAAAACAGCCTTTCATATGAGAACAAATGACTAAAACATAATAGTTCAGATTCTGACTGTGTACCCATTTTTGCTCATGGTGCAAAAAAGTCTGTGTTTTTTATTTTGACAATATTTGTAGAAAAATTGTTTATATATAAAAGGATAGGTACAGACCTGGTCTATCACCTTTTCAGTGTACATGTTAAAGAGTTTGTGATTTTTTTCAGTACTGTTTACAAGCTATGGCATTGACTGGCAAACAGAAAAATTGCCATTTTGAGTAGACCTCACTCTTCTAAAACAAAGCTGTTTCAAAGACAGCTATATAATCAGTCACTGTCAGAAACACAACAAGCTTTGAGAAGCTGAACTTTAAGCTCCAAGATGCACATAAGTTATTATTTTATTTTATTTTATTTTATTTTATTTTATTTATTTTATTTTATTTTATTTTATTTTATTTTATTTTATTTTATTTTTTACATCTGAAGAAATCCAAAATCTCCAATTTATTTATTTAGTTGTTTGATCTCAGAAAGCAGTATGGCATTTCTATAAGCTGTGAGTAGGTATATTCTGTCATTGTATTTCTGTTCTAGAGGGAATGTTTTTGGTTTAGAGGAAATAAGAAACAGGGTTTCAAATAGAGAGATCCGATGGAATCTCTTGAGAACAACATAACAGTGTTCTTAGGAACAACAGAGAATCTTGAACATTCATTGAATCTTGAAAAACAAACTTAATATGATAGACTGCCAAATTCTGCATGTACTACTATTTTCCATGAGGTGTAACATTTCCAATTGAATTGGAGATTTTGTAAAACTTAAACATAGAGAATGGACTAAAAACTGAATCATCTGCATCCCACATTAATTTCTTTCAAAGCTGAATACTGAAACATTTTAATGTCTAATGTAATGGATATTTGCTTTTAGTAAACTAAAAATTGATAAATGAAGGAACCCCACCTCAAAGCTCTTGTTGGTCTATCTCAACTCTGTTTAGGTTTAAATTTCTCTAGAGAGTTGAAGAACTTAAGTTTGAATTTGACATTTTCAAGAAGTGGTTGAGCACATAAGAGGAACAAAGCTGCACACACTAAGCACACCTTTCCAAACTTCATGTACACTGAGGATTAAGTGTGATGTATGTTTACCAGTTTGTCATTTTTCAGTCACCAGAAGTGTGACACTTCATTGTGTTTGCCACTGTCCCTAACTTGGATCTTCAAAGGTCATTCACAGAGCCTTAGTCTAGCAATAGCCTCTGTACTTTTCTCAGACATTAGGTTGTGGATATTTCCAAGTTTTCCTCTTTATGTACAGACAAACAGTTCTGCAGTTCTGCTCATCCCCCAAGGCAGAAGGGGAGACAGATAGGGACTAGGTATTTCCAAGTTTATTTTGATTTTTGACATTTACAGATTGGATGTGGTGCCTGGAAGATTTCTTCCAACACCTGCTTCCTAAACTGGCATTAGAAACTGTGTTTCACCATCTGAATCTCATTCTCTATTCCTTTGTGAAATGTATATGTTTTAAGAAACTAGCTTTTTATTCTTATGTAAAAAGAACATATATGATAGTTTTATTTACATAATACATTTTAAAACACATTCTCCATTTTAATTGATTTTTTTTTATTCAAGCCATAAGTAAAATATTTTTTACATTTTACCGTATAAGAAAAATACTTTGTAAAGAAAAATTGAACTCAGAATAAAAATAGTTAATTAGAATCCTTTATGTAGATGTATATAGCCCTTTATTGGTTAAGAGAAGAAGGTGTTGTATGGGTGTCGGTTATTTCATATATGTTGCGTGATAGAGATGTTGCTGGTGTAGCATACAAATGTGTAGCAGAAATATTGAAATTGGTACAAATGAAAGATGAATGGAAATTTGTGAAAATACAGGGAGAAACAGTATCAGAAAGGTTAAAAGAATGGCCTATATTCATAATGATTGACATAATTCCCAGTGGCTGTCCTAAAACGTCATTCTGTGCAGTAAAACTGAGGAGCACATTGCTTGTGTTAAGACCAGGAAGGCATGTGATCTCAAAAGACTGCAGCATAAGTGGCCCATCAACAGAAGACCCTGTACAGAGAACAAGAGAATGACAACACGGCCGCAGCATATCATTGATACTATTCCTTTCCTGGTTTCCAGGAACACTTCAAACAAATACATGAAGCAATTTAAAATCTGTAAGAAAGAATGTGTCAGAAAAATCAACTTAGACATTTGTAGATAAATGCCACCTTCCCCTTACATTTGGTCTTTTTAGTGTGGATGGGTGGGTCCAATGTAGTTTCCTACAGTAAAATAATCCAGAATCTTTTCAGATCAGAAATAAAACTGTAATAGCAGTAAGTCTGAAAAGGAAACTGAAAAGGGTTTTGGCAATTTCTCTGTAATGGTGACTTGTACAAGCTGTCTTGCTTATATACAAATGGTAGAGTTGACCCATCTTAAGAACTCTTTGGTTTACTTTGTGACCCTCTTCTATCATATCACTCCAGGCTGTTCACTTTTCAACTTTGTCTTTTACTACCTCAGGGTTTCTGACAACTCTCTCCCTCCTCCATCATTCCTATTATAAAGCCCTACTTACCAGGTCATCCATCTCTCTTGCAGATGCTTTTGCCTCACTTAGTAAGGTGGATCCCATTTCTCCCAGGCAGATATTGATTGTCAACAAGGATTGTAGAAACCAAAACCCTGCCATCAATGACAACTCTGCAAACAATTGTTGACATTCAGTATCAGTCCCCTCCTCTCCCCTTGCTTGCAGGATTGAGAATACCACTTAGTCCCCCATGCCCCTAACTGTCTCCCCCAGAGCTCTGTAGTCACTTTTTACTCACTTCTATTCAACTTTGAGGAATGTGAACCTGTTTTGTAGTTATGTTGTGGTTTAACCCTGCAGGCAGATAAGCACCACACAGATGTTCACTCATCCTTCTTCAGTGGGATGGGGGAGTGAATCAGAAAAAAAAAAAAAAAAAAAAAAAAAAAAAAAAAGTTGGTCCCTCCCTGGCCAACTCCCCCCATTTACCCCATTTACTCTTCAGCATGACATTGCATGGTATGGCATATACTTTTGGCCAGTTTGGGTCAGCTGTCCTGCTTCTGTCTAACATCTTATGCACCCCTAGCCTCCTGGCAAGTAGGGTGGCATAACAAGCTGAAAAGTCTTTGACTTAGTGTAAGCACTGCTCAGCAACAACTAAAACGTCATTGTGTTATCAGCATTATTCTCATCCTAAATCCAAAACACAGTATCATACCAGCTACTAAGAAGAGGATTAAATATATCTCAGCCAAAACCAAGGCAAGTAGTAAGATTTTAGATGAATCACAACCTCTCCTATTGGTGCCAGCACTCACCATCTTCTGTTTTTCATCTTCCCCACATTACATTTACTGTTATGCTATGGAAGAGCACTGCTTGTGTCTCCATTGCAGTTGGGGTTCTTGGTTAGAAAAGACATTCTAATCATGAAGTCCAACCATCAACCTGACCTACTGACTCCCATCGCTAAACCATGTCCCTTTATGAAGTGTCTACATGCACCTTAAATGCCTCCAGGGATTGGGGTTCCACCATTTCTATGGACAGCCCTTTCCAATTTGTGACCAAACAATCTCTCAGAAAGTTCTGCCTGTTTCTCTTTCATCTTCTAGATGCTGAGCAGCCTGCCTGCTCACTTACAACTTTAATTCCTCTACTTGGCAATGCAACTTTTCAAAGACAGAACACCTCCTGAAGGAAAGACAGCCATCTCTCTTGTCATTAGAGTCTCCAGGCAGTCCCTGCAGTTTGTGACTTGCATCCATCCAAGTCTTCACCTGGTTTAAAACCTTTGCCCCAGCAGGGACATTTGTTCCAGTACCTGCTGTAATTTGCAATGTCCAGCAGTTTCTTCTGTTGTACTCAGCAGTTTCTCATTGTCTATTGTTACCTAAACCTCAGGACAGGACCTAGTCATCTGCTTACATACCGTAGTAATATTAAGTTGAAAGTATACCAGATTCATACATTTCTATGTAAAATATTAATTAATGGTCTCAGCAATTTAAATTCATCTGCTATTTATTCCAGCAAGATCATTCATTTGATATTAATGTGAATATCCACTTATGAGCCCTATTATGAGCTCTTCATTCAGTGCAGTTCAATTTTAACTTTTCATTTACCTTCAATGGCTTTCACATTATTTAAATAATCAACCAGTACACACACAAGAAAGACAAAAAAAGCAAAACAAAACAAAACAAAAAAGGGCCTGTTTAATAGTTGAAATGATCTTGAGAAGTCCTAAAAAGCCAGTTCCTGAAAAACTGTATTCAGATCCTATATATATATATTTGATATATAATATAAAAAATATATATTTGATATATATATATATTGATTCAATATATATATATTTATATGTAAATATATTTATATTTATTTATATAAAGCGCCTATCACTGTATTGATAAACACTCTTTGGAACCACTCTGACGGCAGGGGTAAGAACAGGAGTTGGCCTGTTAGTACCTCGGCACTGCTGTTTCCAATCAATCAAGATGATATAAGATAATAACTTTGTAGACTCTATTCTATTGTTGTTAATTTAGTGAACTTTTGGTTAACCATGGAGACTGGAACAAATACATGAAATCTATAAAGTTAGTTTTATTTATGCAGAAATCACTCTTTTTGGGCTTTAAATTGTAATATTAATTTATATTGCTTTTAGACAATAAACATGGTAAACACCTATACTGTAGTTCTTTCCAATTGCATCATATATATTATTGTACATACATATATTATATTTACAAATCAATGAGAAAACTTTGTGCTGATCGTTCCTGAATGCTAGAGGTTAACATTGAAGAAGGAAAAGCACAAGAATAAAGGAATCTTATTCATGATCATGAAAACTGTAGTGACACAACAGAAAATATATATATATATATTTCTGGAGAAACAGTTATAGCATCAAGCCAACTAACAGACTAGACTTAATAACTGTTATCAAATTCATCTTGGCTGCAGTAAATCAATTCAATATCCTGCTTTTATTATATTTAATTTTATTGTTGGCTGGTATATATTTAAAATCCTTACACAAAAATTTTCATTAACATTGATTTCACATTGCTAAACTGCATGACTCAATGACAGTGACTAATGTAAACAGTGAAATAATCAGTTTATTATTTATTTATTTATTTATTTATTTTCACAATAACATCTCTGTTTTCCCTAAACCATAGACATATTTTCACTTCTGTTTTAAAGGAAAAAAAAAATCAGCTCAATATATATGATGATCTTGGGGTCTCTTCCGGCCTGGAGATTCTGTGATTCTGTGAAAACAATACAAGTTGCACAGGTAGGAGCCAGTTTCTGAATAGGTATCTCAGAAAAGAGAAGTCACTAACTTCAGCTAAGACAAGTACTCTTAATTTGAAAGACATTGTGGTCCTGGAGCATGTGCAGAGAAGGGCCATGAAGCTGGTGAAGGGTCTGGAACACGAGTTTTTTGAGGTGTGGCTGAGGGAACTGTGGTTGTTTAGTATGGAGAAGAGGAGGCTCTGGGGAGACCTTATTGGTCTCTATAACTACCTGAAAGGAAGTTGTGGGGATCTGGGGGTTGGCCTCTTCCACAGATAACCAGCAACAGGACTGGAAGAAATGGCCTCAAGTTGTGTCAGAGGAGGTTCAGGTTGGAAATTAGAAGACATTTATTCTCAGAAATAGTAATCAGACATTGGAATGGGTTGCCCACGGAGGTGGTGGAGTCACTGTCCCTGGGGGTGTTTAAGGAATGGTTGGCCCTCATGCTTAGGGACATGGTTCAGTGGGTGATATTGATGGTAGATGTATGGTTGGACCAGATGATCTTGAAGGTCTTTTCCAACCTTAATGACTCTATGATTCTATGATTCTATGATTCTATGATTCTATATATAATTTGCTATATATAGTAGATACTATAGATACTATATAGTATCAGATTTATATAATTGTAATAATTCTGAAAACAGTACAGCAATCTGATTGGTGAATATATCAGGTTCATATCAGTACAGATGGCTCCAGGTGTGGCTGGATTAAGAACAGCAGAGAAGATGACAAGATGTGTACAATAGATGTGGTATTCATCCAAATTGAATATATCTTTCATGCATACTTTGGCTGCCTATCAAGTTTGTATGGATCATTTACTTTTCCTTTGTACTAATACTTTGGTGCAAAGGCCTACACATTTCCCTAAGCTGAGAATTGCTGCTTGACATTTACTTTTAAAAACATTTCTGTCTCTTTCACTGTTGTCTATATAGGTATCATGGTACATATAGGCAAGATTGTGGAGAAGAAACATAGGTTGAGAAATATAATTCCTGAAAATCACTGATGACATGCAAAACATTGCCTGTTTTAACATGTAATTAGTACCTCTAGAATAAACACTGTGCTTTAAAAAATACTGATTCATGTCTATCCTCCTTCCTACAAATACAAATGGAATCAGTTCATGTCTATTAGGGAGGTGGCCTCTGTATATCCTACTGTGCTAGAAAGTCCCCATATGAGTTTCCTGGATGTAGTAGTACCAATGCTGATAATGTTTAGTGATTTCTCCAGAAATAATATACATACATAAATATGCTTATAGGACAAGGATAAGATTATCACCAAGCTCAATTCTTACTATTGGCCATGCTACTGATAACTGAAGATCAGCACACTGGAAATATTTATATCAAACAAAACTTTTCACAACTGTGAGCTCTCTTCAAGGTGCTGGAAAGTGGACTTATTTTGACTGTTTTACTTTAGAATCCTTTTGAGACTGCAGACTGATTTTCAAGGGTCCTTCAAAGTTGCACAAGAAAGGCCTTGGAAAGGTTGTAGAATTGAGTCTTCACAAATCCACCTCTGTTTCCTCTTGCTGAGGTTTCTGAGAGGGTTAATTGGAAGATGTGGACTCTCATGATGGTCACTTCACATTTTATGTTTCAGCCTTCAAGTAATTCACTACATCTGTTTGTAGATACTGACTCTTATAGCACCCAGATCATTCTGGGATCAACAGAGGCAGTGTTCACAGAAGATAAGCATTAAATATTTTGGTAGGACAATCCCTAAGTTCTGGAATTCTTCCTATTCTCCAGTCCAAAACATCCACAATGTTCTGAAATTGTATTTATGCTACTCAGACTACCCGGAGAACAAGTATGTGTGCACAGAGGACTGAATGTTTTATGTTTTCTTTCTAGGTTTAAAAGAGGCTAATACATTTGTGTTTGCTTTGTAATTAGTGACTGAAGCTTTTGAAAATTTTATGCAATAAATATCTTTATATAAACAGAAATAAATAAATAAGTACCTATGGTGGGAAGTTCATTCCTCCTACAAATAAATTAGAAAAAAATGTAGCTTAAATCTGTAAAATATTCCCAGCAGGATGATGATATGCCTTAGGCATCATAGACATTGAGCAATGATTGATTTTCTCCAGCTTCATTTTGTCCACTGAAAAAACAACCAGTTTCCAAAAAGTGAGAGAGAAAGGGATAGAATAAATAAATAAGCCAGGAAAGAGAAAAGCTGGCAATATTAAAATGCAAGTCAGATCAATGCTTAAGTAGATAGAGTCTATGGAACCTTTCTCAATGGTATTTATGATTATAAGACAGTGTTAAAAACTGTCCTATATCTGTAAAATATCTTTATTATTTATATTTTATTCTACAGACAAATCAATATCAGTGCATTCCTGGCGTGTATGATCCCCAAATATCAGTCATATGCCATTTAGGAAGAGGGATAATCAGCCATTTCAATACAGTATCAATATCAATACAGCCATTTCAAAACAGTATCAAGTTCTAATAAATGTAGGAGGAACAGCAGTAGATTATTTGATTCTGATATTTATGATACTTGGTCCTGTTCTCTAGAGATTTTAAATAGTCTTACTGTGGAAGAAGGAAATATTGACAGTTTATTTCAAAGCATGGTTTAGTTTTTGCATGTCAAAAGAAAAACAAACAAACAAAACAAAAACAAAAACAAAAACATTTAATTAAAATGATTGAAAAATAATATTTGGAAATAAATTAATTTTGTTCTATTCTAAGAAGTCTAGATAATATTTCATCTCTATTGTTAAGTTGCTCAATAATTATATAAAACAAAAGGAGAACCTTCATTAGGAAAAAGCATTAACACTGTTCCCACATCCTCCACCAAAGTATTAATGTAAGATAATGCTTTCTTATGTGAGTGTATTTCTATCTACATTGACTAATGGAAAGACATACTTTATATTCAGGATGAAGACTTTTGTTTTAAAGACACTTTTTATTTTTTATTTTTATTTTAAGCGTCATCCTTCCCATAGGATGGATGTACAAAACTTACACTTTAATTCAGAACCTGTAATGAATTGAATTGAGAGAAATAGACTTGCCCTAATCCACAGCAATGGGAAAATCTGTCAGCTAGGCTGTCCAGCTGTAGCATATAATGGCAAGAAACCTAAAACATCTAGAACACAGAAGGCTTGTTTCAGACATTTAAACATTTAGATGTCATGTTTAAACATTTTGTTTTTGTTGTTGCTATTATTTTCCATCTTGCAGGACTGTGGAATATGTGCTTGAATGTCAATACAAGAGAGGAAGCTTGACCAGTCTATAGGAAAATAAATCTATGTCTATTGCAGTTTTAAGCTGATGATGTGTTTTATATTGCAACCAAAACTGCAGTCTGAAAGGTATTGCTTTCCTAGTTGTTATGATTTCTGTAAATCCTATCTGGGAGAGAGTTTAATTATACTTCTCTCTGATGAAAGGAAGGTGACTGTTTTCTTTTTCTTTCTGCTACACCTCTATGTTATGTCCAGCATTTGGAGAATTGCTTAAACACTGTTGTAATGGTTTGAATAAATCCTGAAATGTATGTTGGACTTCATAAACTTTCACCTCTTATTTTCAATAATTTCTTCTAACTCTGTTTACAAAATCTTGAATTCTGTTGCTCATTCTGATTTGTCCTTTCCCTTTACTATAATAAAGCCTTTGTAGGTAAGGAGCTGTCAAAAAAAGACAAGAATTCCCAAATAATTTTATTTGAAAATAATCTTACCAGTCATATCAGAAACATCTTTTCCATTGATTCTTCTCTTTCCACAATTTCCTTCTCCAGTAATATTGGACTGCAGTATTTTCATACTTTCCAAAGTAAAGGCCAGTAAATAAATTTACAGAAGTTGGAAAAAACAGTCATAGTTTTGCAACCAATGAAATGAGAAAATAGTCAGAAACTGAAACACAAGAAGTATATAATGTCTAAAGAGAATAAATTCTGCACCCAAGGTGGAAATTAATAGCAGAATTTCATTTCTGTAATTTTGTTCAACTTATTTTTAATGGTTTTATTCTATCTATCTATACATATATTCAGTGAATGATAGATAACAGCAGTTATTGAAACTAAATTATGAAAAGTTATTAAAATTTTGTTAATTTCCTTTCTTTAAAACTAAACAACTTAAAGGAGACAATATTTCATGGTGATAGCATTTTTTAAATTTACAAATAGTTATATGGTGTAGATGGAAAGTAAGGACTCTTTCTGGGAGCAAGAATGTTGTCCTATATGAATCACAGAATCATATAACATTAGGGATTGGAAGGGACCTTGAAAGATCCCTAGTCCAATCCCTCTGCCAGAGCAGGAACACCTAGATCACTTCACTCAGGAATGCATCCAGGCTTTGAATGTCTCCAGAGAAGGAGACTCCACAACCCCTCTGGGCAGCCTGTTCCAGTACTCTGTCACCCTCACCTTAAAAAAGTTTTGTCTCATATTTAAGCGGAATCTCCTATATTCGAGCTTGCACCTATTGCCCCTGGCTCTATCATTGGATGTCACCAAGAAGAGCCTGGCTCCATCCTCCTGACACTCACCTTTTCCATATTTATAAACATTCATAAGGTCACTCCTCAGTGTCCTCTTCTCTAAGCTAAGGAGACGCATTTCCCTCAGACCTTTCCTCGTAAGGGACTTGCTCCACTCCCTCGTGGCTTTGCACTGGACTCTCAAGCAGTTCCCTGTCCTTCTTGAACCGAGGGGCTCAGAACTGGATGCAATATTCTAGATGTGTTCTTACCAGGGCAGAGTAGAAGGGGAAAACCTCTCTCAATCTACTAAGCACACACCTTCTGATATGCCCCAGGAAGCCATTGGCCTTCTTGGCCACAAGGGCACAGTGCTGATCATCCTGCTGTCCACCAGAACCCCAAGGTTCCTTTCCTCTATGCTACTCTCCAACAGGTCAGTCCCCAGCCTCTACTGGTACCTGCAGTTTTTCTGGCCCAGACACAGGGCCACTTGCCTTTGTTATAGCTAATTGAATATTTCCTCTCCCAGCTCTTCTAGGTCTCACTTCTAGGCCTGTCTAGGTCTTGCTGGATGGCCTTCCAGTGTGTCATCCACTCCTCCCAGTTTAGTGTCATCAGAAAAATTGCTGATGTTACACACTATTCCCTCACCCACTCATCCATCATGGTGTTTCTTTATGTTAAAAACTATTGGATTCATCCTTAATTGTTGACTTAATTCATCAGTTTTATGTGTAAGGATTAATTTTGGAGATGTTGAGACTAGAGTCTTTTAGAGATTTTATTTTATTTTATTTTATTTTATTTTTGAGTATTCAATATGATGGTTCTTATTTGTCATCCTAATACCAGTTGTAAAATACAAGGAATAGAGAGAAGGGCATATCACTGAGTCTTACACTAAGGATGGTTCAACTTGCAGCTGGATTAGAAGACTATGCCTAAACGGAACAAGAAAATTTGGATAACACTCCTCTCCCCACTTAGTCATTTCAGACAAATATGTTGAAAAATGTTAAATTCACTTGGTAAATGTAGACCAAAAGTAGAATGAGTGCAAATTCATTGAGGGTTCTGTTGATTTTAACTTTGTAAACTTGACAATAAGATCCCTTCAGAGAATGGTCATGAGTTACTGAAATTGCTTTAAATGTTATCTTTCTGTGGCTAGTGAGTTTGCCAGGACATTTGTAGAAGGGAAAAGAAAACAAACAAACAAACAAACAAAATCACCTTCTTTGCTAAGATCTGCTTCTATGGAGAACAGAAGAGCAGAGGGGAGAAAAGAAATCAAAGGGAGAAAACTGCATGCCTTTCACAGTAGAAAGAGTGAGCTACTTCTGATTTTTTTTTTTTTTCAGGAAGTAACTAAAAGGGGAAAAAAGGGCATGGAATATACCAAGTGGATGTCTAGTATAGGAAAATGGGTACAATACCAAAATTCCTTCTCTTGGAATAATCAGTCTGTTGCAAACTACAAACTGAATCTTACCAGGCCCAAAGAGATTATTCTGCCTCCAATGTATAGCTTTCTACTTACTCAAGGGCTCAGTGGATTTATTTGTTTATTTAGTGTTCTTTTATATTGTTTTATATTGCGTATTGTGCTTTTGGCTGTTTTACTAACTTTTGAATTTGTGTTTTCTGACAAAAAGTATGATATGAAATCAGTTTAAATAGTCATGTTCTTGTAATTATTTTGGGTCTCAAGACCTTGGTTCTTTTCTGAATTGTAGTCTGTCTGACTTAGGAAATTAAGTACATGCTTTCTGATTTTGCTCCTTCTTCATTTCATGGTATTTACAGACAGTGAACACCTCATAAATAATGTGAAGACCTTGCCTACAGGCAACACTAGCCACATTAGAGGGTGCAGTATTGGTTTCTGCAAGAGATAAATGAGCTGCTAAAACTTCTTAAATTTTTGGTGCATGTGGTATATTATTGTTTCTTTAGAATCTGGAAATAGCAGCATCACAGATTGCTTTGTGACTGTATATTTCTTTCAAAACATTTTGAAAATCTAAACAGAATGTGACATATGCTATGACAAGTCTTCTATCTATCTATCTATCTATCTATCTATCTACCTATCTACCTATCTACCTATCTACCTATCTACCTATCTATTTTATGGTCAATCTATTATTGCCTGAGCAATCTGGTGGCTTTCTATGGTGGTGTGACTGTATCAGTTGACAAAGGAAAATCTACTGATGTCATCTACTTGGACTTCTGCAAGGCCTTTGACATGGTCCCATGTGACATCGTAGTCTCCAAACTGGAGAGATATGGATTTGATGGGTAGAACATTCAGTGGAAAAGAAGTGGTGATCTATGGCTCTATGTCCAAGTGGAGGCTGGTGACAAGTGGTGTACCTCAGGGCTCTGTTCGGGGACTGGTACTGTTTAATATATCTATCAATGACAGAGACAGTGGGATTGAGTGCACCCTCAGCAAGTTTGCAGATGACATCAAGCTGAGTGGTGCAATTGATACATCAGAAGGAAGGGATGACATCCAAATGGACCTGAACAAGCTAGAGAAGTGGGTTCGCATGAACCTAATGAGGTTCAAGAAGTATAAGTGCAAGGTGCGGTACCTGGGCTGGGGCAATCTCCCAGTACAGACTGGGAGAACACATTGAGACCAGCCCTGTGGAGAAGGACTTGAGGGTTCTGATGGATGAAAAGCTTGACATGAGCTGGCAGTGTGTGCTTGCTACCCAAAGGGCCAACTGCATCCTGGGCTGCATTGAAAGAGGAATCCAGCAGGTTGAGGGAGGTGATTGTTCACCTCTACTCCACCCTCGTGAGGCCCCACTTGGAATACTGTGTCCATGTCTGTGGACCCCAACACAAGAAAGTTGTGGATCTGTTAGAGACGGTCCAGAAGAGGGCCACAAAAATGATCAAGGGGCTGGAGCACCTCTCCCAAGAAGAAAGGTTGAAACAGTTGGGGCTGTTCAGCCTACAGAAGAGAAGGTTCCGGAGGGACCTCACTGCAACCTTTCAATAATTAAAGGACAGAGAGCAACTCTTTGCTCAATCAGATAATGACACGACAAGGGGGAATGGTTTTAAACAAAAAGAGGGGAGATTTACATTAGAGGTTAGGAGGAAATTCTCCACTCACAGGGAGGTGAGGCACTGGAACAGGTTGCCCAGAGATGTTGTAGATGCCCCATACCTGGAGGTGTTCAAGAACAGGTTAGATGAGGCCCTGAGCAACTTGAACTAGTGGATGGTGTCCCTGCCAGAAGGTTGATCTTTGAAGATGGTGCATAAGAAAATTTTCACATCTGGCTGCCACTTTAAACTCCACTCTGGGGGGTGCTGTGAGGTGACAGAACCAGGACAGATGAACCAAGCTGGCTAAAGGGATATTCCATACCATATGATGTCATACTGAACAATTAATATGGGGTGGCTGGCCAGGGTGGGGGGACTGCTGCTCAGGGATGGGGTGGGCATTGGTCAGTGGGTGGTGAGCAATTGCATTGTGCATCTGTTGTTTTGTACATATTATTATTATTATTATTATTATTATTATTATTATTATTATTATTATTATGAAAGGCAAGTCCTGCCTGACCAACCTCATCTCTTTCTATGACCAGGCAACCCAACTGGTAGATGAGGGAAAGCCTGTTGATATAGTCTACCTAGACTTCGGCAAGGCCTTTGACATGGTCTCCCATAGTATTCTCTTGGAGAAACTGGCATCCCATGGCTTGGACAGGCACACTCTTTGCTGGGTTAAAAACAGGCTGGACTCCAAAACTTCTCTGGGCAACCTGTGCCATTACTTGGTAACTCACACAGTAAAAAAGCGTTTCCTGTTGTGCAGAGGGAACCTCCTGTGTTTCCTTTTGTGACCATTGCCTTTGTCATGTCACTTTGTCCTGTCACAGCACTGAAAAGAGCCTGGCTCCATTTCCTTTGTGCTCTTCCTTCAGGTATTTATAGACATTGATAAGATCCCCCCCTGAGCCTCATCTTCTCCTGTCTGAACAGTCACAGTTCTCTCAGTCTCTCCTTATATGAGAGATGTTCCAGTCCCCTGATCATCTTGGTAGCCCTCCTCTTGACTATTCCCAATATATCCAGGTCTCTCTTGTACTGGGGGCTCAGAACTGGACACAATACTCCAGGTGTGACCTCACCAATGCTGAGTAGAGTGGAAGGATCACCTCAAGACATTCTCACGTGGCTGGTAGGTCTAACACAAGACCTAAAAGAAGCACACAACATTCTCAAGTGGCAGCTAGAGATTGGGTGAGATACTATATGACATCTAAAATGGCCCCAGAAATACTTATTTAGGAAATTGAACCAAGTCCCACATCTCTATTGCTTGGTCGTCCACAGGACCTCAAGATACCACTATGCAGACATCTCCATTTAGATGTCATAATCTCAAGTGTTATATTGTTGCGCCAGGGGAGTTTTAGGTTGGATGTTAGGAAGAACTTCTTTACCGAAAGGGTTGTTAGACATTGGAATGGGCTGCCCAGGGAAGTGGTAGAGTCGCCATCCCTGGAGGTCTTTAAAAGACGTTTAGATGTAGAGCTTAGCGATATGATTTAGTGGGGACTGTTAGTGTTAGGTTAGAGGTTGGACTCGATGATCTTGAGGTCTCTTCCAACCTAGAAATTCTGTGATTCTGTGATTATTCCTAGTAGAGAAATTTGAAGCTAGATTAAGTATATATCGCATTAGATCATGCAAAATACAAACTGACATTACTTTGCTCTAGCAAATCTCCAGTCCTTCCTGCAGAGAGGAAAAGGAATGATTATTGCATTGCCTTGTATTAACGACTGTCCTCATAACTTGTCAGAAGCTGTCCTACAACAGTTTTATTTTCTAATCAATAAAAATAATAATAAAAAACAAAGGGACACATTTTAGGAAATAATTACAACTTTCTATGACCAAAAAACTTGTACTTGCTTTCTTAATTTATGCTCCAAGATTTTATTTTAAGAGCATAACCTTAATTCTGTCTAATTCCATCCATACAATAAAGGACTGTTGTCAAAGGAGTCACTAAAATGGCTTCTCCTCTCTAAATGTGTTTTGCAAGAAGCAGTGATCAGGAGTTTGAATTTTAATGTGTTATGTTTTGGGGTGTGTGTGTGTGTGTGTGTAGGTTTGTTTTTTTTTCTAGAAAATAATATCCTGAATCAAGAATGAAATGGAAAATGAATTCAATATTGAAATTCCTCAGTATTTAATTATGAAATATATATATATATATATAAACAAAATTGCACTTGTAGGACATGCACTAAGTAATAGTAATTAAACTCTACCAGTACACTGTTGCTGGGGGGGTGGGGCATGTTGCAATGACATTGCAGCTCTACGAATGGTATCAGTAGTCTTGCAGCATCCTTGGAGATTTTTCTGTCTCTGGCTTTGGGGACATCTGATTTCCCAGGCAGTGTAAGTCACACCGCTCAAATGTCTGCAATACCATTGATAACATGGAAGTGCCATGAATGTCATGGAAATGTGCTTTTCAGACCAGGACTCCTGGGGCTTTCAGAGCCTCAGAGCCAGGAGTACAATTTCAGCTAAGCTTCCAGCCCTGTGTGCTTTCCAGGCTCCCTCTTCCCTCAGCAATCTCTGTAAGAAAAGAAAGGGAAGCTGCAGAATGCAGAAGTTGGAATTCTGTGCTCTGCAACCCCCAAAACTGAGAAATTGAAGGAATGGGTTCCACCTACATAATTTTGTTTTCTATGGGAAATTTCAAGGAGTCATAATTGATCAAAAAGAAAATTTGCTTTATACTATAGAAATAATGCTGGCTAACTTTAGAAGCAACTAAAAAGGTGAAAGGAAGGTTAAAAGTTCTTGCTTATCCCCTCTATTTTCACTCTTGAATTTGTCTTTGAACTTATAAATGATAGACCTTTTCCAGAAAAAAAAAAAAATCTCAACAAGGCTATTGTGAATCATTCCATCTAAAGGAGTGGTTAAAAAAAATGGCAAATTTTCTCTGGCACTCCAAAAGTAATACTTTATTTGTTCATGAAATTATAAGATGACAAAGGATTTTGCACATTGGAAGTTTAAGATTTTCCCTGATTTGGAGGAATATACAGTTTGTCCTGGGGGAAGAGCACTTATTCCATACTGTTCAGAAAAGCATGCTTTTAACTGTTCAAAACAGTACACAAAAGTCATAGGAAGGCAAAGTGGCATAGAAATGAATTTTGAACCCCAAACTTGGATATAGTTCCTCTTGCAAGACTGGGACACAAATTGACTCTAAAATTCAGAACTCCTCTTCCTCCATAGTATACAAATTTCAAACAAGTGTCTTCTCAATGCAAATTCTGGTATGCTTGATGGTATCTCACATTCTCAGTAGTATATTACTCTAGTTTTGCCATTAAAATCTTTAAAGAGAGGTGATATTTGTCCTCTCTTGATAAAATATCAAGCATAGTAGGCACACTTGCAAGCTAAGGTAAAGATTTTTATCCAATTTCTTTCTTCAGTAATCATTACTTCATTTGTAGCACTGCATCCAATCAAAAGGCAGACACCTGTTTTTCAGCTTTTCTTCATCTAGCTTATAACTACCCTGGAATCATTTGCAATCTATGGCATATCATCTTAAACTATGAGGTAAGTAATTAGCAATTCTAATCAGAAAGGGAACTAGAAACAGAAAGCTACCCTCCCACAATAAATATGCCTGATAATTTGTGAAAACCAGGGCATATAGCACTTATGGATAAATGTGGTAAAAAGGCAGAATATGTATATTTGCCATTTAGAACAAAAAACATCTTATTATCAAGGAAGTCAACCACCAATAATTCTGATAATAGGACCATTTTCTCTGAAATTTTTTACTGAATCCATTAAGACATAAGACATAAGAAATTCTGCAGATAAAAAAAATATATATATAAACACCCTATTACATATACACACCCTAGCTTAGTAAGTTAATAGTAATAATCCTTTAACCTTGTTCTGAAAACCAAAATAAATAAAATAGTTGTAGGCCAGATCATAGGAGGAAATCTGTCAGACTGTTGATCAACTCTATTTCTCTTCAATACAGTTAAAGACCTTAGTTGTTTTTAGTTTCTATTGAACAGATGTTTTCTATGAATGGCTACAATGATGTACATGATTTATTTCCCTCAAACAAATTCAGGATGCAAATAATTTTCATAATTCCCTCTAATTTGCATTATATTATGTTTGCTTGTTACAAAATACTTTAGTCACTTTTGGTCTAAATGGCTGATTTTATCAGTCAGATGATGAAAGTAGCTGGCCAAAAAATCCTTCAGGATTTAATGAAAATACTAATAGACACAACTCCCAGAGGGCGAATTCGATCCCTGGGATCCCTGGGGATCATTCAGGACAACCTGCTGTTCAGAGCACTGCTAACTTCTAAGTTAGACCAGGTTTCTCTGTCTTGCTGAGTCAAGTTTTGATTCTTGTCGAGTCAACTTTTGAATATATTGTAGGGTAACTATTCTACAGCCACTCTAGACTGCTTGTTCCAGTGCTTAAACATTCCCAATGCAAAGACTTTTTTTTCCTTATGTCCAGTCGGGATTTCCCTGGTTTATGACCATTGCATCTTGCCATTCAATGTGCACTACTGACAGAAATCTGGCTCATTCTTCTCTACAGTAACCATTCAGTGGAATTCTGCAGCAAGACCAAAGAAAATAATGTCCTTCAGCCTCAAAGTGTGTACTGTTTGTTTCTGCCTTCTAATTGTCACAATGACTTGCTCCACCTTACTGTGCGCTCTGGGACATAAATTTAATGGAAAATATAATTTCCCTTAACTTTTTAGAATCATAGAATGGTCTGTATTGGAAAGAAGCTTAAAGATCATCTAGTTCTAAGCCCTCTGCCATGAGCAGGGATACCTCCCACTAGACCAGGTCACTCAAAGACCTGATCTTAAATACTTTGAGGGACGTGACATCCACAGCTTCTCTGGGCAACCTGTTCCAGTGCCTTACCACTCTCAGAGCAGAGAATTTCTTTCTAATATCTAATCTAAATTTCCTTTGCTTTAGCTTAAAATCATTATCTCTTGTCTTATCACTACACTCCCTGATAACAAGTCACTCTTGGTCTTTTTTACAAGCCCTCTTTAAGTACTGAAAAGCCACAATGAGGTCTCCACGGAACCTTGTTTTCTCCAGGCTCAACAAACCCAACTATTTCAGCCTATCTTCATAGGAGAAGTCCTCCAGCCCTCTGATCATCCTTGTGGCCCTCCTCTGGAATTGCTCCAACTGTGAGCTCCAGCTGTGAGCACACATGTGAGCTGAACGCAGTACTGCAGATGGGATCTCATAAGTGGGGTAGAGGGAGATAATCACCTCTGTTGACCTTCTGGTCATGCTTCTTCTGTTCATGCAGCCCAGGATTTGGTTAGCCGTCTGGGCTGCAAATGTATATTTCCAGCTCAGGTTTATCTTCTCATCAACCAAAAAACTCCAAGTCCCTTTCCTCAGGGCTGCTCTCAATCCATTCTTCATCCAGCCTGTATCTGTGCTTGGAGTTGCTCTGATCCAGGGATCTGTCACTTGGTCTTGTTGTACTTCATGAGAATTGCACAGGCCCACCTCCCAAGCCTGTCAAGGTTTCTTTGAATGGCATCCCTTCCTTTTAGCATGTCGACTGCACCACACAGCTATGTGTCATCAACAAACTTGCTAAGGCTGCACTCAATCCTTGTCACCAACATGTCACCAACATGTCACCAACAAAGATGTTTTGATATGCTGTACTATGCTTTGATTGATAACCCTATATGGTTATGTATAAAGTTTATTGTGAGGTTTATCACATCTTCAACAGCTGACTCATATTCACCTTGCTGTCTGACAGGACCCCTGGTTCCCTTTTCCTCAGTGTTCAATCAAGTTTTGTACATCCTCACTAAATTCCTTTTTAGGATGTAATCATTTTGTGGGCATCATGTGTCATTGGTATTATAGGAATTCAGAGCTATATCACAGAGCTGGGGAAGTTTAGAACAGCCCAATAAGTAAAGAATAAAAAGATCAGGTCAAGCCACCTACTGCTTCTCTCTCTCTCTCTCTTCCTTTTTTTTTTTTTTTTTTTTTTTTTTTTTTTTCCCTTCAATCCCATTTGCTGAAAGACCTGGAGCTTTTATAGAGTTCAGATGATATGGTGAGGTTAAGTCATGTTTTTCCTCCTTCTGGCTCATTATTATACATTGCTTTTTATGGAGAAATATATTTTAAATGGGAAAAGTAACTTGTCACAATAAAATTCACATATTTACTGCTCTTGTATTTCCCCTGACCAAAAGCCTCTTAAAGGAGTTGCAGACAGAGAATGTCTATATGTTTCATCAATGACTCAGCTCGCATCCTAAGATACACTCTTATCTTAGTCTGCCCAGTCTGTGTTTATGATACTAATAACATCAGTAAGAATACTTAACAATAATACAATCCACTTGCTGGATGATGGTATGAGTCAGCAGCTTAGCTTGGGAACTGCAGATGACTCAAGCTCATACAAAATGGTTGATGACGCATGCATGACTATGCTTTTCAGAATAAACTAATAAATAAAAAAGTTAAGAGGCAATTCAAGGGCTTGTTGCATCACAGCTGAAAATACTGCCAACCAGATATAAGAAAGGCACAAATGATGATACGGACTACAGCAATGATATTCCTGCCAAACAGCTGAATGCTCTCGGTGGCAGGACAAAGAAAAAACAGTATTCACAGCTGTCGCTATAGGCTGCTATAAGCTGATACCTCTGCCATTCAATTTGATACATTTTATTCCAATATTTTAGCTATTCTACCTGTCAATTCTGGTGGCTGATAATTGTACAATATTAATAAGGCCAAAGGACTGTGCATATATTTATACAGATTTATTTATAGTGTGCATATATTTATACAGGTTATTAAATCATCTTCATGTGGTCAGAGGTGGGGTGTGACTAGTACTTTCTGTCATGTGCATCAGCTTTTTAAGGTGACCATTTCATCTTTTTTTTTTTTTTTTTTTTTTTTCCTGTCTTTCTTCTTTCCTTCATCCCAAGATACAGATTTTCTACATTAGCTGCAGTTATAGTTTTCCCTCTAATGCAAACTGTGTCTGGCATTTTACTATGAAGCCATGCACATAACATCAAGGTATCCTGTGCTCTCACAACCAAGTCTAACAGGACAGGAGTCAAACGTGATATTCATTTGGAATCTCTTTCAGCCAGTGAAGTTAGTAAGGAACTTTGAGGACTTATTTTTTCTAAAGTAGAAATCTAAAATAAGTCAATTGCCTGATGGCCTAGTATTGTTTATTTTTTCTCATTTACTATGAACTAAACTTAAACTAATCAAGATACAGATACCTACACAGTAATTACGTAATTACCGGAGATGAAGTTCACTCCACATCTATGACCACTAGTGAATTTATTTAGATTTTAAAGTGATTAGATAAGAACCTACATTATTCTTATTTTATGAAATGCATTGATTCATGTTGCTTTTTTATTTTTTCAAACAGTTGTTGGGGAAGAATAAAGCTTTACAGTGACATGCTGACACACTGACTCTTCTGAATTGAATGAGATTTTTTCACCGAATTTAAGGGTGTGAAGTTTTAGGTGTCTGATTCTATTTTAAATTAAATCTTGCATGGTTGTCAAGAGCTGGGCCATGTGGGTGTTCAGTGTTATACTCTGCACTTGGCAACAGTACGCATCTATACTGTAAGTGCAAAAAAGTGTGAGGCAGTAGAAAATAATTCTCCATTAATCTCTGGATTTTTTTTTTTTTTAATTCTTATTATTCCCTTTCCCCCTCTCCCTTTCCCCCCCCCCTTCCCCCCAGCCATATGCTTTTATTATTTTTATTTTTATTTTGTTTCTGTTTTTCTCACCCCATGGTTGCTCCACCTTGAGATTACTTTCTTGCAAAGATATAGAGGGCTGACAGTACGGCCTAATTTCAATTTTTATTATCTTCCCATAATTTTTAATGAGAATTTAAATCTCTAAATGTCAGATTTCAGGGTATATTTAGATAAGATTAATGATCTAGTCTGGAGTTATTTTCTGATGTATATGAAAGCTGTGAAGAGCAGCTACTGTGCCCTGTTCCCAGAGCCACTCTTGCAACTGGACTTCCAGTTACTTCAAAAGCAACAAAGGTCCATTGGGGTCATATTATTATAAGTCACTGACGGGACAGCAGAACAGCTATGCCGATGCACCGATTTTGCATATGACAAATTATTATGATAATTTTTAATGTGCCTATTCCAAAATCCTATCATACAGGTTTACTTTATTCCTGTAAGGGAAACAAAGAGAGAATAAGGTCCTAAGGGGTTAAAGGAAAACCTCTCTAGTCCCTCGCCACAGTGCACGTGAGAACTGTGACTGTCCAGCAGCCCTAGTTAAAGAAACAGAGGTCTCAGACACATGGTTGTATAAATACCTGACAAAAAGTAGTATTAACTGCACTTCAGACCTGACTTGCTGCACAACTGTATCTGTTACAGTTTATTAATAAAGGAAGACTAAGCTGATAGCTATGCCTGGTGTCATCCATGTCTGTTTTCCTGCAAATCTGCCTGATGCATATGATTGTTTCATTTTATTTATGTTAGGCACATGTCAGTATTTAAAAACTTTACGAGTGCACTATATTTAAACTGCATTTGTCAAGCCAGGTTTAGAAACATTGTTTAAGCAGACTACAGATATAGAACAAAACCATTCTTCTGCATTGTTTAAACAAATATGATATATATATATATTAATGAAGGCCTAAGAAAATAAAAAAAAAATATTTATAGCTAACCAAACAACTGACAAAACTAAAGTGCCAAAGGCAAATATCATGTTTACATGTGTCTTTTAGGCTTTTTTTAAACTCAAAACTACCTTTTTCAGCAATGCTGGTAAGTGTCCTCTTTCCAATGGAAATGTGTATTTGAAAAGATTTCCTGAAGGTATATTAAGCTAAGAACTTTATTTCTCAGATTGAGAGGAAGACAGTCTGGCTACATACTAATAAAGCTACTTGCACTGAACAGGATACTTAAATGGGATAGGTGGATTCTGCACAGAATTCTCTTTTGTTTTGGGTGAGACTTCTAAACTAAGGTGGAAAGTATCTAAGGACAGAACTCTGCTGACAGTGCTTGGTTAAGGAGCCCAGGCTTTACTGTGGTGCTTTTGGAGCCAGATCTAGTGGGTGTGGAGTTGCACAGGTGATATAAGTAGTTGAACATATGATTTCTAAATTACAATGAGATACAAGGAACTGCTATATAACCACAGCTATTAGGCAAAACTTCTCTTATCAGCATAAGATTTCGAAGACCAGTGCATTCTGGTATGCTAGAGGGAAAACTATCAAGCTCTTTTGCAGCAGTTCATTGATATAGAGCTTTAAAATCAATAGTTCTATTGAAATGAAACCTCTGAAAGCTTTTTTTACACTGATGGATAAAGAATGCATAGAAAGCACACTCAGAGAAGCCAATGTCATACTACAAAAGCTAAATGAGTTCTTTGTTTGTTTTGTTTTGTTTTTAACTGTTCATTTCAGATAACTTGGGAAGTTTAACACAATGAAAATCTTCATAGGGGAGACATATGAAGTTATCTCATGGTGAAGTACTGTTAGAAGAATGTGATCCTTTAGCGGAAAGAAGTGGAAAAGACTGCATTCCCTTTATAAATAGACTCTGAGGAAACCTAACATGAAATTGCCACAGTGGTAACTGTGCTGTATAACCTCACATTTAAATTAGTCTTATTACCACAGGAAAGGAAGATGATAAATGTAATGTCATTTACACAAAGGTATTTAGAAGAAATCTACATTAATACAGACGCTGGTCTGAGTGCATTTGACTTTTGTACCAAGCAAGGCAGTCAGAACTGCAACAAAGAATGGAACTAACTGAGTATGTGTCACAATGAAAGTCAATACAGTTTCCGTAGAATGAAATCCCACAAATTTTGCAGAGGTCTTTAGTAACATCAATGAAGCTGTCAGAAATGTTTGTAATACTATATGTGTATTTCCAAAATGCTTTTGGCAAGCTTATTTGGGAAAGTGGAGAAGTCTTGTCACAGATAAATATTTAATTGAAAGACAGGAAACAAAGGTAGAAAAAGAGATCAAACCCTGCAGTAGATGTGTGTTAATGTTAAGAATCACATGAGGGTTTGCAGTGGACCTAGGTTGCTCATGACAGTGCTGGATGAAGATGACTAATTATATGGGTTACTCAAAACTAACACAGACTGTGAATACCTGAGAATTTGAATCATGAGACTGATTGGTAATGAAATAAATTGAAAAATATAATAAATGTGATATCCACAAATAAAAGCAATTTTACATGGAGAAAAGTAATCCTAACTAAACATATACCACAGTAAAAAATAGCTACTACTTTGCAGGTACTCTATGCCCATGACATTGAATCCTTGTGAAAACATCACTCAGCAATGCTCAAAGATGTAAGTTGAATCTAGAATTCACTAGAAAAAGAAGTGTTGTGGTTTAATCCAGATGGCAGCTAAGCACCACACAGCCAATCGCTCAACCTCCCCCCTCCCTCTCTGGGATGGGGAAGGGAATTAAAAAAAAAAAAAAAAAAAAAGAGTGAAAGAAAGCCTGTGTATATCAGTAATATACATATATAGGCATGACTACATGCAATATAATGATAAAAAGTCAGTACAACTTATACAGTCTACAGAAATATCTGTTTTAAAGCAGGACATTTCAACATGAAAGAAAAGAAGGATAGAAGATAGGTAGGTAAAGTAATTAACAATATGGTAAAAAATTGGTAGGGAATGTTGGTTATAATTTCTCTTATTACAAGAAGTGATACATGTTCAAGTACAAGAAGTGTTCTCATGTTACAAGAATTACACTTAATTTCCTAATAATAAAATAAAACAAAACAAAATAATTAAATTAAAATAAAGTAAAAATATATTTTTCAGATAATGCACACGCATTCTGTATCTCAGTGTCTTAGGATGGCTTTTATAAAAAAATAAACAATTCAAGGCAATAGTATATTAAGTCACTGAAGTCATGGAGAGATATTAATGCACAACCCCACAGACACACTATGGCTAAAGCTACAAATTGCTGCAAGCTGACCAGAATCACAGAATCACAGAATTTCTAGGTTGGAAGAGACATCAAGATCATCGAGTCCAACCTCTAACCTAACCCTAACAGTCCCCACTAAACCATATCCCTAAGCTCTACATCTAAATGTCTTTTAAAGACTTCCAGGGATGGTGACTCCACCACCTCCCTGGGCAGCCTGTTCCAGTGCCTAACAACCCTTTCAGTAAAGAAGTTCTTCCTAACGTCTAACCTAAAAATCCCCTGGCGCAACTTAAGCCCATTCCCCCTCGTCCTGTCACCAGGCACGTGGGAGAACAGACCAACCCCCACCTCGCTACAGCCTCCTTTGAGGTATCCGTAGAGAGCTATAAGGTCACCCCTGAGCCTCCTCTTCTCCAGGCTGAACAAGCCCAGCTCCTTCAGCCGCTCCTCGTTGGACTTGTTCTCCAGGCCCCTCACCAGCTTCATCGCCCTTCTCTGGACCCGCTCAAGCACCTCGATGTCCTTCTTGTAGCGAGGGGCCCAAAACTGAACACAGTACTCGAGGTGCGGCCTCACCAGAGCCGAGTACAGGGGGACAATCACTTCCCTAGCCCTGCTGGTCACACTGTTTCTGATACAAGCCAGGATGCCGTTGGCCTTCTTGGCCACCTGGGCACACTGCTGGCTCATATTCAGCTGACTGTCCACCATCACTCCCAGGTCCTTCTCTGCCTGGCAGCTCTCCAACCACTCATCTCCCAGCCTGTAGCTCTGCTTGGGGTTATTGCGCCCCAGGTGCTGGACCCGGCACTTGGCCTTGTTGAACTTCATGTAGTTGACCTCAGCCAATCGGTGCAGCCTATCCAGATCCTCCTGCAGAGCCTTCCTACCCTCGAGCAGATCGACACACGCACCTAACTTGGTGTCATCTACAAACTTACTGAGGGTGCTCTCTATGCCCTCGTCCAGATCATCGATGAAGATATTGAAGAGGACCGGCCCCAGCACCGAGCCCTGGGGAACGCCACTAGTGACCGGCCTCCAACTGGACTTGACTCCATTTACCACGACTCTTTGGGCCCGGCTATCCAGCCAGTTTCTAACCCAACAAAGCGTGCGACAGTCCAAGCCAAGCGCAGCCAGTTTCTTGAGGAGAATGCTGTGGGAGACGGTGTCAAAAGCCTTGCTGAAGTCAAGGTAGACCACATCCACAGCCTTTCCCTCATCCACCCAGCGCGTCACTTTGTCATAGAAGGAGATCAGGTTCGTCAAGCAGGATCTGCCTTCCATAAACCCATGCTGACTGGGCCTGATCGCCTGCTTGCCCTTCAAGTGCCGCCTGATGACTCTCACGAGGATCTGCTCCATGAGCTTCCCTGGCACTGAGGTCAAACTGACAGGCCTGTAGTTTCACGGGTCTGCCCTCCGGCCCTTCTTGTAGATGGGCGTCACATTTGCTAGCCGCCAGTCAGCTGGGACCTCCCCCGATAGCCAGGACTGCTGATAAATGATGTATAGGGGCTTGGCCAGCTCCTCTGCCAGTTCTCTCAGTACCTTTGGGTGGATCCCATCCGGCCCCATCGACTTGCGCACATCCAAGTGCCGTACCAGCTCACCAACCATTTCTTCATGGATGGTGAGGGCCACATCCTGCTCCCCATCCCCTTCTACCAGCTCAGGGTACTGGGTATCCAGAGAACAACCGATATTGCCGCTAAAGACTGAGGCAAAGAAGGCATTGAGCACCTCCGCCTTTTCCTCATCTCTTGTGACTAAGTTTCCCCCTGCATCCAGTAAAGGATGGAGATTCTCCTTAGTCCTCCTTTTTGTGTTGATGTATTTATAAAAACATTTTTTGTTATCTTTAACGGCAGTAGCCAGACTGAGCTCCAGATGAGCTTTGGCCTTCCTAATTTTGTCCCTGCACAGCCTCGCTACATCCTTATAGTCCTCCCTAGTGGCCTGCCCACTTTTCCAAAGATTATAAACCCTCTTTTTTCTCCTGAGCTCAAGCCACAATTCTCTGTTGAGCCAGGCTGGTCTTCTTCCCCACTGGCTCATCTTTGGGCACATGGGGACAGCCCGCTCTTGCGCCATTAGGATTTCCCTCTTGAAGAGCTCCCAGCCTTCCTGGACCCCTCTGCCCTTTAGAACCACCTCCCAAGGAACTCCACCAACTAGTGTCCTGAGCAGCCCAAAGTCAGCCCTCTTAAAGTCCAATACAGCAGTTTTACTGGTCCCCTTCCTGACCTCGCCAAGAATAGTGAACTACACCATTTCATGGTCACTCTACCCAAGACAGCCCCCGACAATCACATCCTCCACCAGTCCTTCTTTGTTTGTGAAGAGAAGGTCTAGCGGGGCACCACCCCTGGTAGGTTCACTAACCAGCTGCGTCAGGAAGCTATCTTCCGCGCTCTCCAGAAACCTCCTAGACTGCTTTCTCTGGGCTGTGTTGTGTTTCCCGGATATGTCAGGGAAGTTGAAGTCCCCCACGAGTACAAGCGCTGAAGATTTCGCAACTTCTGTCAGCTGCCTGTAGAACTCCTCATCTGTCTCCTCATCCTGGTTCGGTGGTCTATAGCAGACCCCGACCAGAACACTAGCCTTGTTGACCCCGCCGATCCTAACCCAAAGGGACTCGACTTTGTCATTCCTAGCCTTGAGTTCTACAACATCGAAAGACTCTCTAATATAGAAAGCCACACCGCCACCCCTTCTGTGCTGCCTGTCCCTTCTGTAGAGCTTATAGCCAGGCATCGCAGCACTCCAGTCATGAGACTGGTCCCACCACATCTCCATGATGGCAACCAAGTCGTAGCCTGCCCGCTGCACGATGGCTTCCAGCTCCTCCTGTTTGTTACCCATGCTGCGTGCATTGGTGTAGATGCACTTCAGCTGGGCCTTTACCTTATCCTCCGGTCTTGCCATTGTTCCTCCTGGCACAGCCCCAACAATCCATGCTTCAGCCCCATCCCCCTTCTTACCTAGTTTAAAGCCCTATCAATGAGCCCTACCAGCTCCTGGCCCAGGATCCTTTTTCCCCTAAAGGATAGGGACCCGTCTACGGCCATCAGGCCGGGTGCTGAGTGAAGTGCCCCATGGTCGAAAAACCCAAGATTTCTTCGTTGGCATCAGCCCCGGAGCCACGTGTTTAACAGGTGGGCTTTCCGTGTCCTCTCCGTACCTCTCCCTGCCACTGTAGGGATGGATGAAAACACCACCTGTGCTCCCGCTCCATCCACTAACCGTCCCAGCCCCCTAAAGTCTCTTTTGATAGCCTTCAGGCTTCTCTCTTCAATGTTGTCACTGCCTGCCTGGACTATCAAAAGAGGATAATAATCAGAGGGGCATACCAGGTTAGGAAGCTTCCTGGCAACATCCCTGACCCTGGCCCCAGGGAGGCAGCAGACTTCCCTACGGGTAGGGTCGGGCCGACAAATAGGGCCCTCTGTTCCCCTGAGAATAGAGTCTCCCACAACAATAACCCTTGTTTCTTTCTTGGTGGAGGCAGTCCTGAGGCGTGGAGTTGACCTCCTCGCCCTAGGCATCCTCCTGGGAACACTTGCTTCCTCTTCCTCACCCACCGGTCTCTCGAGCTCCAGGGCCTCAAACCTGTTCCGTAAGGGCACCTGGGCAGGTGGGGCCTGAAGGGGAGGGCATCGCCTGCGATGTTGAGCAGGGACCTGTTTCCATTCCTCCTCAACTCTTAGGTCCCCTCCCTCTGCCCTACAGCGAAAGGGCCGGGGGTCCACCCCTGTTTGGGGTGTCTCACCCCGGTACCTCTCCTTGAGGCCCTGCAGGGAGTTACTCCACAAGTCTATCTCCTGCTCACACTCCCTGATATCCCTCAACCTCTCCACCTCCTCCTTGAGCTCCGCCACCATGCGGACCAGGTCGTCCACCTGCTCGCACCTCACGCACACAGCATCTCTGCCTCCCGCCGATGGCAGCAGCAGGCTCTGACACTCCCTGTATCCAGTGACCTGAACTGCTGCATTCTTTAACGGGTAGTCGATCTGGGTGTATACCGACTTCCTGGAGAGAGCACCGTGCTTGGTGGAGACCATTATCGCCTCGCTATCGGCTGTCGTTAAGAGGTGTTCGTGTGGGCGGGGGTTGCTCTCCGCCCTTCCTGCTCGCCCTGCCTGCGCGAACCGCCGCGCTAACTGTCGCGCCACGCCCTGTTTGCCCGTCCTGTTCGCTGCGCTCCTGGTCGCTCGCACTCCCTATGGGCTGCCTTTGAACGGCCGGGGAGGGGGCGCTGCTGGCTCCGCCTTCGCCTCGTCAGCCTCCCTCACGAGGGCTGCCGGGTCCTGGCAGCTCCTTCGAGTAGGCTCGATGCCGGAAAATTTGTCCTGCCTGGCCCGATCCCCCGCTCCGATGCGGAACGCGTCTGCCCCGGAGCCGATCGCCTCGGCAGATGACCAGACACGCAAGAAGTATCACTAAGTTCCCTTTGCATTCTCAGATTAAAACTGGACAATTGAGGAGTGTTACTATTTCGTATGTGTCCAGAGAACTACATGAATCTTCGCTTGTAACAGGAGTGGATGAGCACATGCCACTTTTTGGTTAACACTTTTCTTATAGCTACTACTGATTCTTTTGTAAAATGTTTAATGGGACTTCATCTTGGGAGGAAAGGAAATTCTGGGAATTGCCATTTGCTGAAAGAGATGATACAGTCTCCCAGTGTTTTATGTTGTATGTAAATTCAACGCAGAATCATTTGGTTTTGTGTATCAAGGTGTTCCTGACAGTCCAACTGCAGGAGTAAATGGGAGAGATGATATAGTGGAGCAGTGTCTGGTTAAAATTCTAACCACAGTGGGATATTTTAAGGGAATAAAAGACCACTTGTTCTTATGAAAGGAGCTGTATTCCTCACTGAGGAATAGAAAATCCTTTCCCTTGAGCAAAGCTTTTTGTCTCTGTTGTTATTGCACTCTTACCATACCCCTAGGTTTCACTTTGTAAAACAGAATTATTGGAGTCAAGGAATAGGTTTTCATTTCATTCATGTAATTAATAAGCATCTTCTGCATCTTCTGTAAATATTGTTTGTTACACTTCTGGTGTTGGCCTAGTTTATCATGTGCTGTTACTTCAGTTATATATATAACTTCATATAATATAGCAAATGTCATATCCATATAAAATATTATGTTAGTTTGACAAAGAGAGATGTAGCTTCAATAAAAAAGAAATGTTCTTATAACTTAGCTGATTATTCTAAATTTCCTGATTGTGATACATTTTAACACATGAAAAAGACAAAAGAGAAACTTTCTATATAAATATATCCATAATTGTGTCATCAGTAAATAATACAATCTTCTCATTAAAGTAATTACTCTAACAAAAGGTAATTCTGCAAAATATGAAATGAAGCTGTGAAGGAATTATGAGCATCACTGAAATATTTAGGTTAGATGTAAAATTTACATACTTGGAACTACTAATGCCATGCAAATGAACCACATAATTGAAAAAAAATTCTAAGGGCAAGTTTATAATAGAAACAAGGCAGTGAAGTAGGCAG
The DNA here is from genome assembly GCA_011075105.1 of Heteronetta atricapilla. NCBI lineage: Eukaryota > Metazoa > Chordata > Aves > Anseriformes > Anatidae > Heteronetta > Heteronetta atricapilla. The sequence continues at coordinate 73,537,667 of CM021733.1, forward strand.
AATAGACTGCTTCTAATGTAAAAGCCTGAATTTATATAGAAAGATGTAATATTGCATGCATATGGCTAGTTTTGCAATTATTTCTGTCCTAATTTGTCAAAACCTTGTATTTATTTTGCATTGATTGTAGAAGGAACAAGGAAGTCAAGACCTGAAAATATGAGAAATTTTCTTTGCACATCTTCATTTCTCATCCTGGATAGACATTTCACCTGCTGGCAGAGCTGATCTGTCTTTACAGAGACCAAGTGTCTGCTGGGGCCTGAAAGATGTAATGTGACCCATGTCTGAAAGTTCTTTCAAAGCCAGAGTTAGGTTCATTTAATTTACAAGGATATATGCGATATGATATGTGAAGTGAAGGATATCTCTGATGTGATTAAAACTATCAGTTCATGTAATACTAGGTTTTAAAGAAATTGCATACATTTGGTATTGTATTGCATTGTACATGGTGATCACAAAGACATTTCTGAAGTTATTTAAAAAGATGTTTGCTGCATTCAGTGGAAGAAGAGTCTGAATTCTAAAATTTAGTAAATCTTCATTCGCTGAAGACCAACATCAGTTCTTTACGTTTTGCCTATATGTCTCCAAGTGAAATATGAAAATTCTGGATTAAACCATAGACGGGACTTGAAATTAATGTTATGTATTATTAAAACAATGAATCTGGCTCCTAGTCAGAAACACAAGAGGAAGTAAATACTGCAATAGAGAACAACTGGCTTTGCATAGAATTTGCATTTACTTTCTTATGATGAATTCCATCCACACTCCTCTATCTCTCTTCCTCTACCAGATCATCCAAGCCATGAGATCACCTAATTTACAAGATCACTTTATTTATCCTCAAAAACCTACCAGAATCCTATCATATTCTAAGTGGTCTTCTGACCAGTTTCAGTTAAAATTATTCATCTGAACATACTATATTTTTGTTGGGTGAGGCAGCACTCTTCAGCTTATGGTTAAAGAACTCAGAGGGAGGTTTGGAGTTTCCACAACCTTGTCCTAGAACAACAACTTCTTTGTTGTAAAATAAACAATCTTGAGATCTGAACTGGAACCCAGGACTCAAAGGCCTTCAGTCCTTTGCTCAAAAAACTTATGAGAATTACAGGTGTTCAGTCCTTTGCTCAAAAAATGTATGAGAATTCTTCCATTTAGTGCCACAGTTTTACTGGGAGGAATTATATCTTACCATTTAAATGCTTATATTCTTTAGTAATTCTGGCTCTGTAGTAATGACATCTTTCTTCTTCCTTTTATCTTATTACAGAGCTTGAATCACTCCTGTGCCTCTCTAATCTAAAACTAGCTTTTAGTAATGCTACAGTTCCATTACCAACAACTATAATTGGAAAAATGTCTTTATCTTTTTAATGGTGTTGTTTTGCTTGTCTAATACTCCTACAAATCAATATTAGTATGAATATTTAAATCTACAAAATCTGCACTTAGTCTATTTGAAGTATCACATGGAGCTTGAAAAGCAGTTTTCTTATTCAGTTCCTCCTCCCAACCTAGTCAAGTTAAAGCTGTAGAAAAGTGTCAGGTATGTGATTTACTCGCAAAGCTTTTAACTTTAATAGCGCTATGCTGTATGTCACTGATTTATTTATTTATTTATTTATTTATTTATTTAGTGAAGTACTGAACATATTTGTTCCTAAGGTGCATAGGAAATAAGTTCATAATTTGAGTGAGTGAAAGATTCTCAGGTAGAGGAGGGATGAAAATTGGAGAATACATTTAGCTGGGGACTTTCCCCCTTACCCTTAACTAAAAACAAACAAACAAATGCACAAAAAAATAAAGCAAAACAAACAAACAAACAAAAACACCCTAAGGCTTTGAAAACACTGCTGTTTCTTTCTCAAGCCTCTTTTTCATCGTTTCGTTTCTTTTTCCTGTCTTCAGGAAATACATTCATCTTTTAAATATACAGGTTGGGAAAATACTGAAATATATTTTAAAAGCAAGCTGTTTATTATTTGAAAGGAATCCTGATCAGCAAGTTTCTCTGGGCAAGCTATTCTATACATGTGTACTGTTGTCTCTGTTGTGTTCAGTGATGCAGAGGTGCCATCACAACAAATATATATGACTGCAAATATATTTCTCTCATCTGAGAATGACTTTTGTCTTTTGAAGGACATATGTGCAATGATTATTTATACATCACACATCATTAATGCCTTTTGGTCTATCTTTATGGATCTTTTGCTCATATATAGTTAATCCTTGTTTGTTATTTCTGTATGGAACAAATACTCAAAGGCTAAAATACAGATTGGGATTTAGTATACAATTAATCCAAAAGAAATCTAAATCCCTCCTCAGAAGGTGACATGCATAGTTCTCCAAAACATTATGTACATTACTTTCAACCAGCTATTTACTTCTTTTAGGTTGAGGGGTGGTTTGGGGGTAATGTTGACCATAGCCAAAAATCTGTGAAGGATCCAGATATATAGATCTCTTTTCAGAGGAAAAAAGAGGAAGAAAGTGCTGAAGCTGAAGTTTCTGTCTATACTTAAGGAATTAACTTAGAAATATATATATATATATATATATATAATGTTTCATCACTTAATCAAATGCTCAGATCCCTGGAGCTTGCAGAAGGAGAGCAGCAGGATTTTATGGCTAAAAATGAGAGATGTGCAGCAGCACATCTAGCTGCCAGCTTAGTTGCACCATAAACTTGTACTGGAGATATTGAACACACTGAAAGTAGTGAAAGTAGTGAAAATCTTGACACGCAATCTGACCAGGCAGATCACAAGAGAAGGATCAAATGACACATTCCCAACTGACTTCAGTCAGCTCCCATGGAATATTTGAGATGTGCAATTTAGGATACAGTTTAAAAAGTACTACATTAACTGAGAATATATATATATATATTCACATATATATATATATATACACATATATATATATATGTGTATATATATATATATACACACATATATATATATATATATCAAGGATCATCCTGCATGTAAACAAAAGAGAAAGAGGGGAGAAACTGTCCTCCAGAAGCACACTTGGAGAAACTAAGTTAAATTGCTGACTGGACTCTCTCACCATCAGTTTGTGTTGATATGCATAATCAGTTTTCTGCTGATATCTCTCCTTCTATATTTCTTAAGCAAAAATAGCTATGCTTAAATATCTTTGTGATCCACAATGCATCCACTATATACCTTGGAAGAGGTAAAGAGGTAACCTATATCTGTCTCCTCAAGACTTTTGTTTCTCTGATCATTTGGGAAAACACTCAGGAAAACTAAAGATGTTTATGAGTGGTCATTAGTATTGTCTTCTAACCTTCCTAATCCCAATAAATGGCCATGTGATTTTTTTTTTTTTTTTTTTTTTTTTTTTTTTTTTTTTGTGCTATGTGAGCTTTGGCAATTATTAATTAAGAGGAGTTCACACACATCTATGATAGTTCTCTTCCCTCTAATGTCTGGTTTCTAGGTAACTTAGCTCATAACTCAACAGAGCAGTACATAGAAAGCTAATTCAGACTGTATGAAATCTCCTGCTTATTTGCTTTCTCCACACTATTACAAGGACAGGACACGATAGAAGATTTCTCTGCCTCCTCTCCTTCATGCATGACCTCCTAAATGATGGACAGAGACAGTGTGATGGAGGCAGCTAAGGCAAATCCATGGAGCATATACTTTCCTATTCACATTTGAGTTAACTGCCAGAAGTATTTTTTTTAATTAGTTTCTAAGAATATCAGCTAGTACAAATACTACTTTTTCTGTGATTTCAAAGAGAAAGTTACATTTCTGATCTGTAATTGAAAGTATACAGTTTACATTTAGAGTCTTTTCTATTCCCTCTTGTCCTATTAACAGCCTGTTTTCTATTAGAGTCTTAAGTGCATCATTGCATTTAACTGCAGCTGTTCTTTACAAACAGTAGGATCTGGAAAGAAAAGTACTATACAGATACCAACTCATAAAGCATAATATAAGTTTACTTACTGAGATTCAAAGGCTAGTAAACCTGCTTTTGGTTCTCTTCTAAGATGTAAAATATGTTTCATCTTATTTCAGAGGTTCAATAACTGTGTCTATCGCTACTATTTTAATTTATTAATATGTCAAAAAGTGGAAAGCTTCTGTAAGTCACAGTCTTGCAGAAGTATCAAGCAAGAAAACAACAATAAATATAGTTCTCTTTCCCTAGAACATTATCAAAGATATGTACTTATTTGTCCAGGTGTGATTATAAAGAGAATGGACAGCAATCCTTGGGGTTGTAAAATCCTTGAATATTTTCAGTTTTCTGTAGGGGGAAGCAGGATCTAAACAAAATAAATATCAAAGTTGTGAGGCTGGGGTAACATAAACCCTGAATTACTTGTTTTTCACAGTTTTAAGGTAGCAATATACCTGAATTGCTACAAAATTGGCAACATTACCTAATTATTATTCTTTACATTAACAAACGCAGGCTGTGTGGATTTCTTTTTATCTACTCTCTTGTTTTATATACAGAGCTACAGAGGCTGAACAAAACCAGTGAGATAAAATTAATATACAAGTTGTTTTTCCTTTCTTTGTGCAGAAAAATGAAATTTACAAGGAAAATGCAATTATATATAAATATTTATGAAACTAAAATCATCAGTAGGCTTTTGTAATAATATATAATATAATAATATATGTGTGAGGTAGCAAAAAAGCAAACCAAAACAACAACAACAAAACACCGTCACTACCAAAAAAAAGTTAGCCTATTTGATTAATTATTAATATTTTCACTACATCCCAGTGGAGAACTTATTCTAGAATAGGAACATTTTGCTATTTGTTATTCTCCATAATTAATTTTTAAATGGAAATTCAGAATGTGAGAAAAAGAAATTTAGTTTTTAATTAACCGGGAATACAGAGCAGTTCTACATTTTCTGTCATGGAAATAATGCAATTAAAGGCACAATACAAGGACTTATATAGTGGTCACCCTGTATAGTAAGGCTATGGTAAAAATATATTAAGAAAGCAATAGAGTAAATTATCTTCTTTATTATTCTGTGGGCAGAATCTACTCTGGTCTTAGGTTTAAATGATATGAGGTTAAGTAAAGAGTAACATTTTTCATTTAATGAGATTTCTCAATGGACAGTATGTAATCATATGACTAGAAAGCTGTAGAATTCATTATATTTCACTCTTACAGCAGACAGTCTTTGATAAAACAATTTGAATGTGTAGCCGTAGGTAATTAAGTGCAAGCAGTACCTGCTGTTCATAATACATTGTTTCTCAGAGGTTTTCTCTTTCTTTCTTTCTTTCTTTCTTTCTTTCTTTCTTTCTTTCTTTCTTTCTTTCTTTCTTTCTTTCTTTCTTTCTTTCATTCTTCCTTCCTTCTTTCCTTCCTTTCTTCCTTCCTTCCTTCCTTCCTTCCTTCCTTCCTTCCTTCCTTCCTTCCTTCCTTCCTTCCTTCCTTTCTCTTCCTTTCCTTTCCTTTCCTTTCCTTTCCTTTCCTTTCCTTT
>CM021733.1:73552491-73596007 GCA_011075105.1 Heteronetta atricapilla
TCTCCTCTCCTCTACTCTCCTCTCCTCTCCTCTCCTCTCCTCTCCTCTCCTCTCCTCTCCTCTCCTCTCCTTTTCTTACACAGTAGTTATAAAAGTACTTACAAACCAGGAATTTATTAAATTGTTATAGACTCTAAAAAGGCTGTATGGACTTAGGTTGCTTAAACTTTCCTTTCATACAAGAGTTCAAAATAAGAAGAGAGAGAGAGCAATAACAGAACCATTGGCTAGTCTAGTTCAAAGAGAAGAAATTATCTTCACCGTGATATTGAAGCTATGTTGATTCAGAACCCTACATCTCAAGCTATTGTAGGTTAACATATTAACTAACACACATGATTTTCAGAGAAATCTATACTTCAATAAGTCTCCCGTGAAGGAAAAACATTTCAAAGTTACTATATGATTATAAAATCCTGAAAGTTTAACACTGCTTAAAAGAATCCCTAATATCATAAGTAGGAGTGAAGGTATGCTATTCATTGCCTGTCCCTAGGAACTTTCGCAAAATATATTGGGTTAGGTCTACCTCTGTTATAGAGTTGCTTAAGAGATGCTTTAAAAGGAAACAAACATATTGGATAACTTCTTGAATAGCTGCTGCCTGTGGGAAGCCCCCACAGGCTCAGTTCAGGAAGGATGGCATCCTGTGGGAGGGACCCCACGTGGAGCAGGGCAGAGAGTGACCGTGAAGGAGTGGTGGAGACAAAGAGTTAGCCCCCATTTACCAATTTCCCTGCAGTGCTTGGGGGGAAGACATAGAACAGAGTGGATGGGGGGAAAGTGTTTTTAGTTTTGTTTTTAGTTTTTAACTAAACCAAGAGTTCTACAGAATCCAGCTTTTTAATAATATGTAATAAATTATATTAATCTCCCTATGCTGAGTCTGTTTTGCCCATAATGATAATTATTGAGTGATCTCTCTGTCCTTATCTCAACCCTTAAGCCCTTTTCATCATATTTTCTTCCCCTTTCCCTTTGAGGAGGGGGAGTGAGAGAGCAGTTGTGGTGGAGTTCAGCTGCCCAGCTGGGTAAAACCACCCTAAATGTACTACCACATCGGTATTTCAGAACTTTCTAAAACAAAAAGTAAAAATCAAAAAATGAAAAAAATCAAACAAAACAAACCAACCCCCAAATAACACAGAACACCCAAAGTACTGCTGATAGTATGTAAATTTTAACCTAGGACAAATAGAGAAAGATCCACAATGATTCTCTTCTTCTGAGCCTCCATTTAGTGCATCCATTTTACCCCCTTTCTTGAGCTCTACCCATAATTTAATAATAGGAAAATGCACTTCAAAATTATTCCTTCACACCGCTCAGTTTCCCTTAACTGTAGAGGATTTAAACTAGCAAGGCTGAATTAGAGATAAGTTTACTGTAGTAAGGTGGGACAAGTCTGCTCATCTTGCTATATGAGTAGTTTTACTGACTTCATTATTTCACACATGGTATGTGTTATATAGTTTAATTATTATTGAGCAGACATGCGCTTCAATTTCTCAATCCAAATTTTAGTTCTGGGATTTGACATGATTACAATGATTTAGATTATCTTGCTTTTTTTATTATTATTTTTTATTTTTTTAAGAAGAAGAAGAAAATTGCTCTGATAAACAGTAGTGTAATTTGTCACTGAAATTGACTGTTCTGAAACCATGTTTGGCACAAATCTGTAAAATCAAGATAAGGATTAGAAAAGCTGTATGGAAAATTGTTATACAGTCTTAGATTAACTTTAAGTATCTGTAGGCCAGATACAGTAATTTTATTCCACATTTAACTAATGCTAAATTCTCCTAGCTCCAGTGTGAAAGCTAAGAAAGTTAAAGTCAATTGTAATCCACTGTTGTCTCCTTGTGGAAATGTGAGCACATCAGGAAAGACTGTTTTGCAAATGCATTGTATTATAGGGTGCTTCATCTGAGATTCACAAACTGTTAAAAGTCGGTTGAAGAAGCATTGCATTTACAGCATCTTCCTCTCATGCCATCTCCCGAGCATTCTCAGTTCTCTCAAATCTCTCATTACAGCCCTTCTGGTCACATGGACTTGTATGGGTTGAGCGCTCTCAAGTAATCTCTCACGTGATCCTCATACACTTTTGCTGTTTCCCTTCCTCCATGCATTTACATACATATGCATGAGGTGGTTGGGGTGATGGGTTTTCAAGCTGTTTAATCATTATATGCCAGTGATAGGACAAGGGGTAATGGGTATAAATTGAACCACAGGATGTTGCATCTCCATATGAGGAGTAACTTTATGGTTCAGGTGAGAGAGCACTGGAAAAGGCTACCCAGAGGAGTTGTGGGGTCTCCTTCTTTGGAGATATTGAAAACTCACCTGGATGCAATACAGTGTAAAAACTCTAGGTGACCCTACTTGAGCAGGGGGGTTGGAGTAGATGATCTCTGGAGGTCCCTTCCAACCTCCACCATTCTGTGATCCTGTGATTATGTATATACTTATATTTATATATATAAATAATATAAATAATCTTAGATTTCTATCTGTGTCTACTATTTCCTCATTAAGTGTGGGTCATAATTTCTTACCCACATTTTCCTGTAACTGAAAATAGGAATGCATATGTCACTTCTCAGTTCACTAGAATGTACAGACCATATCAGGACAAAAAGCAAACAAATAAATAATAATAATTGAAAAAAAAAAAAAAAAAACAAAAACAAACAAACAAACAAAAAAACTAGCTCCTTTGCTGTCTAAATTACTTAGTAGCCTAAGTTAATTTGATAAATTAGATATCCTTGATATCTTTGCTGATGCAATCAAGGCTGGATAGTGATGTCCAGTGGTATTTTAACCAATTAAATTGAAGTATTCCATTGTGCATTGGAAGATATTAGCCACTAGTACACTGCCTGTGGAATTGTCCATTCATGAGTTATTAATGTCACTGGCAAATTCTTACATTCCAATATTCTTGGATTCTAACATATTACTGTGACAGATGAAAAAGCATGAACAGTGAAAATAAAATTATAGGAGAAAATAAATAATTTATATCTGAATGTTAAATGCAAAAAATGGAAAAGAACACATTTCATGTAAAGTCACAAAACAATGAAATCCCCCTTTTTTTAGCACATGGTATTATTTCTGTTCTTCATAGGACATAGAAACAGTACATGTAAAAAATAAAAAATAATTTAAAAATATCTGCCAGTTTTTAATACACAGATCATAAAAAATAGTAGGATTCAAATAATTCACCTGAGTGACAGAACTTGTGCTAACAAAAAGTGGTTCATCATAGAAAACATAGAATCATTACGGTTGGAAATAGAATCATTACGATTGGACCAAGATCATCTGGTCCAATCATTACCCTACTACCAATGTCACCCACTAAGCCGTGTCACTAAGCACCAGGTCCAACCTTTCCTTGAACACCCTCAGGCATGGTGACTCCACCATTTCCCTAGGCAATCTGTTCCAATGACTGACTTCTCTTTCTGAGAAGAAATATCTCCTACTTTCCAGCCTAAATCTACTCTGTACTTCATGCTCATTCTCACTGTCAATGCAAACTCAGTTAACTTACTAATGGCTATTGTACTTCCTACCACAAAATACAAAGTAATTGAACATGATATCTACTTACATTATTTAACAAGTATCGTGACAGTTTCTCAAATATGCAGGAGGCAAAATTGTTCTCTTAAAATGCTATGTTCCATTTTTACAGAAAGTGCCACTTCCAAAATGAAAAACTGCACAGCTGTGAAAATACTATTTCTACCTGTCTCTCTGGTGGAATATTCATTTAAAAACTGTATCCAGGAAGAAAACATCATTCAGGTTCATCACTAGGTGTGTCTCCTTTAGTCCTTTCACTCAATTCTTCTGTAATCTTAATGTTACCATTAACAAATGCCTTTTCCTTTTCCTTGCTCTGCTCATGTTTGAACAATTTTTTCACTCTGCATGGATTCTTCCTCTGGATTATTCAGACAAGATTTTTCCTCTGTTCTCTGTTTCTATGTTCTCTAACAACTCTGAAAGCAGTCACTTTTGGTTGGACTCTGGCATAAAATGTTTAATGGATTATCTAAAACTTCAAGATAAGATTCCTGATCACTAACTCAATTCTTTACAATGATATGATCAATGGAAGGTTAAAATAAGCTGTCAGAAGTTCAAACATATAAATTTTATACTTTTCACTTCAAATGAATGTCAGAACTGATATTTCTTCAATCTTGACTTCTTCCAAACATAGCAACATGTACATACAGTGTTTATATTATTTATTTATTTATTTCTGATTTATGATCAGAAAAATGATAAAAATTTAAATATATGTCATATTTTTATCTCTAGAAAAGGGTATTTCAATATCTTAGTGAAGATGAAAATGGTTGGTAGAATTCTCCCTGTTATGTATTATTTGATAGGAATCTTCTACTGGTACTTCACCATTTTTTTTTTTTTCTTCTTCTTCTTCTTCTTTTTTTCTTTTTTTCTTTTTTCTTCATTCATAACAAAATATATTATTTTTCTTTGTCATCTGTATCTGAAATTCCATGGAGTAAATAATTTCCTACTATGTAGAAATAGAACAAAAACTATTCATGTGGTATACTGATGAGAAACAGACTGATGACCTTGGTCTCAAATTACTATATTTAATGTTTCAAATACTCACTTATGTTTTATTTTCCACCATGTCAACATCTTCTCAGGTATGTTTTAGAATTCTAGATTTTATGACTCAATTATTGCATCTGTCATTTTGAGTAATGAAAAAACACATTTCATGAGGCTCCTTAATTTATGTACTGAATATTTCTAAAAAAAAATTAGCACATATGTCCATTGCTATCTTGATATTTCTGGAATGAAGACTTGAAGACTAATCTTTTCTTCACTTCCTACTTTGTTTTGAAATCTTTTTTTTTTTTTTTTTTTTTTTTTTACAAACCTGCTTTGTTTGTTTGTTTCTGTTTCTCCCCTCTTTGCCTTTATTTACTAATTTATTGTACTTATTTTTTTTGAATGTGAAAGACGTTAATTAAGTAACATTTTGCTGTTTTCTGCCTCATATTTTCACATTCCTGTAATTCTGTTCTACTTCTGGATATAGTGAGTAAGAAAGCTATTGTACAAGATACTACTGTAATGCCAGAAATAGAAACAAAAAATAAAAAGTAACCCTGAAGACATCCTACCAGCAAGAAACTGAGCATTCACTGCATCAAAATTGTTTGCAATGGATGGAAAAGAAAAATAATACCACCTATTCTCTGATTATGAATAGACTGTGGTTTAAAAGACTGCAGTCTTGCAAGGAGTTGTTATAAAGCACATTTAAAACTCAGAATGAAGAATTGCAAGGCTACTTAAAAGGTGTTACAGAAAAGCAGACACAAAAGTGAAATCTCTGTAATCAAACACTTAGATAAGCTGACTAAAAACATTCCAAACAATTCTATGCAATAAAGGGGAGGATAAAGAACCAAGTGTCAGAAAGATTACTGAAAACTAAAAATTAAGCAAATGCAAACAAACAGATAACAGCACATTCCAGAATAGTAATCAGGCAATGGCAAGAAATAATTAGCGAATCAAAAAAAAAAAAAAATTAAGTATTCGTGACAGTGAACATAATTAAAGAAAAACATTTCACAAAGGGAATGAATTAAAGCTCTGAACAATCCCTGGGAAAAGCAGGTCGTATGCTTTCAATCTGCAGTTACAAATTGGACAATTTTTGAATAGATCTATTTAATTAGAAATATTACTTGAAATGTGCTTGCTTTTTTTTTTTTTTTCTTTTTCTTTTCCCTCTGTATGCACAGCAATACACATTGAAATCTTGTTGCAAGAGTTCTTGTATAGGCAATGCTTCTTGTTGACTTAATTAAAAACTGACTTATGAAAAGCCTGCAGAATAGTTTCTTTTGCATATGTGGATAATTCTACATTACTGATTTGTTCTGTCTTCTCTAGTGATAGCTAGATTACACAGATAAGCCAGCTATATGGCACTGACCAATATTTTGTTCTGTTAAACACTAGGTACTCACACATTTAGAACCCTGTCTACTGCTGCTAAATTTGCAAACACACTGTGTGTGCAGACTTGAAGATTATCTCCCATATGTTTAAACTCCAGAAAATTAAAATGAAAAAATGAAGTAAACTGAACAAACATTGCTGAAGTGGTTGGAATTTGTCTGTCATCATAGGTAGACGTGTGTGTATCACAACTCTTACTCTGGGTAGATCTGTAGATGATGCCTTTTCCAAGAAAATAGCTAATATTTCAGATATGTGGCCTCAGATCACTAGATACCTTGTTTATTAATTCCCTTGAATCCTTAATTCCCTCTTTTTTGCAATATTCAATTAAATTCAATTTGAATTCTTATGAATTCTCTGTTTATGTACTTTTATATATATATTTTTCTCTCTCTCTTTTTTTAAATTTGTTTAATTTATTTTCAGTTTTACAAATAATCTCCTTCTTGCATTTGTTAATAACAGTTTGGAAAAACCACCATTTAGCATGGCATTGTTTCCACTCTGCCCTTTTATAGAACAGCTGTGAACAACTAGGTGTTTGTTAGCAAGGGGCTGAGAAGATGGAAATGATTTAGACCATCTTTAAATTTTAAAACACATGCCCTGAATTATTTTGCTCAAAAAAAGAAAGAAAAAAAAAATAAAGGAAATTTTTAGAGGAGGGTATCAAAACATTCCATTGAAGTTAATATTGTCACAATTAAAAATGAAACAAAACAAAGTAAAAACTTTTCCATAGGTTTTGGAGCTGCTGATGCCTTATGCATCCGTAACTTGTGCTAACACCATTCTCTCCTTCCCACCACCCCACACCGCCTCCCTGCTCCCCCCTAACAACATCCAAAAAACAAACAGAACCAGTGTCTTAGTGTCCTTTATCTGGCAGAGAATTTTCTTACACTGGGCTTATGTCTGAAAGGGGAAAACTATTTTTTTTGCAATACTCTTTTACAGAGAATTTGAAGAAGTCACCTTCTTTTAATACTCTTGCAAAATTTATGGCAGTAAAAGTGAACGCTACAAATAAATACAGACTGATTTTTGATGCTATATATCATGTCCTGAATGGGTGGCTGACTCAAAGCTTCATTCACTTTGGAAACTTTTAACAAAGGTCTTTGTGGTGTTTTGTTTTTTTTTTTTTTTCTTTTTTTTTTTTCATTATCAGTAATATGACTACTGTGAATATTTTATATATTTTATATATGTTCGTTCCTGTGAGTTAGCTTGCTGCAAAGACAGAGTGACATTTGTTGTAAATGGGTAAATAGTAAATGTCAGTCCTCGTTTTTCTGTCTGTTCTGAAATTTCTTTAGTCTTTGTGTCAGATAAGAAACAAAGGTGATGGTGCTTTCTGGTTTGAGAAGTCATATTACTACAGAATAATTTTAGCAGAAATTTTGTAATTTTGTAATTATTCTCTGGGTCACTATTTCTGAATAACTTTTTGCAGCATAAAAAGAGACTACAGGAACGATTTTTACAGCTCTGTGGTATACAATGCAGTTATTTATTGGTTATTATGTATAACTGATACCTTCTTACTAACTAGTGACTAGGCTACTCATTAACATGCTCACCTCCCCAGACAAGATAAATGGTGAGTTTCTGTTGTTTTGGTGGTCATCAGTCCACTACTCCTTGAAAAAGGCCAGTCATTGATGTTTTCAAGTTGCTGTCTTTCAATTATTTATTTTCTTAAGATTTTATAGCTTCCAGCTCATATTATTCCTCTTGCGTCTTTGAGCTGCTAACAGTTGCCATTCTAAGTTTTTAAATTGCTTATCTCTAGTTCTTATAGCTCATGTAATTTTTCATGCCTTCCCCACAATTTTATCGGTAAAGCTGAATTAACTGTACACAGTTGTGCTGCTTCAAACTGGTGTTGGATTGCAAATGGCTCACCACATACACAAAAGGTTTCAGTCTCATCTTGAAAGTGTCATTGAACATCACAAAATTTTCTGCATTTCCATTTCAAAGCAATAAAAAAACAACAAATATAGAATAAACATTCCAATAGCTTTAGATGCTTTTTGGGAAAACTCCAAAGGAAGAACATTAAATCAGCAAATTAAAACCAATACATGCGTCTAATGAAATTTCACACAGAATCACACAGAATTTCTGGGTTGGAAGAGACCTCAAGATCATCGAGTCCAACCTCTAACCTAACACTAACAGTCCTTCACTAAACCATATCGCTAAGCTCTACATCTAAACGTCTTTTAAAGACCTCCAGGGATGGTGACTCCACCACTTCCCTGGGCAGCCCGTTCCAATGTCTAACAACCCTTTTGGTAAAGAAGTTCTTCCTAACATCCAACCTAAAACTCCCCTGGCGCAACTTTAACCCATTCCCCCTCATCCTGTCACCAGGCATATGGGAGAACAGACCAACCCCCACCTCGCTACAGCCTCCCTTGAGGTACCTATAGAGAGCAATAAGGTCGCCCCCGAGCCTCCTTTTCTCCAGGAATTTCTTGAAATGAAAAGACTGGCTAAAATTACACTACGTTTAATGACTGTCCTAAAAATAAATAAATAAGATTGGAAAACAAGAACAACAAAAATACATCGGACAAGTAGTGAAAAGCTAGAAATATAAGTATTTTTAGATAAACAATTGTGATTCTGCAGTTTCTAACACTACAGTTTTGATTGATCATGAACATTTCAAAATCTCCAAATGTAGCACTGCAAAAAGCAAAATGATTTCTGAATAATTTTCAACCCCCTACTTTTTTACAAATACGTTGCTGATGAATTTGGGGTGTATTTTAGGACATGATATGCATATTTCTGTATAGTACAATATAGTTGCTGTACTAAAATTTAATACAGAAAAAAAATTAATTTAAAAGCAACTTGTTCCATGATAAATTTTGCTGTGTCAGTAGATGTCAACTATTATAATGGATACCCTTGCCAGATGAACAGTCTTTGTGGGACCTTATGCTGATTTGGATACTGCAGTAAGGAAGCTGTTTATACAATGGGTTCTGCACTCTCACATATAAGCAGTTTCTATAGCTGATTTGCTTTTTTAGATGGTAAAAATGCAAGATATTTGATTGCGAATATGACTTTTTTTCTCATGTAACATTGACTTGGATTTTGCAGAAAATTTTTAAAGTCCACCAACTGCTACTGAGGTTTTCACTAAACATAGATTTTAAAATAAAAATGCACTGAAAAAAAGGCCATTGAAACACATAATGTCATTCAGCAAAAACACTCAAAAAAGTTGCAAATTCAGAACTCCTTTGTCTAAGGTTGTTGCTGCCACTGAGTAAATCTGGGTGTTTCCTGCCAGGTAGCCTAGTAATTCCCAATAGAAGACTGAATTCTCCAGTTGATAGTTATGGATTGTGAGAAGCCAAGGAAGAAGGGAGGAATTTCAGACCAAATTCTTGGCACTGATAACTGTAATCACTAATCACTATTGATCAGTTGTGACCCAAAGAATCATTTTTTTTTTTTTTCTGAATTATTATATGAAAGGGAAACTCAAATATGCTCTCAAAAGCCTAGCTTCTGACTTACACTTTTTATCTCTGTAAAATTTTTCAAATACTGAGAACTTTAAAATGACTGTAGTTGATGACTTTAAAAACCAAGTTCTTCAGTATATTGTCAGTATATTATACCCTCAGTTTTCACTAAGAAAGTGATAAAATATTCCTCTGGCTCTGTTTTTGAATAGAATCATAGAATCATAGAATCATAGAATATCCTGAGTTGGAAGGGACCCTTAAGGATCATCAAGTCCAACTTTTGACACCGCACAGGTCCATCCAAAAGTTCAAACCATGTGACTAAGTGCACAGTCCAATCTCTTCTTAAATTCAGACAGGCTCGGTGCAGTGACCACTTCCCTGGGGAGCCTGTTCCAGTGTGCAACCACCCTCTCCGTGAAGAACCCCCTCCTGATGTCAAGCCTAAATTTCCCCTGCCTCAGCTTAACCCCGTTCCCGCGGGTCCTGTCGCTGGTGTTAATGGAGAAAAGGTCTCGTGCCTCTCGACACCCCCTTACGAGGAAGTTGTAGACTGCGATGAGGTCTCCACTCAGCCTCCTCTTCTCCAGGCTGAACAGGCCCAGTGCCCTCAGCCGTTCCTCATACGTCTTCCCCTCCAGGCCTTTCACCATCTTCGTAGCCCTCCTCTGGACACTCTCCAACAGTTTCACGTCCTTTTTATACTGTGGTGCCCAGAACTGCACACAGTACTCGAGGTGAGGCCGCACCAGCGCAGAGTAGAGCGGGACAATCACCTCCCTCGACCTACTAGCGATGCCGTGCTTGATGCACCCCAGGACACGGTTGGCCCTCCTGGCTGCCAGGGCACACTGCTGGCTCATATTCAACTTGCTGTCTACCACGACCCCCAGATCCCTCTCTTCTAGGCTGCTCTCCAGCGTCTCATTGCCCAGTCTGTATGTGCAGCCAGGGTTTCCTCGTCCCAGGTGCAGGACCCGGCACTTGCTCTTATTGAACTTCATGCGGTTGGTGATCGCCCAGCTCTCCAACCTATCCAGATCCCTCTGCAAGGCCTTTCCACCCTCATTTGAGTCCACAACTCCTCCAAGTTTGGTGTCATCAGCAAACTTGCTCAAAATACCTTCTATTCCTACATCCAGATCATTTATAAAAATATTGAAAAGTACCGGCCCTAAAATGGAGCCTTGAGGGACCCCACTGGTGACCGCCCGACAGCCTGACGCAGCCCCATTCACCATAACCCTTTGGGCCCTGCCCATTAGCCAATTGCTCACCCATCGGATGATGTTTTTATTTAGCTGTATGGTGGACATTTTGTCCAGTAGGATCCTATGGGAAACCGTGTCAAAAGCCTTGCTGAAGTCCAAAAAAATCACATCGGCTGGTTTCCCTTGGTCCACCATATGGGTGATCTTATCATAAAAGGAAATCAGGTTAGTTAGGCAGGACCTACCCTTCACAAACCCATGCTGGCTGGGACCAATGACTGCTTTGTCCCCCAGGTGCACCTCAATAAGTTTGAGAACCATCTTCTCCATGATTTTACCAGGCACTGACATGAGACTGACAGGCCTGTAATTGCTTGGGTCTTCTTTCTGACCCTTCTTGAAAATCGGCACAACATTTGCCAGCTTCCAGTCTACCGGGACCTCTCCAGACTCCCAGGATAGTTGAAAAATAATTGAGAGAGGTTCCGCGATGACGTCCGCCAGCTCCTTCAGCACCCGGGGATGAATCCCATCCGGACCCATGGACTTGTAGGGATCCAGGTGGAGTAGCAAATCCCGCACACGTTCAGGGTCAGTTGGGAGTTTGTCATCCCCACCGTCCCGGTCCTCCAGCTCAGGGCACCCTGGGTCCTGAAGCCCATCATCGGCATTGAAGACAGAGGCAAAGAAGGCGTTAAGCGTCTCTGCTTTGCCTATGTCATTGTCTGTGAGGAGACCTTCCCTATCAAGGAGCGGCCCTATGTATTCTTTAGTTCTCCTTTTTCCATTCACATATCTAAAAAACCCTTTTTATTATCTCTCACAGACACAGCCAGCTTCAACTCTAGGTGTGCTTTAGCCACACGAATTTTCTTCCTACAAACACGAACAGCATCCCTGTATTCTTTCCATGTCACCTGGCCCTCCTTCCAGTAGCGAAAGACTCTCTGTTTCCA
Organism: Heteronetta atricapilla; assembly: GCA_011075105.1. Lineage (NCBI taxonomy): Eukaryota > Metazoa > Chordata > Aves > Anseriformes > Anatidae > Heteronetta > Heteronetta atricapilla. Next base: position 73,564,213 of record CM021733.1, read on the forward strand.
CCTAATCTCCATTAGAATGTTCCTGGTCAGCCACGCCGGCCTCCTGCCCCGCCTGCCTGACTTGCGATATTTAGGAACTGCCTGATCTTGTGCTTCTAGGAGGCATCATTTAAAGAATGACCAGCACTGGTGGACATCGAGGCCTTCAAGAGCAGCTTCCCAGGGGACCTTGCTGACTAGTTCCCTGAGCAGCCTGAAGTCCGCCTTCCCCATATCTAGGGATAAGGTTTTGGTGGCACTTTTCCTTCTGTCGCCGTAAATTTTGAACTCAACCATTTCATGGTCGCTATGACCAAGGCGGCCACCAATCACCACATCTCCCACCAGGCCCTCTCTGTTTTCTAGCAACAGGTCTAGGAGGGCACCTTTCCTAGTTGGCTCCGTTAGCACCTGCACCAAGTTATCATCTAGGTGCTTCATGAACCTCCTGGACTTGCTCGTGTCAGCCGTGTGGCACTCCCAGTTAACGTCTGGCAAGTTGAAGTCCCCCATAAGGACAAGGGGAGTTAATCTCGAGGCCTCTCTTAGTTCTGTAAAGAATAATTTATCGGCGCTATCGTCCTGGCCAGGCGGTCTGTAATAGACTCCCACAACTACATCCCCTTTATTCGTTCGTCCCTTGATCCTTACCCAGAGGCTCTCAACTTTGCCATCGCCGACCTGAAGTTCCACACAGTCCAGCCCCTGCTTCACATACATCGCCACCCCACCACCTCGCCTACCCTGCCTGTCCCTCCTGAAGAGCCTGTAACCATCTATCGCAACACCCCAGTCACAGGACTCATCCCACCAGGTTTCGCTTATGCCGATGATGTCGTAGTTGCGGGACTGGGCCAGGACTTCTAGCTCATCCATTTTATTCCTCATACTGCGTGCGTTCGTGTAGAAGCATTTCAGGTGTGTCTCCTTACACTCAGCACCTTGTGGATCTAACCGAAGGACCTCACTGGCACACAGCCCCTCTGATTCTAGCGTACCATCCCTTAGGTCTTCACCAGCGTGCCTGGTTTTAGCCCCTTCCCCCTTCAACTCTAGTTAGAACCAGCTGTAGCTTCTCTGTTTTGTTTAGCACTTGTTTTTGTTAATATGTGTTGGAAACATTAAAATTCAGCATTTAAGAATCTCTGAAACTTAATCATTTACTTTGGGGGTTCTAACCTGGCTGTGATACAAAAGAAAGTAGCAATTTCTATTTTTTTATTGCTATTATTTTACCATTGCTAAAATGGTAATTGTTCCAAGCATTAACAAACGCAGATTTGTTGTTGATTTAAAAAAATTCTTAACAATCACTTATGCTTCTATACATTTTAAGTACCCAACATTCATGCTGAACTTTTAAAAAACACATTCCAAAGGACTACTCTAAAATCATACTAGATCAGATTTTGTGCATTTTGTTCCTTTCATGGTTCTGGGCCTGAGCATCAGACTAGAACTATGTAGGAACACACAGCTAACAACTATTCTAATTAACTCTAATTAAATGTAATGCAATTCAATTAAATGTAATTAAATTAAATACACTCATTTCTATTTAGAATATGTAATGAGAACAATACTTGTAACCAAACTCTTGTTTCCACAGAGAAAAGTAAATAAACATTAAGAAATCTCTTTTGTCTGTTCTCTTTCCAAATCCATTAACATCAAATAGTTTTTGTTTCCTAAATAAAGTTGTTTTCTATGGTATTAGGCCTAAAGCTTTAGTTACCCCAAAACTTTGTATTTGTGGTTTCATTGCCTTGAATCTAAATAAAAGTAGCAGCTTTAATCAGATATATATATATATTTAATTATTATTATTATTTTTACTTCTCATGTAAATGTTGCTTTTTGGAATAAAGCAAGAAGAGTTTATAACGTTTTAAGTAGTTTATACATCTGCTCATATTGGATAACCTCTTTTGAAACATTCTGGTCATCTTTTTTTTTTTTTTTTTTTTTTTTTTTTAGTTTTTGAGCATTGAAAGTCCTGAGCCACTTGTACTATTTAGTTAACTAGCAGAGTTAGTGTAAGTCACAAAAAGATATGTAGACCATATATTACACACTTATGAAAGTTCTAGGAACACTTTTTTTTTTTTTTTTTGAGAGCAGTAGTTTTATTGAAACATGATATAACCAATACAATATTGTATCTTGGTCCACTTGTAAATAGAAAAACTTTTAGTTATTTAGCCATCTGAAGGTTTATGGTTAGCTGAATTCTGTGTTGCATTCACCAAATCATAAGTAGACAGAGATTAGTTAGTTTTCGAGGAGTTACTTCAGGTCCTTTTCACAGAAGCTCAATGCAGGCCAGCCACCTAAGGTTTTAGACAGCTTTTAAAGCAATTTTAGCAGACTACATTAAGCACCATGTTTCCATGACTACCATGCTCCCAAGACCACTGCTATCTGGTATAATGCTAGCTCAATAAATCTACATGAGTGGCATCCTCTAAGGTGGTCATGACCTTCACAAAATACCAGCCTTCACCCAGTAAACCCCTCTGAATCAAAACCAACAAATCAACCTTCAAACAATACAACTTTAATAAAAGACCCCCCTCCACCATCAGAAACTCTGTTCTGAAAATGGAGAAATGCCAGACATTTTGAAAAGTTTATTAAGGGGCTCCACAGCAACTTATTTTTCAAGGATTGGGCTTAGATTTAGAAAGAAATGGCAAGAGATGTTGTTAGATTTCATTTCACATAAATTTCATCTAGCAATGAGAAGTGCTCTGGCAATGAGGGGCTGTTGCTATGGTGAGGTTGTGGGAGCTCCAACATCTCCCACTAACTGCCTTAAAGCAGCTTCTGTGTGAATAAGGAATGTCCCAAACAGCTTCTCTTTCTACTTGCTTAAGCTCCTCAACAAGCATTTTGGCTGGTAAGCTGGACTTTCTCATCTTAAATCATGTAGGCATCATTGGAGTAAAAATTTACTGTGGTTACGTTAATTCTGCTCTACAAGTCTAATGCTCTGTATGCAAGAACATCTGGCTTTTAAGGATATCTCACAAGGCCAGCAGGTTGAGGTAGGTGATTGTTCCCCTCTATCTGTCCTCATGAGGCCCCACTTGGAGTACTGCATGTAGCTCTGGGGGTCTCAGCACAAGACAGACAAGGATGTGTTAGAACAGGTCTAGAGGAGGGCCAGCAGGATGATTAGAGGGCTGGAGTACTACTTCTATGAAGAAAGACTGAGAGAGCTGGGGATGTTCAGCTTGGAGAAGAGAATGCTCTGGGGAGACCACATTGTGACTTTTCAATGCTTAACAGGGGCTTATAAAAAGACAGAGAATTATTTTTTACTCAATAAGATGGTGATAGGACAAAGGGGGTGGTTTTAAGCTAAAGGAGGTGAGATATAGATTAGGTGTTAGGAGGAAAATCTTTATTCAGAGGGTGGTGAAGCACTGGAATAGGTTGCTCAGAGAAGTTGCAGATGACCCATCACTGGAGGTGCTGAAGAGCAGGTTGGATGAAGTTTCAAGCAACCTGATCTAGTGGGTGACATCCCTGACCATTTCAGAGGTGTTGGAACTAGATTATCTTTAAGGTCCCTTCCAACCCAAGCCATTCTATGATTCTATGATTCTATGATTGACTCTATGATTGATTCTATGATTTCATGATTCTTTGAAAGGGGGAAGCAAAATTATTCTAGGATTCATGGGAAACAACGATCGTTATGAGATATTTGTGGGAGCTTGTGGGATGGTGTGAAACTTAACATGGTATGTTGTAAGGGACTGTGCAAACCAGTCAAACTCATTATGGAATAATTAAGAAAAAGGGAAATTAAATTAAATTAAATTAAATTAATAAAATAAAATAAAATAGCTTTGTTCTGAGCCAGTAGGAATATTTGTGGTATTCAACAGCTCTGAAAATTTCAGAGCTGGGAAGGGAAGAGAAGGGAATGGAAGGGAAGGGAAGGGAAGGGAAGGGAAGGGAAGGGAAGGGAAGGGAAAGGAAAGAAAACTTTTGCAGGTGTGTGTTTGTTTATGAACAAGTTCTGCTAGCTAATTTGAAACTGAACTATCTGGGGAGCAAGAGGAGACTACTTGTGAAAAAAATACAGGATCAGAGCCAATTATTGGGTAAAAGATCCACCACACGTGTACTGCATAGACCCAAGAGACATGCTAGGGTTCAAGAGACTACTGGTGTAAGTGAGCTTGTGGGAGTGGGGGAAGGTACATGTTCCATCAGTGAACTTCACTGGCAATCAGAGTTACAAGAATTGCAAAGGATACCTCTCTTTTCAAGAAGAGAGAACAAGGCAGCTGGTGTGCAGCTCTTGGCTGCCTCAACTACCTGGTTTTGGGTGTCTGCATTTTTTTCCCCTTTCCCTTAACATTTTATGTAGTTCAGAAGCCTGAGTTTTGGTGTGCACTTTTGGATTGGGAACTGTGACAGTTTGTAGTGATGTAGATTCCCCCTTGCTTTCCAATTTTTGAGTTTGGTTGGGTTGAAAAGTATTTACCACAAATATACAGTGAGAAATTTATTCTTCTGCACAAGTAAATTATAGATCTACCTGAGCTGTAATGTCTTGAAGAATTATTGTAAAGACCTGAAACCTGGGAATCTCAAGTACTGCAGGTAAAACTGGTAATAAGTGGTACAGTGAGATAGTATGAACTCACTTTTCTCACCTGATCCAACATTGCAGTTTGCAGAGAAACTAGGCAGCTAGTGACAGTCCTTAAGTTGTTTTGGTGGTGGTGGTGGTGGTGGATCTTTTTTTTTTTTTTTTTTTTTTTTTTTTTTTTTTTTTCCTTTTTCATAAGACAGACTACCTTTCCGTAAAAAAGTCACATTTCTGTAAAAATGTTCAGGTGAAAATGTAGTCTACTAAATGTTATGATTTGATTGCAATATAGCTGTAGCAATGTGATGTTCCTGTAAAGAAAAATTGACTTCTTGTAGTACTTCATTGTTAATCTTTGTAATCCTCATGGTGGCGGAGCTCAAGGAGGAGGTGGAGAGGTTGAGGGATATCAGGGAGTGCGAGCGGGAGATAGACTGGTGGAGCAACTCCCTGCAGGGCCTCAAGGAGAGGTACCGGGGTGAGACACCCCAAACAGGGGTGGACCCCCTGCCCTGTCGCCGTCAGGCAGAGGGAGGGGATCTGGGAGTTGAGGAGGAATGGAAAAAGGTCCCTGCTCGACATCTCAGGTGATGCCCTCACCCACCGGCCCCACCTTCCCAGGTGCCCTTACACAACAGGTTTGAGGCCCTGGAGACTGAGAGACCGGTGGGTGAGGAAGAGGTAGCAAGTGTACCCAGGAGGATGCCTAGGGCAAGGAGGTCAACTCCACGCCTCAGGACTGCCCCCACCAAGAAAGACAGAAGGGTGATTGTTGTGGGAGACTCTATTCTCAGGGGAACAGAGGGCCCTATTTGTCGGCCTGACCCTACCCGTAGGGAAGTCTGCTGCCTCCCTGGGGCCAGGGTCAGGGACGTTGCCAAGAAGCTTCCCAACCTGGTTCACCCCTCTGACTATTATCCTCTTTTGATAGTCCAGGCAGGTAGTGATGACATTGAAGAGAGAAGCCTGAGGGCTATTAAACGAGACTTTAGGGGACTGGGACGGTTAGTGGATGAAGCGGGAGTGCAGGTGGTGTTTTCATCCATCCCTACAGTGGCAGGGAGGGGTACAGAGAGGACACGAAAAGCCCACCTGTTAAACACGTGGCTCCGGGGCTGGTGCCAACACAGAAATCTTGGGTTTTTCGACCATGGGGCACTTTACTCGACACCAGGCCTGATGGGCGCAGACGGGTCCCTATCTTTTAGGGGAAAATGGATCCTGGGCCAGGAGCTGGTAGGGCTCATTGATAGGGCTTTAAACTAGGTAAGAAGGGGGATGGGGCTGAAGCAAGGATTGTTGGAGCTGTGCCAGGGGGAACAATGGCAAGACCGGAGGATAAGGTAAAGGCCCAGCTGAAGTGCATCTACACCAATGCACGCAGCATGGGTAACAAACAGGAGGAGCTGGAAGCCATCATGCAGCAGGCAGGCTACGACTTGGTTGCCATCACAGAGATGTGCTGGGACCACTCTCATGACTAGAGTGCTGCAATGACTGGCTATAAACTCTTCAGAAGGGACAGGCAGCACAGAAGGGGTGGTGGAGTGGCTCTCTATATTAGAGAGTCTTTCGATGTTGTAGAACTCGAGGTTGGGAATGACAAGGTCAAGTCCCTTTGGGTTAGGATCGGCGGGGCCAACAAGGCTAGCGTCCTGGTGTGGGTCTGTTACAGACCGCCGAACCAGGACGAGGAGACGGATGAGGAGTTCTACAGGCAGCTGACAGAAGTTGCGAAATCGTCAGTGCTGGTTCTCGTGGGGGACTTCAACTTCCCTGACACATCCGGGAAACACAACACAGCCCAGAGAAAGCAGTCTAGGAGGTTTCTGGAGAGCATGGAAGATAGCTTCCTGACACAGCTGGTTAGAGAGCCTACCAGGGGAGGTGCCCCGTTAGACCTTCTTTTCATAAACAGAGAAGGACTGGTGGAAGATGTGATTGTCGGGAGCTGTCTTGGGCAGAGTGACCACAAAATGGTGGAGTTCTCTATTCTTGGCAAGGCCAGGAAGGGGATCAGTAAAACCACTGTATTGGACTTCCGGAGGGCTGACTTTGTGCTGCTGAGGACACTGGTTGATAGAGTCCCTTGGGAGGTGGTTCTGAAAGGCAGAGGAGTCCAGGAAGGCTGGGCGCTCTTCAAGAGGGAAATCTTGACAGCGCAGGAACGGTCTGTCCCCACATGCCCAAAGACAAGCTGGCGGGTAAAAAGACCAGCCTGGCTGAACCGAGAATTGTGGCTCAAGCTTAGGAGAAAAAAGAGGGTTTATAATCTTTGGAAAAGTGGGCAGGCCACTAGGGAGGACTATAAGGGTATCGCGAGGCTGTGCAGGGACAAAATTAGAAAAGCCAAAGCTCATCTGGAGCTCAATCTGGCTACTGCCGTTAAAGATAACAAAAAACGTTTTTACAAATACATCAACACAAAAAGGAGGACTAAGGAGAATCTCCATCCTTTACTGGATGCGGGGGGAAACTTAATTACAAGAGATGAGGAAAAGGCGGAGGTGCTTAATGCCTTCTTTGCCTCAGTCTTTAGCAGCAATACCGGTTGTTCTCTGGATACCCAGTATCCTGAACTGGTGGAAGGGGATGGGGAGCAGGATGTGGCCCTCACTATCCATGAAGAAATGGTTGGTGGCCTGCTACGGCACTTGGATGTGCGCAAGTCGATGGGGCCGGATGGGATCCACCCAAGGGTACTGAAAGAACTGGCAGAGGTGCTGGCCAAGCTGCTTACGATAATTTATCAGCAGTCCTGGCTATCAGGGGAGATCCCAGTTGACTGGCGGCTAGCAAATGTGACGCCCATCTACAAGAAGGGCCGGAGGGCAGACCCGGGAAACTACAGGCCTGTCAGTTTGACCTCAGTGCCAGGGAAGCTCATGGAGCAGATTATCTTGAGAGTCATCACGCAGCACTTGCAGGGCAAGTAGGTGATCAGGCCCAGTCAGCATGGGTTTATGAAGGGCAGGTCCTGTTTGACGAACCTGATCTCCTTCTATGACAAAGTGACGCACTGGGTGGATGAGGGAAAGGCTGTGGATGTGGTCTACCTTGACTTCAGCAAGGCTTTTGACACCGTTTCCCACAGCATTCTCCTCAAGAAACTGACTGCTCTTGGCTTGGACTGGCATACGCTTTGTTGGGTTAGAAACTGGCTGGTTATCTGGGCCCAAAGAGTCGTGGTGAATGGAGTCAAATCCAGTTGGAGGCCAGTCACTAGTGGCGTTCCCCAGGGCTCGGTGCTGGGGCCGGTCCTCTTCAATATCTTCATTGATGATCTGGATGAGGGCATAGAGAGCACCCTCAGTAAGTTTGCAGATGACACCAAGTTAGGTGCGTGTATCGATCTGCTCGAGGGTAGGAAGGCTCTGCAGGAGGATCTGGATAGGCTGCACCGATGGTCTGAGGTCAACTGCATGAAGTTCAACAAGGCCAAGTGCCGGGTCCTGCACCTGGGGCGCAATAACCCCAAGCAGAGCTACAGGCTGGGAGATGAGTGGTTGGAGAGCTGCCAGGCAGAGAAGGACCTGGGAGTATTGGTTGATAGTCAGCTGAAGATGAGCCAGCAGTGTGCTCAGGTGGCCAAGAAGGCCAACAGCATCCTGGCCTGTATAAGAAACAGTGTGGCCAGCAGGGCTAGGGAGGTGATTGTCCCCCTGTACTCGGCTCTGGTGAGGCCGCACCTTGAGTACTGTGTTCAGTTTTGGGCCCCTCGCTACAAGAAGGACATCGAGGTGCTTGAGCGAGTCCAGAGAAGGGCTATGAAGCTGGTGAGGGGTCTGGAGAACAGGTCCTATGAGGAGAGGCTGAGGGAGCTGGGCTTCTTCAGCCTGGAGAAAAGGAGGCTCAGGGGTGACCTTATCGCTCTCTACAGGTACCTCAAGGGAGGCTGTAGCGAGGTGGGGGTTGGTCTGTTCTCCCACGGGCCTGGTGACAGGACGAGGGGGAATGGGCTTAAGTTGCACCAAGGGAGTTTTAGGTTGGATGTTAGGAAGAACTTCTTTACTGAAAGGGTTGTTAGACATTGGAACGGGCTGCCCAGGGAAGTGGTGGAGTCGCCATCCCTGGAGGTCTTTAAAAGACGTTTAGATGTAGAGCTTAGTGATATGGTTTAGTGGGGTCTGTTAGTGTTAGGTTAGAAGTTGGACTCGATGATCTTGAGGTCTCTTCCAACCTAGAAATTCTGTGGTTCTGTGATCTTTTTCCATTCTGTGAAGGCTCTGTAATATTGACTGTAAGAAAAACAGCAATGAAATATAGAACCTTAGAATCACAGAATCACACAATATCCCAAGTTAGACCCACAAAGATGACTGAGTCCAACTTCTGGCTCCACAAAGAACTACCTAAAAATCACACCATATTTCTGAGAGTGTTGTCCAAATTCTTCTTGAACTCTGACAAGCTTGGTACCATGACCACTTCCCTGAGGAGCATGTTCCAGTGTCTGACCACCCTCTCAGTGAAGAATCTTTTCCTAAAGTCCAACCTGAACCTCCCTGATGCAGCTTCAAGCCATTCCCTCAGGTCCTATTGCTGGTCACCAGAGTGAAGATATCAGGGCCTGCCCCTCTGCTCCCCTTATGAGGAAGCTCTAGACTGTGATGAGGTCTCACAGAATCACAGAATCATTTAGGTTGGAAGATCACCTCGAGCCTTTAGATTGGCTCCAAGATCACCTAGTCCAACCTCTGACCTAACACTAACAAGTCCTCCACTAAACCATATCACTAAGCTCCACATCTAAATGTATTTTAAAGACCTCCAGGGATGGAGACTCAACTGCTTCCCTGGGCAGCCCATTCCAATGCCTAACAACCCTTTCAGTAAAGAAGTTATTCCTAATATCCAACCTAAAACTCCCTTGGCACAACTTTAGCACATTCACCCTTGTCCTATCTCCGGGCTCATGGGATAATAGACCAATCCCCACGTCGCTACATCTTCCTTTAAGGTACCTGTACAGAGCGATAAGGTCTCCCCTAAGCCTCCTCTTCTCCAGACTGAACAACCCCAGCTCCCTCAGCCTCTCCTCATAAAACTTATTCTCCAGACCCCTTAACAGTGTTGCTGCCCTTCTTTGGACAGCCTCAATGTCCTTTCTATAGTGAGGGGACCAAAGCTGAACACAGTACTCAAGGTGTGGTCTCACCAGAGCCAAGTACAGGGGAACAATCACTTCACTAGTCCTGCTGGCCACACTGTTTCTTATGCAAACCAGAATGCTGTTGGCCTTCTTGGCCACCTGAGCACACTGCCGGCTCATATTCAGCTGACTATCAACCAATACTCCCAGGTCTTTCTCTGCCAGACAGCTTTCCAACCACTAATGTCCCAGCCTGTAGCGGTGCTTGGGGTTGTTGTGCAGCGGCAGAGGAGCCCCTCCAGCTAGCGGTCCTGCAGCGTCTCACTTAGGTGCAGGGAGCACAGTTCCTCCACAGCACAACTTCCTGATTTTCTCTAAACAACCCTAGATTTCTCATGCACTTTCCCACTGTCTCTGGCCAATTTCCACGTTCCCTGGTGGTAAATTGTTCCTCAGTTTCTTGTTGTGTCCTTATCACTGGTGGAACGCAAAAAGCAATGTAACTTTCCCAGACTCATTTTGGAGAATTAAAAAGCAGGTACAATTTATTAACAGCGCTGGATATGTCGGGGATAAATTCCACTGAACGTATATGCCTAAGCAAGACAAGGAGTACTTTTTTATGGTATAGTGATATACATATTCATTCATGAAATTCACAAGAAAGGGCAGGATTTATGTTAATAGTTTCTCAGACCTAATTGTCCCTCGTCCCTCCTACTATTGCAGGTGCAGTAACCTCTGCTGGTCACACTTTGGAGATTTTCTGATGAAGGCTCATAGTTTTCTTCATCTTGTACTTCTTTCCTTTCCATTTTGCACATGCTTAGTCATTGTTTAACTGCTTCAGTAGTTTTGACCTTTTATAAACTCAGTTAGCTTAATTATGTTCTACTTTGGGCACCATGTTCCTTCTTCAGCCTGGATTTTGTGGATAGAGCTGAATCTTTTTATCATGTGGTCCTGGGTCTGGCTGGGATGTTAACTTTCCCTGCAGCAGCCCATACAGTGCTGTGCTTTGTACTTGTAGCTAGAACAGCACTGGTATCATACCAGTATTGTGTCTGCTGCTGAGCAGTGCTGGCACAGCATCAGGACTCTCTCTAACCCTCCCAGACTCAGCAGGCTGGGGATGGGCAAAAAGTGAGAAAGAAACATCACCAGGGCAGCTGACCTAAACCAGCCAAAGGGATATTCCATACCATATGATGTCACACTCAGCAACAAAAGGTGGAAAAAGGAAGAAGAGGGGAGGGGTGGGCTCTTGTTGTGAAAACATCTGTCCTCCCCAAAAACGGCTACATGCATTGAGGCCCTGCTTCAAGGACATGGTCAAGCATCACTCATTTGTGGGAAGAAGAGTGTAATTTCTTTCCTTTGCACTTCCACACAGCCTTTACTTTTTTTTGTGTGTGTGTGTGTGTGTGTGTTTCTTCCCCTCCCTTTCTCCCTTTTCCCCTTTCCTTTTTTTCCCTTTAGTTAAATTGTTTAATTAATAATAATCTGTTCTTAATAATTATTTTCCCCTTTAATTAAATTATCCTTATCTCAACCCATGAGGTGTTCTTTCCTTTACTTCTTTCCCTCCTCTTCTGAAGAGGGGGAGTGAGAGATCAGTTGTGGTGGAGTTCAGCTGCCTAGCAAGGTAAAGCCACCACAAATACTTAAATATACGAACTGTGTATATACATACATGAGGTTGATACAATAATTGAGCAATTCCAGCTATCCCTTCAAGTTATTGTTACATATTTTGTGTTTTATACTCATCATTTACATGGTCTCTTCAGGATGTCTCCAATGCTCAGGTGTCCAGCTGCACGTCAAGGAGATCCCTGGGTGCCAGAGGCAGTTCCCAGACTGCATGTCGGCCTCCTGGAGGCCTGGAACCCAGCCTGGCAAATGTTGTTCCAGTCAGCATGGAGCAGCCATCTCGCGTCAGCATTTTCTCACAATAGTCAGGTGACCTCTGTCAGTGCTGCCATCAGAGGCACCCAGAGACCCTTGTAATGCAATCACAGAGTCACTGTCACCCTATGATCTCACAAAAGGAGGCTGTCCATAAGTGCCCTGAGTGTCGCACCTGCATCCAGTTCAGCTGTTGGTACTTGACAGAGCTCGAGGTTTTACTGCTGGAAGTTGAGAGGTGGAGGTGTTACAAGAGGCACACGAGAAGTCCTTCTTGTTGCAGGTGAGCTTGAGAGGTGGAGGTGTTACAGGAGGCACACGAGAAGCCCTTCTTGTTGCACGTGAGCTATCGAGATCCTTAGGTAATGTTATCAAATATATGTACCTCATCAGTTCTGAGTGTAGTCTTGCCAAGTATAACCTATCATAAGCATATTTGCCCATTCAAATAGCAATATTTGTAATCCATACACAGAATATTTACTGCTACAGTACTAGAGATAAGTTGGTTGAACCTAGAAAGCTAATATATATTTGCTGCTAGAATGTTTTCTTCCTGGTTCTTTTTGTAGTAGACCTACTGGTGGCATGCTGGTGACATGCAAAGTGTCAAGGTCTTGCCAGTGACCCGCAAGGCAAGGGAGGTGCTGAGGACACCAGGCTGCTGCTAACTGCCTAGCACCAGGGCAGCCTTCCCTAAGGGACAACCATCTCCGCGTTGTGGCGGCCACAGGAACTATGTGCCAGCCACAGCAGGAGCAGACAGAGGAAGCCCCCGGGGATGAGACATGCCCCGTCTGCCTGGGCTGTCTGTCCAAGGCAGCTTGAGTGGACCCCTTCAGGCACTCCTTCTGCCTGGAGTGCATCCAGCCCTGGGAGCTGAAAGAGACACCTGCCCCCTGTGCCACAGGCATTGCAATTGTGCACTTGGCCCGAAGACCATGCAGAAGGATGCACTCCACTGTGGGGCTGGGGCAGTGGCAGCCACAGCAGCAACGGCAGAGGAGCCCCTCCAGCTATCGCTCCTGCAGCGTCTCGCCCAGGCACAGGGAGTGCAGCCCATCCAGAGCACAACAACTTCCTGAAGCTTTTCCTGGCACTTGGGGCAGGACAGGTGCAGACTGCCATGGTCCCCGCAGGATGACAATAATGTGGACACATCCTGGCTTCATAGGGTCCAGCAGGAGGAGCCAGGGCCTGGAGAACACATGCGCCACCAGGCTGGACCCCAAACATGAGCAGGTGGCCAGGCCTCACCTGGGGACGGGCTGGGGGTGGCAGCCACAGTTACCCCAGTATTAAATTATGACTTTTCCACCTTGCAAAGCCTCCACCTGTACTTATTCCTGCATTGGTTAGTGGGGGGGGGGTGGGGTAGGGGTGGGTGCTAAATGTAGCCCTCTTCTGCTGCCTGCGCAGCAAATTGGTTTGGGGATGGCTGTGGCTGATGGGTCCCCAAGTGAGACTTGGAGATGAGAAGTCATTTGGGGGATAAGAAGTCATCATGGGAATGGGAAAGTTTTAGGAATGGGAGCAGCCACAAAGGTGGGAGCAGCCACCTGGCCCAACTGGGAAAAAGGTTGACAGCAAAAAGCTCCTAAAAGCCTGGCAGAAGAGAATGCCTGCTGGCTGGGGAACTGGGCCTAGCAACCTAGAGCACTTTTGGAAGGCACTGCTTGCCTCCTGCAAGTGGAGCCTAAGGGTACCTAAGAACCAGAGACTTCCTGAAGATACCACCACCAAGGGGAAAAGCAAGGAACTCTAAGAACAACAAACTGTCTGAGAAGGAGGAATGCTCTGGGAAAGGTGTCATTCTCAGAGACTAGGAATCATTGGTGTCTATCAGTGCTATGTAATTGTTGTGGTTTAACCTGGTCGGCAGCAAAACACCACACAGCCATTCTCTCACCCTCCCCCCTCCCTCTCTGGGAAGGGGGAGAGAAACGGGAAAGTGAAGCCTGTGGGTTGAGATAAAGACAATTTATTAAGTTAGAAAATAATAATAATAATAATAATAATAATAATAGTGTGTACAAAATAAGTGATGCACAATGCAATTGCTCACCACCCGTTGACTAATGCCCAGCCCAACCCCGAGCAGCTGACCCCCCACCCCGGGTAGCCACCCCTATATATTGTTCAGCATGACGTCAGATGGTATGGAATACCTCTTTGGCCAGTTTGGGTCAGCTGTCCTGGGGCTGTCCCCTCCCAGCTCACACTGCACCCCCAGCCTGCCCGCTAGCTGAGTGAGAAGCTGAAAAGTCCTTGGCTTAGTGTAAGCATTGCTCTGCAACAATTAAAACATCAGCATGTTACCAGCACTCTTCTCATCCTAATCCAAAACATAGCACCCTACCAGCTACTAGGAGGAAAAATAACTCTATCCTAACTGAAACCAGGAGAGTAATATAATGGACAGAAAACCATTTTTTCTAATCATATGCCAATGCACATTTGCATATATTCCACCTGTGCTTTTTTCCTCATTACAAGCACATTTATTTACAAATATGTTCTTTAACCCTGAATCCAGGATCTTTGCAAAATTATCCCTTTTCAAAAATTATCTCTTTCAAAACATGGACTTCATCACTTTGTAGTCTCATATATGCATATTCATGTTGGGTTGCACACTGGACAGCATTTGTAGCACTTAAAAATATATATATATATATATATGCACATGAATTGAGTAGTCTTTCCTCAGGTTGTTTATAGATAGCACAGGTAGCACACACCACCTACGAGAGAGTTTTCCACTGTTTTTCAGTACAGGTCCATTTCCAGTTGATTGTAATTTTGAGTTGATTGTAAATTATTTTAATAATTTAAACATAGCTTAACTATGAAAAAAAATACACATCAGGTATGTGCCTGAGGCTGAGGATTATGTTCTTTTGTTTTCAAAGCTAAAATGCTTCTGTTGTTTCTGACAAGGCTTGAGAAAACTCACTTTTTTGATTAATCATCTGCATCAGTCTTAGAACTTGATGCACCTCAGGCATATCCTCCACCTACAACTCTCCATAAGGCTACCTTACAAGCTTGGGGGAGAGCAGGTAGGTATGTTATGCAACCTCACAATAGAGGCTCTAGCTACTTGTAAAATAAATAAATCCTAAATTTTCCACAAAGTTTGTATCTATGCTGAAAAGGACTTGCTCTGCAACTGTTGCAGATCATGATTGTACCAAGCACAGGCATCTGTATTTAAAGAAAACATATCTTTTTCTCAACCTCTCAACTGTCATCCCTACTATTGGTTCCAAAGAACGCGGGTGAGGCTCCTGATTTGAACAAAGAACAACACTGAAAGCCTAAAGACAGTTTGGAAGGATGTGTCGATTTGGCCATGGAACATGGGAAAATGTCAGGGAAGGGTCCAGAATATGTTCAGTTGGAGTCTACAATGAACTGCACATACTCAAAGTGTCCAAATCAGGTATGAATGGGAAAAGTTTTTTTTTTTTTTTTTTTTTTTTTTTTTGACTTTTTCAAATTTCTGCATACTTGACTTTCCTATTTTAATTTATTCTATTAGTAAGCTGTCTTTTTGCATGCTTGCCAGTACATATGAGAAGAAGATTGAGTCTATCCTGGCATATAAATCAAAGCTTCCTTCCAAGCAAAACAAAATAATAATAAAAATGCAGTTTGCTTACCTTCCCCCCCCCCCCCCCCACACACACACCCACACCACTCTTGGTAGAGGTATATATACTGAAGCAGCAGTACACACAAGGCCCATACACTAGGAAAGACACAAACCCAAGAGCAAGAGTTTACATTCAACACCTGCTGCCACCTCTGAGATTATCATTAAATTGATTATTCTCTTGGACACACTCAAAAATTCCTTGCTCCCTACAAGGTATTTTACAATTTCTGATGAATTACCTTACACTGCCATGACCTGTCATCTTTCAGGCTGACTGTAACTGTCATAATGGACACTGTTCTCCAGAAGTTTTTCTAATGTTAACATCAAGTTACAGAAGTTAGTATTAACAAAAACTGTTGCCCCTCAAACTCCAAGAGATTATATGTACAAACAAGGTGTCTCAAAAAGCAATTGTAGTAGCTTCTTTCATTATAGCTCAAGAGATTCTTTCTGAAACAAGAAGCTGTAAAGGTATTATACAATCTGCATTCATTCAAATAGTAAGACTGAGCAATGTTTTAATTGTCTTCCTACTGCTACGGTAAAGGTTTCTGCAGGAACCAAGTAGCTTTTATAAAGTGCATTTATGCATTCTACATAAATTGCTGTCAAGGCATGCCAAAATTTTAGCGGGATCAAGTTATGTATGCTTGTAGCACCTGTGAAGTTTTGTTTGTTCTTCCAGAGATATTTATAAATGTTTACATATAGCTCCTAGCCTTTGGATTAAAACATGAAAGTAGAATAGCATCACATATTCACATTTAGGTTATATAAAATATACAAACAGTTTTGTTAATTAAACTAGTTCATGATTTTTTTTCTTTTATTTTCATGCACTTCCTATACTGCAATTATCTGCTTTCTCCAGTCTACACTTTCTTCAGTTTTTTTCCCTGCAAAACCTTCCATTTTCCCCACAACCTTTAAAATCACCTATCATCTCCTTCCTTGCTTCTTGATATGCAGTAACTTCTGCCATCCTCAAACCAGCTCCAAGCTGTCTGGATGTTGACTAGTCACCAATAGAAACAAATAGCTTGGCCAGACAGCAGATTAGTGCTCCCTCTTAGGGGACTGCTGAGCTAAACATTTGGATCTCTTTTGTATCCAGCCTCTGGTTACAGTGTCACTGCATGCTCTGCCCCTTTAGGTAACTCAGCTGACAAGCTGGAATCATACAGAGCACCTTGCAGGCACACAGAAGGATCACAGACTTTGTAAAAAGTCAGGCTAAAATATTCCACTTGAAAATTAGTCACTGAACTTACAGCAATGCATAAAAAAGTAAAAACAACTTTCAGGTTTCTTACATATTAGGGTGACTACAAGTATTGAAAATTGGGTAAAAACAAAACCAGAATCCTATTGCCACCAGTATGTTAAATAAATAAATAAACAAGTAAACCTGATTCCTTAGTTGTTGCCAGATTCTCCTCTGCTCGAAACCGTAGCTGAGAATAAACCAGGACTTCTGTGGTTCATATGTAGCAGTTGTACAAAATGTGTTACAATGGAGTCAAGCTAGTTCGAGCCAAGCTAGTTTGGAGGCATGACAAGATGATTTATGTCTCCCTCAGCTAGGAGTGAACTATTATATTCTTTATTCATAAATTTACTGTAGTAAATTTACTGTCTCGCCTCACTCTCCTCTTCTCTAGGCTGAACAAACCATATGAATGAAGCCACTCCTCATGTGTCTTCCCCCTTATACCCTTCACCATATTTGTTGCCCTTGCTCTGGATGCTCTCTATTAGTTCTATGTCTTTTTTATATTGTAGTGCCCCAAACTGCACAAAAGTACTTGAGTTAAATATAGACTGGAGTTGGACAATCACTTATTTCAGTCAGCTACCAATGCTGTGCTTGATGCACCTCAGGTTACAGGTGGCCCTTTTGGCTGCCAGAGCACACTGCTCACTCATATTCAATGTGCTGTCAAACAGAACCCCCGGTTTCTGTGTATCCTTTGTCAGAGGATTTAACCTTTTACATCTTGATTTACATCTGTAGTGCTGTCTACAGACCCACAGTAAAAATAGCTAGATGTAACTATTTGCAAGAAAGAATATGCTCACTGTTTGGATTGAATGAAGCTTTTGAAGTAGGATTCATATGCCTTTAAGACATTTCATCTTCTCTACCGTAATATATTCTTAGATTAATTGAACTGAGATCAACAATCAAACCATAAACACTTGCCTAGAAGAGTCAAAATATAATGCTTGTCTAATGCTGGTCTTCAGACCACAGAAAAAGGCTACACAAGGATTTGATGCCAAGTATTTGTTAAGTTATAGAAACTAGATCTTAATGACCTAGAATTTTCTGGAACAGAAATAAATACGTAAATAAATAAATAATGAAAAATCTGCCACATATAAGCTCCTATAAAAAGACAGAAAAATAAAGTAAAGGTAAGCCAAAGCTGGAAACGGCATAGTATGGATGGTGGCTATGAAAAACAAAGCAAAATGAAACAAATGCTATTAACTAAATATGAAAAATATTTATTTCATTCTCTTCAAAAGGAATGAAAGAAATATGTCTAGGTGCACCAAATGCAGAAGCTGAGTCATTACTAGGTCCATGAGACGTGTGCTGAGACAGATGTTTTCCTCTGACTACTCAAGCAATTCACTTGGAGCAAAGATATTTATGCAGTTTCTAAATAGTAGCAGGTACTCCTCACATCTTTTTTATGCTTATCAAAAAAAATGCATAGCATTTTCATGACCATTTTTATATCATCTGTCAGCAAAAGTTCTAATAGTTTTCAATGTTTGCATTTTGTTTGTTTGTTTGTTTGTTTTCTTCTGCTTCTCTCTGAATTAAATAACTCATGATTTGTCCTACATTCTGGCGTAAATGAAATAAGCTCACTTTTTTTTTTCTTCCTTTTTTCTTCTCTTTTTTTTTTTTTTTTTTTTTCTTCTTTTTCTCCCAAATTTGCTCCTATCAGCTAAATGACCACTTAATCCAAAGATCCAAAGATAGAGTGGAAATTCATATTACTGGTTGAAGTAAGTCACTGGTGGTGTAAATGCTAATTTCACTACTGCAGTTACAATAATCCAGAAATAACAGTAAGATTTGAAAGGAAAAATGAAGATCAGCTTTATTCAGACAATAGTAATACTCCTACTCAAGTAAGTGAAATAGATACTATTTACATGGGATCCTCTGAAGAATCATTTTAACTGCTACACAAGGAAGGGAGACTGTAGGGAGAAAAATCAGCTATATAACAAGATATAACTTCACAGCTAAGAAATAATTTGTGGGGGGAAAGGAGTATGAGATGCTGATCTGCAAAATCATGAGTGACACAGGATGAATGGTGGTTGTCTCTTCACTTTATCTTCCAAGATAAGCACTAGGGAATATCAATAAAAGTTGCCAGCAGTCATGTTAATAAGAAACAAAAGAAGAAGACTTCACATACAAGGGTAATAGAATTGTGGAGCTAAAAGATAATATATTTATTTATTTATTTAAAGAGAAGACTGGACAAGGGGAAGCCTGGCAGAGAAAGAGAAGCCCTCTAAATATTATTAAATAGGCAATCTGTTTCAGTGTAGAAGATCCCACGAGCTGGAAATAGGCAATGGAAAAGTAGTCATTGGACTCTATTGCGGGCCATGTTATTGCTCTTTTATCAAAACTAGATTTTGGCCAATATTTGAAACAGGATTCTGGCCTAGATGAAAATCTGGGTTTTAGTCTGAACTATTAAGTATAACTGTTTTGCAATATGTAACAAAACGCTTCCTTAAAATTATAAAGCTACAACAATTTGAACACTCTTGAAGTATTTCATTAGAGTAAATTACAGCTAAAGAAGGATATATTGCAATAAACTTAAGTGTGTGTATCAAAATCAATTTCAGACATTTATACGGAACAACTCATGCTGATCCAGTTTTGTGGTAATATACAAACATTCTCCCTTCTTGGAAGCATGGCAAGAACCTTCTTTTATTCATGCAACTATCTGTATTGTAATCAATAGAAATGAAATCACTCAAGCTCACAATAGAAATCACTGGAGTTGCAGTGGCAGAATTAGACCAACTTTGTTTCAACAAAGAAAGCAGACAAGAAGACAAAGTTAGCTCATTGTCAGAGTTATTTTCTAAATAGCTCATATGAGACCTACAATTTTATCTGTGGAACTTGGATCACATACCCACTGTCATCAGCTGAGCTATTCTAATACTTAACAGAAGCTAACAATCTGGCCTCATCCCTTTACCGCCACCTGCTACTAGCATGAAGCTGAATCAGCTTTATGAACTTAAATTGTTCACATTTCTTTGCATTCTTTTCACAGTCTTTTGAGAAATTGTACATATTCAAAATCATGGAAAATTTAAATATACCTGGTGAACACAGGAATATGCCTCAATTATATTGTTTGTAACAATAGAGAAAGCACTATATACAGAGAACTGAAATAACATTTTTTTTCAACATGTTATGAAATTTGTAAAATATTCATTTCATTCACTTCTGCGTGTGACACTGAGAATATAATGAGGTATTACTACATGCCTTAAAGGACTAATTGACATGAAGGTAACGTGCAGCTTCTGTAGTTTCCATTAGACACTGGTATCCGCAGGCACTACTGTAACTGTTCCTCTATGAAGAAAGCTCTTGAATTACACCACAGTTCATCAAATAAGTTTGTAGATAACCTATTTTATAACTATTCCACAAAATCAAAAAAAAAAAAAAAGTATTGTACTTTTTAAACAGACATAGAAAAAAAATAAATCTATGGACCTTAATTTGTGTTAAAACTTTTTTGAAGTTTGAATCAAATTCTTCTGACATTTAAAATTGCTGTGGATAATTTACTTAATCAAAGACCACTGTAAAAGTAATTGAATATTTATCCTATTAAACAGCTATGCAGTTATTTTGGTTTTGTAGATTTATATATAAACAGTGAGAAATCTTTTTGGACCCTCTTCCATTTCAAAGACATTTAGAATGGTCTTTGGACTAAATGCCTTATGTGAAAAGTTCCAATGAAGAAATTAACACATATATTATTTTAGTTTTATTTTTTAAATTATTTTAAATATAAAATTGGAGTAGGAGAAAGGGGGGTGAAAAAGATCTTTCCATCAATATCTGAAAACATTCTTCTCTCTCAGGTGCTGTAAGTTTTTCTTCTATTATTTATATAGCCATTCTAAATTGCTAGAGATGTCTGCATTTTACTTTTCAGACAATTGTTATTTTTCTTAGTAGCAAACACCATGACATATTCTTATCCCAAAAATTCCATCTTTACAGCAATGTTCTTACTCTAAATGCTGGCTGTTCTTTTTCATTCTCAACTGTTGAGGCAGCTTATGATAACTCACATAGACTTAATTGTCAAGTTTTGAAATCTTGAAATAAGAGTTGAATCTCAAGAGTTGAATCTCTCAGAAAGAACTGAAATAATACAATTCTCTTCTGACACTTGGGCTGAACTACAGAAATCATAAGTTTTGACTGTTTTTGTTAAAATATTGCCAGCATGATTCCTACATATTTTTATAAAGAGGGTAATACTACCAAGGATAAAACTTACTTTTAGATGTGTGCCAAACAAAATAAATCTCTCTGAGAAGAGTGTTCCTGGTTTCAGAAATGTATTAGCATGTCTACATGAGAATTATAATTTGATGTAAATAAATATTACACAAAATGAATTTCCAATTTCAATTGTCTTGTCTAATTTATCCCAACTTCTTATTTCTAAGAGAATTTTATTGGTAAAATTGGAAATAGAGGTCAAAATGACTTCCATTCTTCTATCATCTTACTATTTAAAAGGACAAAGAAATAGATCCTTTCCAAACTGGAAACAGTTTCCAGTTTGAAAAGCACTGCAAGGACCAAGCTTCCAATATTCCCCCTGTTTTAGAATGGCCATAAAAGAAGGACTTTTGGGGCTATATGAATATTGTGTCATGCAAAGACCTCTTCTGCAAATGTAGGTTGCTATAGTACATATTAAAGGACTCCGTCTTAGATAGGGGCTTGCAATTTCTGACCTTTTCTCTCGTAATGGGTTCAACAGCTAAAGCCATCAACAACCAAAAGTGAGATATATAGTGATGGTTCACATAAAATGACAAGAATATTGTTTATTTTTAGAAGTTAGAAGACAGCAGCAAGCACTTGTAAATAGAATAATAAAATTTAAGGTAGAGAAATAGAATTTACTCTTTTAATGTTTTCTGCTTGATATAAATAAAGTTCATATCAATTAATATAATGGTGCACATTTTTTTCATATGGCTGTATGGGAAGTAATTTTTCTGTCCTGCAATTATTAGGATTTTTTTTTTTTCTGGTTCCATATGATTATATACATAGATTGAATTTGCTTTATTTTTATAAGAAAGAAAGCTATTTATTTTAAGATCTATTATTATTATTAGTTTTAATACAGTTACACTTTCTAAGAAAAAAAAAAAAAAAAACGTACCATTCAGAACTTCACATTAAAAGGACAATGACACAATGTTAAAACTTTTTTTTTTTTTTTTTTTTTTTTTTTTTTTTTAAGCAAAACCCCCCTTTTTGCAATCAATTTTGGTTTAGGCAGATCCATTCATGGTGAGTAAAATAAGTAGTTTTTTGTTTGTTTGTTTGATTGATTGATTGATTGTTTTTTCTGTTTGCTATTCCAGGAAATTTATCATTTCTCTATCTATGGATTCATGCTTCTACATATGCAAGCAGTGAACTTTCAAAACAGGTTCCAAAATTACAGTGTGTTTTTCTATTTTTTTGTTTGTTTTTTTTTTTTTTTGACATTAATGAACACTGTGATTTTTTATTTTGTATCTTGAAAAATAATCTTTTTTATTTTTTTAACAATAAGAGCACAATGGAAAGAGTTTGTGAACTTGATGTTGGCGTTCAAGCCGCTTTCAAAGTACTTCAAATAGTACCACTTTGTTGGTACTATTTGAAACTGTAAACTAAATTATTTCAGAAGAGATTTAAAATGGGTATAATCTACATATAAATTGGTTTTAGAACCAAAGGGGGCCTGTAGTCAGTATATGTTATGTTAAGATTCTATTACATTGTCTAATGGATTAGATTTTATTAAGTATTATAAAACAGCATGAGATGTTTTCAATAGAAAGCAAATTGAACTGAAACAGATAATTAATTACTGCAACTCATTTTTTCAACACAGCATAGGCACAAATGCATTGGTTATATATGTGTATATTACATATTGCATCATAAAGCTGTCAGCATAATTTTTTTGTGTACCTAAAATAATAAATATACTTTTCCTTCAATGTTTTAACATTTTTGAATCACAGTTTGCATACACAGAATCACTTTGTCCTGTTGGAATAAATGAACTCTTTAACAATTTCCGTATTAAAATTCTTTTCTTTAGTTAATAAGATTGCCACAGACATATGGCAATTAGATCTGTGATATAGAGACCTTAAATCTAACTTCAACCTTATGAGGAATGTCCAACAGCCAAAATTGTACCAAGAATCCTTGGACAAGGAATCCTGAGACTTACTTAGATCATACTGCATTGATATCAGAAAGGACTTTTGTGAAGTCATTTATTTAGAGAAGTTTTAGTTTAAAAATAATTGGAAAGAAGAGTCCAAGAGTCAAATCTAATCACACCATCTTTGGAAAAAAAAAAAAAAAAAAAAAAAAAAAAAAGTTTAAAATCTGGAAGACAGTTAACTTGTAAATAAAATTACCTTTCATTACTTGGGTAGATTAAAAAAAATAATAATTTGTGAGAGAACTTCCCAGTGACATTCCAAGCTATTAAAAAGTTCAACACTTCAGATATGAGATTCTTACAATTTTGAAATAGGGCATGTTATTCTGTGGAGAGGACACAAATTTCTTTCTGAGGGCAGACTTTGGGTTCAAAACAGGTCACAAGTACCCCAGAAATGACAAGAGAGCATACAAATAGAAAGCCTATTGTATTAAGGTTCTCACCCCAGTAACAGTTTTTTCTTTTTCCCTCCAGAAAAAAAGTAATTATAAAAACACAAATGTAGTCTTCTATATTATGTTTCTTTAAGCATAACTTAATTATACAATCCTTGCAAACTAAATTTATGCTGGTCTAAAATCTACTATATATATATACATATATTTGCAGTCATGTATTGTTTCCTAAGGCAACTGAATATTAATTTATTCAAACCATATATAAAGCAACCACATACCCTTTTTTTTTCTGAACCAGTTCATGGTACATAACTTCCCCTTCTGTATTTATGTTGCTCAACCATAACCTTCTCAAACATCACAAGCTGTTTATTGTGTAAGTAGTGCAAGCAAAACACCGAATGGAACTCGATCCAAATTAGCAGTCACTTGTAGCCATCTATATCTATGGTGCTTTTCAGATGACTCATGTCATAAATATTAATATCCTGACAAAATATTGCATTCTATCTTACTTGGAAAACCATATTTACACTCAAAAAACACTGCTACAGTCTCAATTGAAGGTACTTAGCTCCAGACATAGTCTGCCATGTTTCCTTGTTTTGTAAATTCCATTCCTAATATTGCAACTACTATCCACTGCTGCTCATTTCAAATCTTTAGTATTGTCTTTTCTATGAAAGTTCCCCTTGCAAGAAAATTCATCTTCAGAAGCCCTCCAGTCTTTGCAAACATAGCACTTACGGCTGTCGTCTCCACAGTTACTAGCTTAAAACTAAAAAGTTTATTCAAATTGGGTATTTCTATGAGAAATGTGGAAGTTGGGCTCAGTATGTGCCATCTGACCCATAAAGTGACCTTCCTGATATGAAAACCAGGGAACAATGAGAGCTGTAGTCTCTTGGAAACAGGCTTGCTGTACTACAATGTTGCAATATCAAAGATTTATATTAAACAGATAGAAGAAAGGAATTGCAGGAATTTTCCCACCAAGTTGGGGGGAAGTGTCTATCTGCTGGAGGGTAGGAAGGACCTGCAGAGGAACCTCGAAAGGACAGGGAGATGGGCAGAGGCCAATGGGATGAGGTTCAACATGGCTAAATGCTGGGTACTGCACTTCAGCCACAACAACCCCATGCAGTGCTACAGGCTTGGGGCAGAGTGGATCGAAAGCTGTGCAGAGGAAATGGATTTAGGGGTGTGGATCAATACTCACCTGAACATGAGCTGGCAGTGTGCTCAGGTAGCCAAGGCCAATGGCATCCTGGCTTGTATCAGTAGTGTAGCCAGCAGGACCAGGGAGGTGATCATTCCCCTGTACTCTGCTCTGGTGAAACCTCACCTCAATTACTCTGTTCAGTTTTGGGCCCCTCACTACAAGAAGGACACTGAGGCCCATGTCCAGAGAAGGGCTATGAAGCTGGTGAAGGGCCTGAAATACAAGTCCTATTGAAGAGTGGCTGAAGGACCTGGGGTTGTTTAGTCTGGAGAAGAGGAGACTCAGGGGAGACCTTACTGCTCTCTACACCTACCCAAAAGGAAGTTGTGGGGAGCTGGGGGTCTGCCTCTTCTGCAGATGACTAGTGATAGGACTAGAGGGAATGGCCTCAGGTTGCACCAGGGGAGGTTTAGGTTAGAAATTAGGAGACATATCTTCTCAGAAAGAGTAGTCAGGCATTGGAACAGGTTGCCCAGGGAAGTGGTGGAATCACCGTCCCTGGGGGTGTTTACGGAAAAATTGGGCTTGGTGCTTAGGGACATGGTTTAGTGGGTGACACTGGTAGTAGTGTGATGGTTGGACCAGGTGATCTTGGAGGTCTTTTGCAACCTTAATGATTCTATGATTCTATGAATAATAGAGTGATTAGTGTTCATAACTTCCTGCTTGGCAGTGGGATTCTCAGCTCCAACCTCTGTCTTTCTTGGGTGCATCCATTGCACTGAACAATAGAATTAGTTTTGTTTTGCAAATAAATGGCTGAAGGACTCAATGATTAACTGAATAATTCAGCTTAATCATAGACAAACATTTTCAGAAAAACATAGGTCTACAAAGAATATATTTTTTAGTCTTTTAGACTAAAAATACAGAACTGTAAACAACCCCTACATACACATTGCTTAATATTCAGGTTTGTGTGAACTAGGCATTTGCTTATAATTAAGTTCAGTATACTTAAAAAAAAAAATCATATAAATTGATTTTCTACCTTATACAGAGGCTTTTTATCTGTTTCAGTTACAAATTAACTAGTATGAAATACAACAGTTATGACTCTTTGTTCCTTTTTCTTTTTGCCTCATCTGTTCCTTTCCATTTCTGTACTGCATTTGCAGGAATAAAAATAAAGCAGTCCACTAAACTCAACTGATATACTTGAAATAACAGAGAAAATCTTTAAGAAAGGTAGATGGTTTTCCATGCACTGTAAAAGATACTGTCTTCTGAGGGGCTTAGAATTCTCATTTCCTGGGAAAGGTCTCCTCTCATTGGAATAATGTGTATATTTATGGAGCCACGTTGCTCAGCCGGTGTAATGGCCCTCCTCCAGGAAGGGGCTTGCCCTGCACGTGCTCTCACAGAAACTGCAACCCCACACCCTAGTCACTAGAGTTCCCTAGGGCTGCCTTTTGTGGGTGCATGTGCTCACCATGACTGCTGGTCCTGCTTATGTCCCATCAGCTACTCTTGCACGAGCTGCCTGCCCATGGCAGGTATCCCTGCTCCCCTGGGGATTCCCTGGCTCGGGAACACCCACTGAACCCAGAAGTACCCTGCTCTACTGTGGAATGCACCCACAACAGAACTCATCACCTTGACAATATGTATTTCTTTTGATAAAAACTGTTACATGTCTGTGAACAGTATGTGTTATCTCAACAAAGCTTTATTATCTTTAATTTGTTTGTTTTCCTCTGAACTTCATCAAATTCAGATTAACATTCTTTGAGGTAAATCTGGCCATGACACATTCTTTATAGATATTGCCATAAAATAGTAGCTGCATTTATAGGTAACTTGTTTTGTGTTGTCCTGGTTTTGGCTAGGATAGAGTTAATTTTTATCCTAGTAGCTGGTAGGGTGCTGTGTTTGGGATTTAGGATGAGAATAATGCTGATATTACACTGTTGTTTTAATTGTTGCAGAGCAGTGCTCACACTAAGCCAAGGATTTTTCAGCTTCTCACACTGTCCTGCCAGTGGACAGGAGATGGAACGGGACAGACCCAGGACAGCTGACCCAAACTGGCCAAAGGGGTATTCCCAGGTGTCACGCTGAAAAACTAAATGGGGTGGCTGGCGGGGATGGAGGGACTGGCTGCTTGGAGATAGGCTGGGCATCAGTCAGCAGGTAGTGAGCAATTGCATTGTGCATCACTTGTTTTGTACACATTATTATTTGTAGTACTATTACCATTATTATTGTTTTCCTTTCTTTTCTGTCCTAATAAACTGTCTTTACCTCAGCCCACAGGCTTTCATTTCTTTCTGATTCTCTCCCCCATCCCAGAGAGGGAGGGGAGGGTGAGCGAAATGCTGTGTGGTGTTTAGCTGCCATCCGGGTTAAACCACAACATGTGTCAACACCTCAAATACAATATTACAGTAACAAATATATTTCATATTTTTGTAATAGACTTTTTATTTTTACCATGTTTGGGAGTATATATATGTGTGCAAACATAAACAAACAAAAATATGCAAGGATAATATGGAAGTTGGTGGTGGTGGACTGTGTATGGGGAATTAGATGATCTTTCAGGTCCCTTCTAACACAAACCATTCCATGATTCTATGATAATAAAGTGGGAAATAAAATTAGGACAAATTGCATGGAAGCTTACTAAAATATTTGCAAATGAAGTAAAAAGTGTTTTAAGTGTAAGTTAAAATGTGAAAAAAGAAACTCATTTTCATTGGATGTCCATGATCTTTTCTGTAGCTTTAAGAAGTCCTAATCCCAGGTTCATACTGATTTATTAGAAGTCCTGTAAAATCACAGAATAAGGACTCTCCTGTAAGTGTTGATCCACAGCAGCTGGAGCAATTTATGATGTTTTCTCAAGGAAACCAGGGGGCAATTAAAATAAATTTCAAAGTCATTCTTCATTAAGTAATACAACTCTATGGATGTTGTATCTCCCTTGTTCTAATATTCTTTTAAATATTGCTAAGTTAGAACTCTACTTTCTGTGTTAAATTATACCTTGATGACTAGCCAATAACTCTTTTTATCATGACCTGTCACTTTTCAAATTACAAAGAGCTTGGAATTATTTACTCTTTTAAATTATTCATAGAAATCTTTAGAGAATAGTTCTTCATTTGCAAATTGTTTGGAATAATTAACTGCTAATAAGGAAATGCTGAAATTCTCCCCCCTCCCCCCTCCACACCCCTGCCCCGTTGAGCCACTAGCCTTTACTGATTACCAATGACAGAAAAGATGGTAGTTCCTCATCATTTTAAATTTTAGCTGCTTGAACAATGATCTCCCTCTAGTTAAATGATTTTATTTTTGTAGAAGAAATGCTGAAAATAGGAATACGTTCCCAGTTAACTCAGTTAAAGGAAACATGTAATCTACATGAATTATATAACATGTTCACAGTATTCTTTGAGACAGTTATTTTTCCCCTAAGCACAGTAAAAACTCAGGGTGATCTTGATAACGTATGTTTATACATCAAGATTTCATTAGTGGAAATGTTTACAAACAAACCAAATGAAGTTAGTCCTGCAGAGCTTTCCATGCTGCATACAGGGAATTTTTATTATATTTATATCAATAAACTATACAGAAGAAAGCCTCTTCCGTGGCGCTCATACCAACTGGTAGAGTCTGGTTGAACATAGGAATAAACTATCCCAGCCGCTGAAATAAAGAGCCTTCATCTGACCATTTAGGAATTATTCCTGGCGTTCCGTAACTACTGAAACTTGCCCATGATTTGTCTGGGAGCATACTAGCAGGCACTAACCTAAGACATGCCAGACCTCCACCCTAATGTTATTGCCTGCAACAACAGCCTAACAGTACAGCCAGGTGAGCAGTGTTACCCAGACCACAGCACCTCTTACAGCATTACTCTAGATGTAGCCACAGGTATTCACCCAAAAAGATAAAGTTGCACCATGTGAAAAAAAAAAAAAAAAAAAAAAAAAAAAAAGTGAAAGGGGATTTGTAGCTTAAAAAAGATTGCTGTGCTTCATGGACTTTGGCAGCATGCCAGCCTACTTGCTTTTCAACTGTCTGAAACCAGCAGATGCAGGAAATATGCCTTAGTATATTTCCTGTTTTGTCTCAGTTAAGTCATCAGTCAAGATACATGCTGATTACTTCTTTCTTACTCATTTTTTAACCTTATTGTTGCTTTGTGTTTCTCCAATTTTAACCATTCTTGTTTTCTTTTTCTTTCCTCTCACCTTTTGCAGCATGCTAACACTGATTGATCAGCAATATTATTTAGCAATTTTTAGCACTATGCCTTCCGTTCAAGCACATTTAAGAAAAAAAAACTTTTTAAGCAGCCAGCTACAAAAATGACCATGTCAATGCTTATCTTAAAGATTTTACTTTTGAAATTTCCCTTCCCCTTCAAAACGGAAAGGAAACCATCTTTCCTATGATAACAAAGTCTGAAATATAAGGAAATTCTAAGAACTGTAAGATTTATGAATTTATTTTCTGAAATGTTATTGTAAAAAAAAAAAAGATAGCACAGTTAGGTATTAAATATATATATATTTATAAATATATTTAAAAAAGAAAACTAATTTCTTCAAGTTTCCATACCCACCTGATAGTCAATATTTTTGTTTTATTTTTTATTTTTTTATTTTTTTTCTTTGAAAGCAATAATTATAACTGACATAATAACATTAACATGAAAATTTCAGTATGAAGTTTTAGGTAGGTCATTTTAACCTTCAGGTGTAGTGATATAAAGACTTTGAACTAAAACACTATAAGAATGTTGTCCTCAAATCCCAGAAGGTGTTTTATCCTTGCATAAGTAATTTTATTAAGAATGAAATGCAAATGAAATGCCAAGATGAAATTATAACATTCTCATTATCTATAGTTCTACAGATTTTTAAAATAATGAAAAAATATAATTCTATATTAAGGTTATATCCTTGGGGGAAAAAAAAATGCTGTAGGTTTCCATACATGTAAGACCTTTTCCCATAGAATATTCTATGACTTTTATATTGCTATATCCTGAGCTAAACTTTCAGACAAAATCTTTTCTAAACACTTGTTAATTTCTTGTGTGTTGCAAGAAGTATCATTTAACCTCTCACGTTCTATTTTTATTGTTTAACATCAAGCAGGAAATGTACTTAAATTGCTAAATTTGCTAAATAAAATTTGCTTTACTATGTTGTGTCAGATCACTAGGCTTCAAAGGAGATCAAGTGAAGTTCAAATTTTGACAAGTGCTTTCTAGGGAAATGTGCATTTTGATGAAGTTGTGTAGCTCTGTGGTAATGGAATTTGCTAAAGTATCTCCTGTTGCAATAATATATTCCAATTATTTTTACATGATTAATTAGAAAGAAAACCATATATATAAAATAATAAAGATGTATACCAATGTTGAGAGGTTAATAATGCAGGCTTGTCATTCTGAGATCTAAAGAGGCAGGAGAACCTTACTATTTACCTTGTGATGTTCTACCTACATCTGATTTGACATGACTAGGAATTCATCTGACTGTAAATCTGATTGTAACTGGGTACCTTGCTGATTCTTGAAGTTGGTAACGATGATTTAAATCTCACTTTATTATTTATTTATTTATTTATGCTTGTTTTCTGATAATTTTAAACTGTTTATTCTATCTCTCTGCGTGTATAGAGAAAATTATGTTCCTTGTCTGGCTGAAATTTCTGCATTAATCTGTCAATATATTCAATACATGTTAAACTTTAATTTTACATTTTCATTTTCAATATAACTATGTAAATAACAGTTCTTCTCTTTTTATGTGATTACAACAAGCTGAAATACCATTGAATTAAATAAATTGCTTATCTTCAGATTTGAGCTATGAACATTTTTAGCCCAGCTGAAACCAGAATTCAAACTAAAAAAGTCAGTATTTTGACTTGTTAACCTTTCTTCCACATAGATAATCAAGTGATACAGATTAATGAAGGATATGTTTTGGCAGCAGGTGGTGTGCATTTTTTTTTCCATATTATACACAGGTATAAGTAGCACAAACTGTGGCATATTAAAAACATTAATATATATAGCTGACTAGAATTTCATTTCATTTATATATTCAAGTGAATGAATGTAATTCTTTAATTTACATCGAACATATTGACTTTGACTTCAACTTAGTAATTGGTCCTAAATTATATTAAACCAGTATTTGTGGAGAATTTATGGGAATTTTTGAACAACCCTAGTATGCTATAATTTGTTTTGAAGAAGGAGGTGAGAAGTGATTGTCATTTTACCTGTGTTTATTACATTAGATTGTGGTCTTTAGATAAGCAGAACTTATACCACATTCAGTATCAGCAGTCAAGCTTGAATTTTAACATATCTTATTTGAAGTTTGCTAATTCCAGCTGGAAAGAATGGTGTTATAACTCTTCATGTACTTTCTCACTAAGAAAAATGTTATTTTGAAGAACACTTATTTGCCATGTATATGGAGATGTCTGGAGGCAGAGATACATTACATATTTTTATCCTTTTGAAATCAGGTAGCGCAGTATTAAGTTTTATTTATTTATTTATTTATTTATTTATTTATTTAGTAAGGGAAATACCCTGAGGATAAGCAAACTGGTTCCTGCAAGCTTGTTTGTATACCAGTTTGTATACCATGTGCCTCTCATTTATGTATGTGTGTATGTGTATACATGTGTATGTATATATATGTGTTTCATACTCTAAGTATGTGACACATACGTTGGGGTTGTGACTGAAACCTATAACCTGCATACAAGACTATAGTATTTAGAGAGAGTGGAAACTAACAATAAAATTGTGTTCTACATTGACAACAGCAGAGTTTGGCTTAATTTCCAGTGTGGATCATAACTTCCTGTGGCACGCAATTCTAAAATGATAAAATGACTTTCAGCATATACAGATAACAAATATTTGAAATATTATCTGCAGGGCTTTCTAGTAACATATTGGACTAATTTATAAAAGAAAGAAAAAGTACTTCTCATAGACAGAATTTCTTACTGAACTCTTCAGCCAAATAGACAAGGAAAAAAAAAAAAAAAACGCAATGTATAATTTACTAAAACACAGAACAATGTCTTATTGGAACTGAGTATTGCTCTAATGGAGCCTAGAAATTCCACGACTCTGAAGGGTTTGAGTTGAGTAGACAAGCTCCAGCAAAACAGTGGCATGTATAAATTCCTTGGTATCAGCAAGGGTTATAAATATATATGTTGTGGTTTAACCCGGCCGGCAGCTAAACACCACACAGCCGTTCGCTCACCCTCCCCCCTCCCTCTCTGGGATGGGGGAGAGAAACGGAAAATTGAAGCCTGTGGGTTGAGATAAAGACAGTTTATTTAAGAGAGAAAAT
>CM021733.1:73600483-73611460 GCA_011075105.1 Heteronetta atricapilla
TTTTCTTTTTCTTTTTCTTTTTCTTTTTCTTTTTCTTTTTCTTTTTCATTTCTTTTTCCTTTTCTTTTTCTTTTTCTTTTTTTTTGTTTCCTTCATAATTTATTTGGCAGCCTTTTACTTCTGTAAATAAAGAATAAGGTTACTCATTATTATTAATTTTAATTAATAAATCTGCACTTTAACCACGTGTAGATTATTCAAAAGCATGAAAACAACAGACCAGCCACATCAAGACAAGACTAAGCCACATCATTTTTAACTTTAGACATTTAAAATTATTTAGACATTCAAATTTGTACAAATAATTTTTAACGTAATGTTTGTAAGGAATTAACAATTTCTTTGAGCTTATAAAAGTGTGTATTTACAGTTGGCATGTTTAACTTCACTTTGAATTTTACATTC
The DNA here is from genome assembly GCA_011075105.1 of Heteronetta atricapilla. Classification (NCBI taxonomy): domain Eukaryota; kingdom Metazoa; phylum Chordata; class Aves; order Anseriformes; family Anatidae; genus Heteronetta; species Heteronetta atricapilla. The sequence goes on from CM021733.1 coordinate 73,600,889, forward strand.
CCTTTTTACTATCCAAATGAAGTTTAAAAGGAAAAAAATATAGATATGCATATCTTCTGTATGTGAGCCCATTGGCTTTCATTATCAATTGACATTAGAAAACATTTATATAATTCCTATGTCAAATGACCTTTTACTTTATTATCTTGAAGGCATAAATCTTACTGTCAGTAGAACAGTTTAAAATAAATGCTTTTGAGGTTCTTCATTAGTAGCAACCTCTGCAAAACTTGGCGAAATGCTGATGAAGCCCATGGTTACATGCTTGCCATTTTGGTGCCATATGAATCAATCTATCTATTATATATAATAAGACCTTTTTTATATAGGAATCTTTCCTACATGTAAAAACACACATAAAAGTTCAAACTAACATTAAATATATTCATATAAATATAGGTATTTTGGTGCAGATTAAGCATGCCAAAACTATCCAATCTTCAATTATTTTCATGAATACTTCAGAAATCAACCTTACTATGGGCTAAACAGTATAGAAGTGAAGAGGTATTTTTATTTTATTATCTCTTTTTTCCTTTCTATTAATTTACAACACACTCATTCTAATTCACAGCACCCAAGTGCTGTGGGTGTACATGTACGTTCCCAGTGTTCATGGGTGTACACTGGGAATGATGAAAAAGAAGAATGCTAGACTGAAATCATGAGAATCCTAAGCATAGTACCCAGAAAGATTATAACAACGGTCAAACAACTAAATATTTTTTGCACCTTCACAAGGTGTAGGGGACAAGTCAGAATGGGAGCTGGAGGGCTCCTTTGTGGGGAGTAGCCAGGGCTGCCCTGTGCCTAACACAGCTGGTTTCAGACTTTTCCAATAGCCTCACTACAGGGCACGGCTGGGTGGCGACTTGGGGAAAAACATGTTTCAGAAAGGGTAAAAACACCAGGCAGAGAAAGAAAGAGAGGAAGAAAGGGAGAAACAGCAGAGGGAACAATGAGGTCGGTGAGGGAGTGGGAGGAGGTGCTCTGGGTGTCAGAGCAGAGGATCCCCTGCACCCTGTGGAGGTGTGGGGAGTGACCATGTTGGAGCAGGTATTTCCCAGCATCCATGGAGAAGATGGTTATTTCCTGAAGAAACTGCAGATTGTGGAGAGGACCCATGCTGGACCAGGGAAAAGTATGAGGAGGAAAGAGAAAAAGAGAGGAGCTGTTATGGAATGACCACAACCCCTCAGTCAGTCCCCATCTCCCTGCATTGATGGGGAGGGGGCAGAAAGAGGATATGGGAAAGGAGTGAGGAGGATGGGGAGGGAAGGTGGAAAGGTGTTTTACTTCTTCTCATGTCATACTATTATTTTAATTAGCAATAAATTAAATTAATTTTCCCCAAGTTTAGTCTGTTTTACCCGTGGTGGTAACTGAGAGTATCCACGCCTTCCATGCCTTTATCTCTACTAACAAAACTTTCTGTCCTCTTTTTTTTTTCTCTTTTTTTTTTTTTTTTTTTTTTTTTTTTTTCCATCTGTCTTGGTGCAGATGGAAAATGCAAGAGCAGCTGCCTAGTCATCTGCCTGGTGGCCAAGGTGCTGCCACAGCACAATTTCACCTTTCACCTTCATGCCTAAGGGATCAAGATCACTATGTGATCTTGAAATTTTGGCAGTCTAAAGATTTTTATGTTAGATGGATCAATTTTTCCTTATGTTTGTTAGTTAGTTAGTTAGTTTGGTTTCAGTTTTAATATGTCTTATTTATTTATTTTCCTTGGGCAATATTAACAAATGATTTATTTCCTGGTGTTTTATTTCATTTATTTAATAACCGATCACTCTCTAAAATTTGAGAAAAAATGACAGAGAATTAATCTATTCTTATGACAATTGTAAGATTATATTATAATGAAGCCAGAAGTGGGGACAAAATGTGTGCAGTCCCAAGGCAAGGACAGAAATGAAAATAGGAATTGGATATGAAATTATTCCTTTCACCTTTTTCTCCTGATGTTATTTTACTTTCTGATGCCATACATCAGAAATTAAAGCAGAGGACAGATTTTTTTTCCACTTGAGGTAATTGTATTCAGTTTACCAGAAGGATGATTTGTGAATCTTTTCAGACATTCTATCAGTCTGTGATAACTTCTGATAACTTTGGCAGTGGTGTGGTGCGTGAGCACCAATAAAGAGCAAGAAAACTAATTAATGAAAGTTGAAATATCTACAGGGAAAATGCCAAATACTCTGTCATGTTATCACTAGACTCTCATTGCATTTGGCTGCTGAAGTGTGAAATTCCATAATGTTAATTTTAAGAGCTACCTTTTGACAGCTTGTTACAGAGACAGTGTCTTCAAGTGAACTGATCCCCACTGGGTGAATGATTGAATTTTTTATGGACTTAAATACAAGGTGGGAGCTAACAGTCTCTAAATTCCATGGACCTATTACAGTGAAATAGCAATATCAAAATACATTGTTCACAAAGTAGACCTTAATTTATGTAAAGATAAAAGATTTTAGACTTTGATTTGTGTTACTCAAATCTAGTGAACCTGTCTTTTCAAATTAAAACTGCATTTTAACTGGTTTTAAATATTTGATTTTTTTTCCTTGCCAGACTTAATGGTCAGTTGAAAAGCAGGTGGTAGCTTTATAATCAAGCACGGAGTAGAAGAAAAGCGGAAAAAGTCTCTTTTTCCCTAAGAATGCTACAGCTAATGCACTAATGCAGAAAGTCACCTCATATACCATGTCCCAGTCTGTTCAGATGGTAGTTAAAGCACATATTTATGTGTTTGTGCAACTAATTAAATATAAGTAACTTTAAGGGCTTTAAAAAGAGGTTTTAAACTGATAAATTTGAAAATTTAGTTTGACAACCTTATTTCTGCTATGGGCAAGGGAAATTTAAGTTATGACAGACAAAAGGGATGAAAAACCTCTCAAATTGACTTGATAAAAGTGAAAAGTGCATCTGCTGGAATGTTCTTTTTGACACCATCATCCTTAAGAAGGATTTGATCACTGTAATAGTGTACTCAGTGAATGAGAATAAATGCTTATTAATAAAGATATCTCAGAAGTAAATAATAGTATCTCTTAGTGGACAAAAATATCTCCTTTTACAAAGGAAAGTACTTAAAGACACACTGAAAAAAATATTTCTAGAAAGTACCAGCAGCAGATTCTTGCTATCGTAGTCTTTGTTTATTTTCATTTAAAAAAAAAAAAAAAAAAATCAAACTGGAACTGGACATGCTATGCTGTACAAAGGCTGTGACTTCTTTAGTTCTGGAAACTAAAGGAAAATACTATTGGCAGTGTTCATAAAGCAACAATAACAACAACAACAGAGCAAAAACAAAAACAACAACAAAAAAAAACCAGCAGTCTTCTATTTCTCAAGCAGTTAGTCATTATAATAATGCAACTGCTGTGGCTTTATTAGATTTTATTTTAATGCAGTAGTATATGACTGTTTCTCTGATTATTCTAGATTTGTATTAAAGATTATACTAAATTCTGATGATAGGTTCTACAGCACATGTTATCCAAAGAAAGCAGATTCAATCACACTTTGATCTAGGACATTAAGGGAGAGATTATTCTGTGTGATTATTCTGATATATAGTCTTAAATGTCTGAAATATAAATTAATGGTCCAGTTCCAGCCAAGCAGTCCCATTACATGAAAAGAGTCAGAAAGTTTTGACCAGAAATTTGTAAGAAATGTAAATACCTATTTTATATTAATAGTGCATAATTCACATTCCTTCAGTTTAAAACTATATTTGTGTTCATGTGCAGCATTTTTTTGTAATAACTTTCCAAATGTTTTGGCTCAAGTTTAAAAACTTATCAAAAGTGTATTAAAGACAGAAAATATCAATATCACAATCTATCAATACTATTTCTCCTTCTTCTCCTTCTTCTCCTTCTTCTCCTTCTCCTTCTTCTCCTTCTTTTCTTCTTTAAATTAATTTATATATGTTTCTTAACATTGATGCCCTGCTTCATTGGAGCAATAAAGGCAAATTGAATGCTCTTCTTATAAAAATATCTTTTGGGTTTAGACACTATAATTGTATATTTATTTACATGTAAGCATTGTACATGATTTATTTATTTTAAAGCTACAGAATAACAGCTTTACTTGATATATTGTGTTATCATCTAGTTAGAGGCACAATGGCCTTAAATATTTCTCTACTTTTGAAGGACATAGCTAAGCTTCCTTTTAACCAAGGAGTAGTCTGGAATGTGAAGGTTGCAGGCAGCCTTGGCTTGGTGGAGTTCATGATTTTGAAAGAAGAAGGCAAAAATGAGTGTCATAATCCTGCTTTGCTGCTGGAATGGCCTGGACTTCTGTGACACTTGTACTCAAGGATACAGTAACAGTAACAAAAACTTTCTCAGGAGCTCCTACTCTTCTTGCTGTTACTCGTCATGATCAGAGTAATTACAATTAGAATTACAGTCATCAAATCATTGTTCCATACACCTTTGCTGTTGAATTTCCTTGTGGATATTATAGAATGCAATATAATAGTGTTAAAAACAGTTAATGTTTTTAACAGTTAAAAACAGTTCCCCAATGTCAGCCAGGAGATGAAGAAGGAACAAGGGAAGTTGGGAAAGAAATGTGGATTGACATCAGATGCTGTAATGAGTGTGTCTGTGAAGTTTTGACTAACTCACTGCCAGTTCTTCTCCTCTCTTTTTATTTATTTTTTTTAGTTTTTTATTGCATCTGGCTTCTATTTTCATCTACCTATAAATTTGATATGACACACTACCCACAGGAGTTAATTGTATATAGCCACGAAACCAATTTGTCTTGTTCTACAGTCAGGATTTATAAGTGATAGCTTCTTCTTTGAAGTATTTTAGAGAGGGCAAATCAGTTTGCTTTTTTCACTCTGGAGTTCATTCAGTTCTCTCCTAAAGTAGGATGCAGTCTTACCCACTCCTAATTAGAATAAAAGTATTTTTTCCCATTAAACCTACAAAAGTCTAGGAGTCATCCATTACACTTGATTCATTTACAAACAATTTGTGAGCTCAAAGAGTCACAAAGGCTGTGCCCAGCCCAACCCCGAGCAGCTGGCCCCCCACCCTGGCTAGCCACCCCTATATATTGTTCAGCATGACGTCAGATGGTATGGAATACCCCTTTGGCCAGTTTGGGTCAGCTGTCCTGGGTCTGTCCCCTCCCAGGTCTTGCTGCACCCACAACCTGCCCGCTGGCAGGACAGAGCGAGAAGCTGAAAAGTCCTTGGCTTAGTGTAAGCATCGCTCTGCAACAATTAAAACATCAGCATGTTATCAGCACTCTTCTCACCCGGGCAGCAATATCTTGCCACAATGCAGCAGCCCAGATGGGTTTGCCCCTTCGCTGCCAGTTGTTCTGTTTCCATTGCTGTAACCACCCCCACAGGGCATTTGCTACCATCCACGAATCAGTGTACAGGTAGAGAACTGGCCATTTTTCTCGTTCAGTAATATCTAAAGCCAGCTGGATGGCTTTCACTTCTGCAAATTGACTCGATTCACCTTCTCCCTCAGCAGCTTCTGCAACTTGTCATATAGGACTCCATACAGCAGCTTTCCATCTCCGATGCTTTCCCACAATGCGACAGGACCCATCAGTGAACAGGGCATATCTCATCTCATTTTCTGGTAGCTTGTTGTACAGTGGGGCTTCTTCAGCATGGACCACCTCCTCCTCTGATGATATCCCAAAGTATTTGCCTTCTGGACAGTCCATAATCACTTCTAAGATTCCTGGGTGGCTGGGATTTCCTATTCAAGCCCGCTGAGTAATCAGTGCAACCCACTTGCTCCATGTAGCATCAGTTGCATGATGTGTAGAGGGGACCCTCCCTCTGAACATCCAGTCCAATACTGGCAGTCGGGGTGCCAGGAGGAGCTGTGCTTCAGTACCGACCACTTCCAAAGCAGATTGAACTCCTTCATATGCTGCTAATATCTCCTTTTCGGTTGGAGTATAGCAGGCCTCAGATCCTCTGTATCCCTGACTTCAAAACCTTAGGGGTCGACCTCGAATTTCCCCAGGTTCTTTCTGCCAGAGGCTCCAGGTGGGGCCATTCTCCCCGGCTGCAGTGTAGAGCACATTCTTTACATCTGGTCCTGTTCGGACTGTCAACATGACATCAGATGGTATGGAAAACCCCTTTGGCCAGTTTGGGTCAGCTGTCCTGGGGCTGTCCCCTCTCAGCTCTTGCTGCACCCCCAGCCTGCCCACTGGCAGGATAGAGAGAGAAGCAGAAAAGTCCTTGGCTTAGTGTAAGCATTGCTCTGCAGCAATTATAACATCAGCATTTTATCAGCACTCTTCTCATCCTAATCCAAAACATAGCACCCTACCAGTTACTAGGAGGAAAAATAACTCTGTCCTAACTGAAACCAGGACAGATTCTAATAAAGTCAATTTGAATTCTAGATATTACACACTTTTAAATCCTAAGGCACTTTTTATTCTTAGTGGAGCATATCTACAGCAATTATTCACATGTTAAATGATATCTTGCTAGAGTTTCAGCCACACATTTTTAGGTATGTCAGTGTTTCTTGGAGGCTTTATCTATTGTCTTCTTATATTGGGGCAAAACACATTGTATATATATTACTGGTGCTTTGTGCAAGCAATACCAATTGGTTATTTAATTTAGAGAATACTAATTCCATTTTAAGAACTTACGTTAAGACATTCTTTTGTTTTGGGGTATTTTCCAGCACTGCACTTTCCAAAACTGTTCATTAGAACTTCAAAAGTGGTTTGCAGTTCAAGTTTTTGCCTAATACTTGATGATACATCCTTATTCTTTCCAGAAATTCTCTGAATTAAAATCTTGCTATTAATTTTGAGTAATTTTTATGACCTTTTGCTTCTCATTTTAGATGGTACTGATATTTTACATTTAGGACCGCCTGGTAGTTTCTTGCATTAAAATAAGCTTCTAAAAGGCTGGTGCTTTGTTTTCAGACAGAGGCTCCCTACCTACCCATGCTCATCTTTTGTTTTTCATCATGAGAATCATTTTTAATAGTCAAAATATTTCTGCCAAAATAGTTTGCTTGAAAAATGAAACATTCTTATTTTTTCTGCACCTGACAATTCATAGGCAATAAAAATGTCCTTTTAAATATTTTTGGATATTCTTCAGGCCATTATCTCAAACTTCTGCCCTAGGATATATTGTGTCAAGGTGGAAACAGTTCCATTCAAACCTGCTGTCAATTAGAATAATCTATTATTAGAATAATCTATTAATCTATCTTCAGGTTGACTACTGGCAACTATGTCATGAATTACAGCAATGCAAAAAACTTGGAAATCTGGTTGCAATATATTTGACTGGTTACCCCACTGAGAAACTTAATCCAAAGATAATTTTTGCTCAGTAATATCTTTTGACAGATACCTTTTCCATGATGATCAGATTCATTGCATTTCTTAATTTCCCAATATGAGTTTCTAGTGCTACTTCCCTTTCCTCCCAGTGCCACTGCAAAAAGGCCTGAGTGGCATATCACAAGCTTCGTGACATATCTGCCGTGTACATGCCTTTGTCTGTGCAACATCTCAGTTGCATCTTTTCCTTCCTCCATTATGGAGGAAGTGTTCTAAGAATCTTCTGACAACTGCTTGAATCATCCTAACTATGGTGCTGGAGATTGCTCTCTTCCTCCTCCCTTCCCCTCTTTGATCTCTTTAAATATTTTCTTTGTGATCCTCACCAATCAATTAATTAATTAATTAAATCAAGCCAAGCCAAACTAAAGCAAACCACACCAAACCAAAATAAACCCAAACCAAAGAAAACAAATCAAAACCTAAACATCAGTACAGGTCTAAAGCCATCTCACTAAGCTTTTTTATCTTGTCTAGGTTTTCTTTATAATTAATGAAAAAAATAAATTATTCTGAGGTACAGTTTACCACACATAATTTTCATATCAATCTCAGATAAAAGGACCTCTATAGATCATTCCTATACAACTGCAGAAAGAGCCTAACCAAGCAGTTAACAAGAGCCTAGGCAAACAACTAAATTTTAAATAATTAGAGTTGAATGAGAAAAATTCCGTCCAGTCTAATGTTCATATTAAAGTGAACCAGTTTATTCCACAATGTGTAAGGCCAAGATTTCATACACACCTGTTGATAAAGCAGGAAAATAATTCTACATTAAACTTTAGTTTATTCTTTCTAAGCTTAGTTAGGTCTAAGTGCAGAACAAACTTGTAAACCGTTATTTTCAGACAGTAACCTAACCCATCTCTCATTTCTCTGTGTCTGGTCATGTAGCTGATTTATACTTGTTTTGTTGGACTCTGTGTATGCCACTATCACAACATGTTCACACATGTTCTGGCAGTCTCTGTCCTTATTTACTGTCACAATCTGGCTGTTGGAGAAAGTCTTGATTGTGTGCCATTCAGAATAGTGAAATCCATGAAACTTTGCTTTTGCTTCTGCTACACTGTGTCTAGAAAACTTAAGTATCCAATTTCCACACACAAAATAAGGACATCCTGCTTTATCAGTCTCTATATATTAAACAGCATATGGACTATGTTTCTGTTGCATCGCTTTAGAACTTTGACTATCCTTGGTCAGCACCAAGTAAATATTTTGGGTATTTTTTTTTTTTTAATAGTATAACCAGCATAACTAACTCATTCTAGTTAGTACAGCCACTTCGAAAAGTTGGTGAGACATATCTGACAACTACTATGCAGAAAATTTAACTGTATTCTTTAAAGGCACTTTGCAAAGAGTGTCATGAAAGCAGCTCTTAAAAAAAAAAAAAAAAAAGGTGTCAGACTAGTTATGTGGCAGACCATCAGGAGAAGCTGAAACTATTTGTGTGAAATGCTGTTCAATGAAGGTTGAGAAGAATATTTGATTTTTAGAGCTAATCAGTAGTGAACTGAGAACAGAATACTGGATTTCAACACCTTCTGTGTGCAGCCCATATATCAAGCCTGGCACTTCTCAGATAAAGGTGAAAATAACTCTTGAATGGTTCAGTTTGGTTCTGGGAAGGAAAGAGCTGAATGTGCTGCTGCTTATCTATGCATATTCAATCACTATAGTTTGTACAAAATTACATGAAAAAATATGAACTTCAAATACAAAAGGGGCATAAAGATGTCCAATTTAAACCTGGTTTCACTTTTGGTGAAGTCATGCTACCATCATGATTTAAGCTATACAAACTGAACAGGGGGTTAAAATGATGGTATAAGTTCTTAAAATCATATGTATTAGCTGATGCTAGACAGATATTCGACAACAGTCTTCTCCGTTCCTCCTCAGAGAATATGTTACTCAATAATTCACAGGTACTTACAGTTGGACAGATTTTTTTATTTTTATTTTATTTTATTTTATTTGTAGCCAAGCAGTATTCTTTCCTAAGTTGAACGTTATTTGTGGTATATAAATGCTAATTCCATGCCTTATAGGAACATGTACTTACAGAAGCAAACAGTATTACTCAACAGGAAATCAACATGCAACTCTGGGAAAGAACACAATACTCTAATGTTTAATGAACTGACCTTATTATTGAACAAAGTCTTTCTACTCAGGATTCTGGGCATAATCTGATACAATTTATTATAAAACAAATCCAGATTGCTTTAGTTTTCAGCTTCAGTAGATAATTCTTTACTGTGACTAGCAAAGGCACGGAGCACAAAATAAAAACTGTATACTAATAGGCTTTTTCTGAAATTAAAGCACATCTTATTTCTCAGAGGTAGCATAAGAATGCAATAATAAAGCTGTAACTCCCCAAAGTGACTGAAATAAATAATACATAAATGATGCATAAGCAGATAAGAAGCAGGTGGATTACAGCTATGAATGCAGTGAAGTGAAATGTTAGGATTGGCAATTATTTATTCATGTCCTGTATTCTGCCTCCATGGAAAATGGATCAAATAGTTCTATAGAGCAATATTCATTTCTATACAGCACCTATGAGACCCTTGAAGTTTATTTTTAATGACTGGCAGCACAGTGCTCTCTGCTAGAAGCTCCTTTTGAAGTCATTTTCTCTAAATCTATAGGAAGGAAGTTCACCTCTTTACAGGTATTCAGTCCATTCCTATCTGTTACATGTCACAATTATATGCATAACTTGGATACTGTGGGAAAAAAAAAAAAAAAGAGAAAAACAGAAATACATAACATTCCAATTATTCATTCTCAGCTGTGCATATACAGAACATTTATAGGAGTGACTGAGAGTGGGAAATTCTTATATGACATAAGAGATGGCAGGAGGAAAACATGCAAGATTGTGGAAATAAGTGATTAATGACCTGTGTTTTTTAAATATGCACTTTTTATGATGAATAATTTTAGGAACACCCTTTGGATACACATTTTACTTCATTTTTTGTAAATATTTATCTTTGTACCTGCACAGAACATAATACTTTTTTCTTTTCTTTTTTCTTTTCTTTTCTTTTCTTTTCTTTTCTTTTCTTTTCTTTTCTTTTCTTTTCTTTTCTTTTCTTTTCTTTTCTTTTCTTTTCTTTTCTTTTCTTTTCTTTTCTTTTCTTTTCTTTT
>CM021733.1:73616460-73638860 GCA_011075105.1 Heteronetta atricapilla
CTACCCTCGAGCAGATCGACACACGCACCTAACTTGGTGTCATCTGCAAACTTACTGAGGGTGCTCTCTATGCCCTCGTCCAGATCATCAATGAAGATATTAAAGAGGACCAGCCCCAGCACCGAGCCCTGGGGAATGCCACTAGTGACTGGCCTCCAACTGGATTTGACTCCATTCACCACATCTCTTTGGGCCCAGCTATCCAGCCAGCTTCTAACCCAACAAAGCATACACCAGTCCAAGCCAAGAGCAGTCAGTTTCTTGAGGAGAATGCTGTGGGAAACGGTGTCAAAAGCCTTGCTGAAGTCAAGGTAGACCACATCCACAGCCTTTCCCTCATCCACCCAGCGTGTCACTTTGTCATAGAAGGAGATCAGGTTCGTCAAGCAGGACCTGCCTTTCATAAACCCATGCTGACTGGGCCTGATTGCCTGCTTGCCCTGCAAGTGCCCCGTGATGACTCTTAAGATAATCTGCTCCATGAGCTTCCCTGGCACTGAGGTCAAACTGACAGGCCTATAGTTCCCTGGGTCTGCCCTCCAGCCCTTCTTGTAGATGGACGTCACATTTGCTAGCCGCCAGTCAACTGGGACCTCCCCTGATAGCCAGGACTGGCTATAAATGATAAGTGATGGAAAGCGGCTTGGCCAGCTCCTCCACCAGTTCTCTCAGTACTCTCAGGTGGATCCCATCTGGCCCGATTGACTTGCGCACATCCAAGTGTTGTAGCAGGTTGCCAACCATTTCTTCGTGGGTAGTGAGGGCCACATTCTGCTCCCCATCCCCTTCCGCGAGCTCAGGGTACTGGGTATCCAGAGAACAAACGGTATTGCTGCTAAAGACTGAGGCAAGGAAGGCATTAAGCACCTCTGCCTTTTCCTCATCTTTTGTAACAAGGTTTCCCCTGCATCTAGTAAAGGATGGAGATTTTCCTTAGTCCTCCGTTTTGCATTGATGTATTTGTAAAAAGATTTTTTGTTGCCTTTAACAGCAGTAGCCAGATTGAGCTCCAGATGAGCTTTGGCCTTTCTAATTTTGTCCCTGCACAGCCTTGTAACATCCTTATAGTCCTCCTCAGTGGCTTGCTCTTTTTTTCCAAAGATTATAAACGAATGATTGAATCATAGCATATGAGTATGTATTTCAGGTGATCGATGTTCTATATTGTGAGAAGTTGAAAATTAAACCCTACACTGAAATAAACTAAAGGCATACTTCCCAACCCCCACCCCTCTGCCCCAGACCAGGATGATATATTCAGAAAAAAAAATATGCTTAGAATCAACAAAATGGACCATTGTTTTTTATGCTGTGAAGATGGTAAATATTAAAGACAATTTTAAACTTACTTTGAATTGCAGTGGGTAATGTGGTATCTTGCACCATGCCAAAGGTCAAAATCTTTTCAGCATATTTGGAGAGAAAAAAAATATGCTGTAATTTGACATGAATGTCCAGCGCAGATGGAACAGGTGGTTTGACTTCACTATGAATTTGAAGCTCATTTTCCTTGATTTTTTAGACCGCTTACTAAAACCTTATTTTCTATTGCTGTAGTTTTACTAGCATTATACAAATTATTTAATATTTCATCTTTTCCCCCTTCCCCCCCCCCCAAAAAAAAAAAAAAAGCCAAAAAAACTTTTGGAGATGGAAGATGGAAAACTAAATATGGAAAGGTGAAATACTGAGTACGGACACAATTCTTAATAGTTGCATTTAGTTACATTTTAAATGTGAAGCTACTTCCTCTTGCCTTAGTACAAATCAGTATTTCATACAAACCTTTAAACATCAACACGAGATTTTTGTGTTTGTGTGGGTGGTAGGGAGTGTTTTTCATTGTGAAACAATGTTAGTTTTGATGGCCTAAAGTTTTTGACGGAACAGTATTTGTAGCTAGAGGTAATCATTTTCAATTAGACTAGCTGTTGTGTATGAAAATATTAGCTACACCAAAAACCTCTTCATATCAAGATAGAAACATTGTATTTCAAAGCATTATGAGTCCAGAACAAATTTTTGGAGCATCTTAGTTATGCATTGGGTCATCTCTGAAAGAAAACACAAGTAATACTTGAGAAATAGAGTATCAATAGGGAAAGAGAGAAGAAAAATGGTGAGGTACGGTATTTATTGAACTTGCTTTGGAGTCTGCTCATACTAATTCAGAAGTGAAAAAGATCTTATGTACCTAAAATTCCATCTATTTATTCTGATGAAAATACATCATCTTTACCTATATATTGAGGATATTCTTCTAGGAGGGTGAGATGTATTTAGATTCCACCACAAAGACTAATTTTCTTACTCAGTACATCCCAAAGAGGAGTAAAAATGAAGCATTACATACTTTGCTTCTCCTATAAAAGAAGTAATTCAAGCTTTCTGTTATGCAGTTAATGTTTCTGGTTTGCTTTTTTGTTTGTTTGCTTGTTTTTTATGGTTTTGTTTTTTTGTTGTTCTTTTTTTTTCAGGAATGATTTTTCTCCACTTTTACAAGAATTAGAAAGCAAGTAAGATAAAACAATGATATCAGCTCAATAAAGCAGCTACCTTTACATCCCTAGGCTTAAATGAAAATCTCTTATCAGATCTCAATTTGTTTTTAATAGATGCAAGATTATTACATTCCGCTTACTGACTTTAAAATCTTTTATATACAAGTACTGCTTAGTGCATGAGATTGCAAAGGGATTGGCTTTTTATGTTAAAAGATGATGAAAAAATCTTGATTTCTTGGATTGAAACTGGGTATAGTGACACTTCTATATGAATTTGTGTTTCTTCACATTACCTGTGAAAAGTTAATTAGGCTGATGATATTAAAGATATAATCATTACAGCTAGCTGATTACAGGCACACTACTGTTCAGGTCCTGAAGATCTATTGTCAAAAGTAGTGTTTATGTAGCCCAGCATGACAAGGAGATATTTCCTTGATGTTTCCTTTAGTATGAAGGGCATTGTACAAGAGTTAAATACTGGAACTTATGCAGATACCTGGTTCTTGATAAGAAAGGATTCTGATGAAGTTAGTAGCTTTAAGTTATTCACTAACCTGCCCGCTTTTGGACTACCAACTCACCTATCCAATCATCAATCACAGAATCATAGAATCATTAAGGCTGGAAAAGACCTTCAAGATCATCAGGTCCAACCATCACCCTACCACCAATGTCACCCAATAAATCATGTCCCTAAGTACCACATCCAACCTTTCCTTCAACACCCCCCGGGGACAGTGACTCCACCACCTCATTGGGCAACCTGTTTCAATGCCTGACTACTTTTTCTGAGAATAAATGTCTCCTAATTTCTAACCTAAACCTCCCCTGGTGCAACTTGAGGCTATTCTTAGGACTTGAGTCCTATCACTAGTTACCTGCAAGAAGAGGCCAACCCCCAGCTTCCCACAGCTTTCTTCCAGGTAACTGTAGAGAGCAATAAACCTCCTCTTCCCTTGACTAAACAACCCCAGTTCCCTCAGCCAGTCCTCATAGGACTGTGTTCCAGGCCCTTCAGCAACTTTGTAGCCCTTCTCTTTACACATTCCAGGGCCTCGAGGTCCTTCTTGTAGTGAGGGGCCGAAAACTAAACACAGTACTCAGTGTGACTATGCAGTGACCTGCCACTGAAAAAAGTAACAATTATAAGTAGCTTACTTTCTTTTCCTTAACATGTGCATATATATATGCATACAGAAATATATATATGTACAAGTATGCTTACGCATATCATTTATATATGCATACACACAAGTGCGTACATAGTTTGTTGTAAATGACTGAAGACTAAAATTGCATTAATTATGAAATGTGATGCAAATCTGATGCTGTGAAATACTCAGCCTTTAACTGCAATTATATGAGCAAAGTAAGTACTGGACAAAAAAAGACTGTCTAAAGAAATATAATTTATGGAGGTGGTCTGATTCATGCATTATATAATCAATACACCAAAAAATGATTTTGCTTTCCCCACCCCCATGGTAGTAAGTAGTTCAGGAATTCTTTAGGAAACTTTAAATCAAAATATTGTGATAAACATTTTTGTCATTTGCTTGAATGAAAAGGGATGATGTAGAATTAATTTGCTAACTTTATAAGAAAGCTTTTAACTTGAGTTTTAGAGTTTTTATATCATTTGAGAAGTATGAAACATAGATCATAAATGACAAGGTATCACATTCTCTTTACTCTATTGTCTTTGGAAAGTTAAGCTGAAAAAAAACTCTTCTTTCAATTATCTGTGAAAAATTGTGGCAATTTTGAGAAGTGACTAAAAACACGAGGTAAGCAAATGTCACTCTTGTCTTCAAGAAAGTGGGCCAAGGTGAGACTTACCAGCCTCATCTCTGTCCTTGAGAAAGTGAGCAGCAGCTATTTCTGGAAACCATTTCCATGGCTTCATGAAAGAACAAGAAAGTCATAAGCAGTAGTCAAATAGATTTACCAAGCAGAAGTCATGCTTGACCAAACTGATAACCACCTATGTATAATATGGCTTGGTAGATGGCCTTCCTCTATGGACTAGTTTGGTAGATGAAGGGAAAGCAGGCCTTGGCTTCAATACAAGTTTTGACACAGTCTCAAATATGTTACTATGCATGGACTGGATGAGCAGTGAAGAAAACTGGCTAACCAGCTGGAAAGAAGCTTTCCACAAAAGGACCTTGGGGTCCTGGTGGACATCAAGTTGAACATGAGCCACCAGTGTGCCCTTGCTAAAAAGAAGGCCAATGCAATCCTGGACTTCATTATGAGTGTTGCCAGCATGTCAGGGAAGGCAATCTTTCCCCTCTGCTAAGCTGTGGCAAAGCTGTAACTGGAATAGTGTGTCCAGTTCTGGGCTCCTCATGTTGAGAGAACTGGGATTGTTTAGCCTAGAGAAGAGATAATTCAGAGGAATTCTTGTCAATATGTATAATCATCTGAAGGAGGTAGTGTGTAAAAAGCAGGGATCTAGGCTCTTTTCAGTGGTGTCCAGTGACACGAAGCAGCAGGCACATACTGAAACACAGGAGTTTCCCTCTGAACGTCAGGAAGCACTTTACTGTGGGGGTGACAGCATTGGAACAGGTTGCCCAGTGATTCTCCCTCCCTGGACATTCAAAAGGCATCTGGCCATGGTTCTGGGCAACCTACTGTAGATGGCCCTGCTTGATCAGAAGTGTTGAGCAAGATGCCTCCCAGAAGTCCCTTCCGTATGTTGTGATTCTGTGATAAGTTGTGTTTCAAAGATAAATTGCTAAGATTGATGAAGGAATGCCTAAACTTGCAGCACTGAATGACAAAAAAAAAAAAAAAAAAAAGAAAAAAAAAAAAGAATATAATTAATAATAGAGCTGTATTCTGCTTCAAATTGAAGCTTATAGGAATTGTAAAAATGACTCCACAGAATATTTAATATTGTGCCATATTGTTACACTCTTGACAATATATCAGCCTTGATAAAAATCTTGAAACTGCGCTTTGACAGAATATTTGCATCTTGTTAAGATGACTGTTTCTAATACAGTATTAATACTGTATTATAACAGTATTAAAACTAATACTGTTTTAACACAAGTTATCATTTTAATTATAAATTGTTTACATAGACTGATATTGCCAGAAATATATATATATGTATTTCTTGATAGTATTTAACAATAAGCCTGAATTTGCACATTGAAAGATTCAGGGGAGTATAAATGATCCTGAGCTACAATAAAATACAATAATATGCTACTGACACACAACTATTTCCTGTGAAATGTTCTACACTTTTTTTTTTTTTTTTTTTCTCCTCAGCAGTTTAAAAATATTTTAAATAAAGTATTTTTTTCGGGGTAGTGGTTATATTTTGATTAGCTACTCCTTGAAGAGGAGAAGGAAGGAGATAGAAGCAGCTCTTTCTTGAACAACAGGAAAACAATTTTCGATATTCTTGTGAAGTAAGACTTTATTTAAAATACAGTATTTCATCCATATGCAGACTGATCAATTGAATCCAAGGTCCTTACATGTTAAAAGTTCCAAAATGTCCAGGAAAAGGAACTAAAACAGAATAATGCAATGTTTTTTATTGTTGTTGTTGGTTTGTTTTTTAATATTAACAGATGAATGTTAATTTATCAATTAATCTGTATTTCTTCCTTATTATTCCACATGATCTAAGTAAATTCTCTTTGTTTCCCATTCCTTTCACCCTCAGTTTTTTGTTACTGCTTTGATTTTTCAGGTCTTTTTGTAAGAAAATAAACATTTTATTTCTTAAATTAAATGTTAAACATGAATTTTGATCTTATTTGACAGAAACATAAAAATTAAAAATCTGTTTTATCTTATAATATGAAATTGTTTTCTAAGTAGGCTATAGTGAAGTTCTTACCATATTCACAGATATAAAAGCTAAACAATGTCAGACCACATTGGACACTGGAAAATCTTCATAGCTGAGCATGATTATAGATACCTGAACTACAGAAAAATTTTAATCAGTCATTGCATATTGTATGTTAGGAAAGCTTCCAGCCCCACCACACAGATTTATAGTAACCCAGGGTATCTAATTAAGGTAAATAATAGTTTTAATTTTACTACTATTAAGTCCCTTTTCCCAGAATTGGACTCTAACGTATTAGAGTCCAACAGTCTTTTATCTTTGCTGATCTTGGATACATGTTTTATTTTCCACCACAAGTTAGTCAGGAAGCTGAACTGAAAAACAAAACAGCAAAAGAGAAACAGCTTTCCAAAACTGAATAATGTACACACTTTTATTTTGGCAGCTAAATTCTCTTTTCAGAACTCTGTTTGGGTTTAAATTTTTCACAGCTTCTTCAAAATCTATTTACTGCAAACTTTACTGATCACACTCTTCACAGCATTATTTTGGCCATCAAAGAGAGAAACTGGATCTGTCAAAG
Source organism: Heteronetta atricapilla (assembly GCA_011075105.1). Lineage (NCBI taxonomy): Eukaryota > Metazoa > Chordata > Aves > Anseriformes > Anatidae > Heteronetta > Heteronetta atricapilla. The sequence goes on from CM021733.1 coordinate 73,623,374, forward strand.
AACACGAATTATAAAGTATGAACTTCACATTGCTTTTGTGAAAATGTGAACTTCACATTGCCTTTCTCTCCTCCATATATGCTGTGAGGGAAGGATAGATATATTTATTTTTTGGTTAGGAAGATAAAGAAAATTAGTCTCCTTCAGCCTTACTGGCTTAGTGCTCTCCAATCTTGCAAAACTATTGAAAACATAGAGAGAAAAACACACAAATCTTCATTGGTGACATTTCATTATCAGTGATGTCACATATGAAATATACATTAGGAAAAAATGAAGCCTGTAGTTTGAAGTTTATACTGGTGATCTTCTAGAAACTTAAGGATAGGTCTCTGTTTTCCACCAAGGTTTATCTGGTCATAAGTAAAATGATAAAGCTTATTCTGTTAAAAAATTCATGTGTAAAAAAGATAGTATCTTAAGGTTACAACTCAGTCCTTTTTTAGGACATGGTATTCAAAAAATAGTTGGTTCGGAATTACAAAAATACACGGCATTTTTTTTTTTTTTTTTAAAGGTTGCATTTTCTAATTTGGCCGAGTAGAAAGCATCAGTGACAATTTAAAAATCACCAGGAACTGCAAATCACTATCTTAACATGTATGTTTGAAGATTAAAATGTTAGTAATAATATAAGGCATTATATAATGATATTTATAATTTGTGAATGAAATGTTTTAAAAACAATTCATGATCTGAGATGACAAGTTCCCAGAAAGTGTAGTATAACATACTGAATATGAATCCACATGAATAGAAACAGTATGGAGTATGTAAGAGGAGATTTATGTGGAATAAGATTTAGAAATGATTTTGAGGGGATTTTTTGTGAATTAGGCCTTATTGTTGACCATAGAATATATGAAAAAAATGTACTACTCTCATGCATACTTCTGTGAACAAAATGTGGAATAACCTTGAGTAGTCTTTTGCCATAGCACTACTGTGATTCATAATGCTGTCTCATTGAGGCCTCTGATATAGCCCAACTATTAATGCTAAATATATATATATATTTATATTTATATTTAAATAAATATAAATATATAAATATGAATATATTTATATATTTATATTTAAAGTAAAATAATTTTCAGAACCTCCTGGGTAACAGAAATACACTGAAGAGCTTACTATAGGGGGAATTCATCACAGACAGATAATAGAAAAAGTTCTGCCTTAGACTTACCCAAATTTGTGGTTACTACTGTCATTAAATTGGATGGGAAGTTATGATGCAATGAAATCTTCAATGATAATCTTTTCAAAAAACTTCAAGGAAATGTGAGTATTGCCATTGATTGATTATATATCAATCTGAATTATTTTATATCGATTTGACTGATGAAATATTTTTGCAAAAACAGCACTATAACATACTTAACAAAGAGTAGAATTATAAAGCATGATGGCTCCGCTCAAACCTGAGGTGTGACATCTATTACACAAAATAGAAACTAGCTGTGTAATATTTGGGACACTTGAAGCTATAACAAAATTTGGAGAAAACTTATGACTAAAGGTTTTCAGGAATAAAACTATAATGCAATGTTTAAAATTGATTGGCTGTTGTGGCCAAAGTGTGGGACCCAGCAATTATCTATGTGGAACCTCATCCTATTGGCCTCTGCCCATCTACCCATACTTTTTCAGGTGCCTCTGCAGGGCCTTCCTACCCTCTGGCAGATCAACACTTTTCACCCAACTTGGTGTCATCTGCAAAGTTACTGAGGGTGCACTCAGCTCCCTCATCCAAGTCATCTATAATGGTATCCAAGAGGATGGGCCCCAACACCAATCCCTGAGAAACACCACTGTTGAACCGTTCACTCCACCACTACTTTCTGGGCCCAGATGTTCAGCCAGTTTTTAATCCAGCAAAGAGTACCTATCCAAGCCATGGGCTGCCAGTGTCTCCAGGAGAATACTATGGGACTTTAGACTGTGTCAAATGTCTTGCTGAAATCTAGGTAAACTACGTAACAGCCTTTGCCCTCATCACCTCAGGTGGGTCACCTGGTCATAGAAGGAGATACATATATCTAATATAATAGTAATCATATATATAAATATATAAACACAGACACAAACACACACATATATATAAGACCAGCTAGAAGCCAGACTACTTTCAAAGGAGAAGTTCAGTCTCTGAGAAGTTCAGTCTCTGCCCTAGTTGGAATGAAGAAATATAGATCAAAGACCACAAAGACAGCCAGACATGTTTGGGTCACATTCAGTCTGCTCTGGCTAGGGTTCAATCATGATTAAATTTTTGGTCATAACATCATACTTCTAGAAGATAGATAAGGTTACATTTTGCACTCATGGAGACTTGTGTAAATCCATTTATTTGAATTCTTTAATGCTTGTAAATTTTGAAGCAGAATTTAACTCTTACAGTTTAAAGTATTGAATCAAGAACCCAGTGACTAATTTTAGACATTTGACAGGGTGTTACTGCCTTAGAACAATTCCCATAAAAGCAGTCGTGTTGTAATGACAGAAAGTAAAAATTCTAGGGAAAAAAACATGTCCATGAGTACCCACCAAAAATGAATAGCTTCTTTTCAGTATGGGAATGTAGTTGAAATAAACTAAACCATACTTTATTCCTAGATAATAATAATAGTAATAATAATAGTAATACTAACAATAAAGTAGATATTAAAAATAATTATTCCATTATAGCAAATAAAGAAAAAAAACCTACTTTAAGTGTAGGGGCTATATCAAGGCAGAAAATTCTAAAAGACATAATTGTTTATGTTGGATTTTAACACACAAAGTAAGTGTCCCTACGTAAGTGGGCATGGCAGATAAAGCAATTTTATTATTATTATTCTGCTAAATACACACTAAAGCAATCACTACTGTAAGTTAGAATTTTCTATTCATTTTCAGGATGAATTTCTGGCAAGCCAACAAGTTGGTCAAAAACATTGCAATACTAATGTAACAGTTAATGTTGAAAATAATTTTGCATCTGTTTCCCTTTATAAAGACTACTGATGATACAGCACACTGAAGATTTTTCATTCTGGGAGAAGTGTGATAAGTGAAAAATATAATCTGGTCATCTTGCTGAAAATTGACATTGATTATACCGTCTTGCACATGACATATTGTGCAGTGTATTCATCTTTACTTAGAGAAATAGCACTCCTTGCTGACTTGAGGAACTTTAAGTATCTTAGTCATTACCCCCTAACAGTATATGCTATTCTCTACCTCTCTGCTTGAATGCTAGCAATGGCATGTGTAAATGGCAGCTGGATATTTAGATGTTTTAAAATTCTTCCCATATAAGCATCTGAAATATAAAATCAGGAAAACAGTTTAATGTGTCTTGAAAACCATTTCCCACTTAAGCTGAAGTAAAAATCAAACTCTTTGCTTGCACTAAAATGGTTTGTCCTGCTAGCTTGTGTGGATGTGCAGAAACCTTTTAAAATAAGAAGTCCAGTCCATATGCAACTGAAAATAGTTTCTCCAAGGAAGGTACATTGTCACAATTATTGTAACAGAAAGCTGCTACTTTACAGCAGTAAGCTTCCTCCACCTCAGCTCATGGCCCTGTGGGGAGCACTACTGCTGTGCTGTAATCAGCATTTCAGAGCAGTTTGACCAACCTTGCCACAATTAGTGTAAGCGATGAATTATTTGTCTTTGAGAAAGACCCAGATTGCCTTCAGAGAAGATTTAAGAACATACTTTAACAGAAAGCACCTGTATATCACTCAAAGAATATGATGCAATGGCTTTGAAAAACTTGAGGTGGGCAATACAGATGTTGATTGAAGGTGACGAAATAGAGGAAGTTAGAGTCTTATAAGTGGAAAAATACAATTTGTCCCTTTCCTGTACAGATGGCAAAGAGGTACAGAAGCTCTGAATCTGATACTTACTTTACTGTAGCATTAATGTATGAGGCATGGAGCTCTTTCTATGCAGAGGAAAAGGTACTGCCTCTGGAAGTTTCTCAGCTAAAAAGAAACTCAGGGTAGAGAGAGTAATGTAATTCTGTACTGTAATTGGTTCCTCTACTGACTCAAAGTACATTAAAAAGTACATTTTAGTACCTGGAAGGGCACCAAATATATTGAAGATGTGTCAGGATTAACATTTTATGTAGGTTTTAAATCACACTATTGCCTCATCCAACTTGTGACACAGTATTTATTAAGGGAAAGAGGCAGGAACTGTATACTTTGTCTCTAAGTGCATTGATGTCTCTAAGTGCAGGCACAGCAATAAAGGTAATGATGTACAAGCTTTAGATCTTTTCAGGATTATCTCAGTACTCAGAATTTGGATTTTTAATGTCTATGACTTTATTCCAAATATCTTCCCTTTCAGTGTGTGGTACCCAGTGCTTAATTTTGCTTTCTAAAGCAATAGTTCCTTCCCTTTGATTTGTTCTTGATGAGGAGCAGTCCCTACAAAACAGTCTTAGAGTCAAAACACTTCTGATGCTACTGTTCTGTGTATGTGTATCTAGCTGAACATGACATTTTAACAAAAAAGGCAAAGAAGTCTTAGACTAATTATCTGAAACTAAGATTAAAAAATCTGGAATACTTTGTGTACCTTCTATACGAGAAATTATACCATATATCTAATATTAAAAGAAAAAATATTTTTTGAGTGTATCAATAAAATTGTCAACATATCTCTCTTTTTAATAATTCATAATGCTTTCTTGAAGTACAGTATGTTATTTTTTCTGAACTTATCATATGTTCAGTCTGTTATAAATTCATGTACAGAGTCAATCTTGTTAGAAGAATATGGTTGCAGTCATTTCCCATATGTATGAGGGTTTCTGCAGTGCAAAGAAAGCAGCAAATCTTTCTGAAAGGTATAACTTAATTTCCTCTGCAGTTTTGGTCATTTTTTTTTTTTTTCACAGCAAGTTATATTAAAACACCTAATAGCATTTTTACAGTTATCCCCTCCCCCATCAAAACAACCACAATCAAAACACACCAAAACTTTAAAAGGAAGTGTGTAAAATAATTGAACTACAGGAATGTGCATATTAATTAACATTCTAAATAAACTTATATATATATATATTCACACAGAGGTGTCTGGAAAACATCTAGGTGTTCCTGAGTTGTTACCATAAAGAATAAGGCAATATTCATTGGGGGCACTTCATTTCAAAGTATTACTGTGCTAGGAATAGTCATGTGAATTATGCCATTATTATCAGTGGTGGTATGCATGTCCACTGTAATTAAACAAACAAAAAAATACACCACAAAACCATACATTAGAAGAAAGGGGTGCGAGGGAGAGAGAGAAAGAACCTCTCAAATTCTAGAGAATCCAAGATTGAGTTAAAATAAATAAACAAATGTGTTTTCAGGATTTTCAAGAAAACTACAACCACCAACCTGTTGTTATTTAATATTAATATAATAACTCACTGCAATGGAACTACAACTTTTTACAAGCATGACATGGAAAACAAATGTCTTCTGATACAATTTAAATCACAGAATCACAGAATGACCAACGTTGGAAGGGACCTCTGAAGATCATCTAGTCCAACCCCCCTGCCAAGCAGAATCACCTAGAGCAAGTTGCACAGGATAGCATCCAGGTAGGTTTTGAATATCTTCAGAGAACACTCCACAACCTCTCTGGGCAACCTGTTCCAGTGCTCTGTCACCCTCACATATGAGGGAAGTGCCCTTTCATATTTAATCCGAACTTCCTGTGCTTCAGTTTGTGCCAATTACCTCTCGCCCTCTCACTAGGCACAACTGAAAAGAGACCAGCTCCATCCCCTCAACACCCTCCCCTCAGATATTTATACACATTGAGGTCTCCCCTCAGTCTTCTTTTTTTCCAGGCTAAAGAAGCCCAGCTCTCTCAGCCTGTCCTCATACAACAGGTGCTCCAGCCCTCTCATCATCTTAGTAGCCCTCCTCTGAACTCACTGCAGTAGTTCTATGTCCCTCTTGTACTGGGGAGCCCAGAACTGGACACAATACTCCAGGTGTGGCCCCACCAGGGCTGAGTAGAGGGGGAGGATCACCTCCCTTGACCTGCTGTCAACTGTGGGAGATCAGTCAGAAAGTATGTGTATTTGCCAAGTTGTGTGATAAAAGCATGTAGATACACTAAGCCTATATAAGTAGATGTGTTAGACAATAAAGTGATTCAGTTATGCACCAGACTGGAGTCGTGTTGTTCATTCCCTTCAGTCAACACTCTTCCAAATGCACCCCAGGAAACCCTTGGACACCTTGTCCACAAAGGCACATTGCTGACTCGTAGTCAGCCTGCTGTTCATCAGAAATCGCAGATCACTTTCTGCAGAGATGCTCTCCAGCAAGTCAGCCCCCAGCTTGTAGTGGTGCTTGGGGTTATTTCTCCCTAACCATTCATGACACATCTGTATCAATACATATCAAACAATTCCTTAATACATTTCTATTTTCATTTTTTTTTTTTTCTGTTTGTAGGCCATAATATAGAGGGGGAAAGGGGAAAGGTCTTATAAATTGCTCCTCAGAGAGCCATCTGATTCAAGTCTAAGACAATAGCTGCAAGGCAATGAGCTGCAAGTAAATATAACGCTTTATATATAGTTTCTCTTTGCCAAATGAATATACTGTTTGAGAAATCCTTCAATTAACCTCAGCCTACCATCTTAGTATTAGAGTGCAGAAAAAAGTATTAAAAATGTATTTTTGAAAACATTACTTATTAATAAACTTTTTGAAACAGTTTGTAATGCACTGCATATGAACACACACTATCCACAAGACTTATGCCAGTCAAAGTCCACTCTCCTTTAAAAGTGCAATATTCATGCAGTCCCATTATTACATTGAGGCTTATATGAGACATCCTCCTTGAATTACAGGATGCACTGTTATTCAGCTATTCCATTTATACCTGGAATGAAGAATGCACTATTAAATATTGATATAGCTTCTCAGTAGTTATATTGGAGATAGGAATACCTTCCTGTAAATACCAACAAATAAGTGCTTCCTCAGTCTTTTTTTCAAATTATAAACAGACAAAAAAAGTGTAAAATCCAACATCCATTAAGATTAGTAGCTGAAATTAATTGTCTTTAACATAATTTCATCTGTAAAAGTTAAGCAACAACAGGAATTTTTGCTGTATCTGAAATTCAGATTTAGGTAGATATGTCATACTCCATTGGATGGGATTACGTTTAAATGATTTTATTTATTCATTTTTAATAATACACTAACTCCTATAAAATCTCATGAAATGTAGAAATATATTTCTTTTTTTTTTTCCCCAAGATGGATACTTCAAAAGTAGGCTTTACATGTCATATGATAGAATAACGTCAGTCTGACCACATGCATCATCCAGTTGTAAATCAACACTATGCATATTTAAGGTTATGACTTCATAAAACAGTATGTGAAAAAAAAAATCTAAAAAGGGATGAATTTTCACGGAATATATTGACTTCATTAGATGAAGCATTCAAAGAATATTTGGTGCATTTTAAACCATGTAGTTTAAAGACAATAAGAAATCAAGCTGGTAAATGTGACCAATACTTAGAAATAAGTAACATTTGACTATGTCAGTAATTAAGATTTACATGAGATAGTATGGTCACATGTATTAATATACACAACTCATATCAGAGACAACAGAATTTTTAGTTACATTTAATTTGTTTGTTATGTACTAGAAAAATAAGCATCCAATTTTCATTCCTAAAAGCACCAATGGTACAGCAAGTACATCACATTTCTGTACGATGAAGATAAGTGACCACAGTAATAGAGATAAGCTTGTTTGATTTCTGGAGGTCTATCTTTAAGTATATATATATATAAAAGGGATTGAAAAGTTTGCTGGAAAATAAAGCATAATTAAATGAAATAAAAATCACTGCAAGCTTGATGCAATTTGTAACTTAAAGAAATTCTGTATAACTTTTCAAATAGACGATCTCATTTCACTAATGATGAGCAGTTCTTTACTGAACAATATTCCCCCTTATTTAAACAAAACCATTTTGAGAAACACTTATAATATGAGCAAAAATCAGGAATATTGATTACACTGAATTTACAAGATAATTAACATATGCATTTTACATCATAACTGAGAAACAAACATTGAAAAAATAGTCTGATTATTATTCCATTTTTTGACACCTTGCATAAGAATATTAAGTTAAACCTGTAATAAGAATTTTTTATTATTACCAAGCACAGTCATATTTTGTATCTGATTTTATCTTTGCTTAGCTTGCTGATGAATAAATTAATCTTGTTGTTGCTGAAGCAGGGACTGGAAATGTTTGCAATCAGCTGATGAGTCCTTTAACTTGCTAGCTACAGTTCTTTAGATATAGATCAGGATATGATTGGCTTGCTGGGCTGCAGGTGTGCACTGCTTGCTTGTATTCATTTTTTCATCCAATAATATCCCCAAATCCTTCTCCTCAGGGCTGCATCCAATCCACTCACTGCTCAGCCTGTACTGATCTTTGGGATTGCCATGACCCAGGTGAACGACCTTGCTGAACTTCATAAGGTGCATGCAGGCCCACCTCACAAGCCTGTCAAGGTCCCTCATGATGGCATCTCTTCCCTCCAGCATGTTGACCACACCACTCAACTTGATATCATCCAGAAACTGGATGAAGGTGACTCCCACTGGTCGTCACCAACAAAGATCTTAAATAGTACAGACCCTTGAGGGACATCTTTTTTCCTGCTCTTCACATGGACATTGAACCATTGACAACAACCCTTTGAATGCAACCATCCAGCCAATTCCTTATACACTGAGTGGTCCATTAATCTAGCTAAACCATCAAGGCACTGACTAAAAATTAGCAAGCTCTTCCTGAGCTCCGTAAGATAAAGACAGCCAAACTTTGAAAATATAAAAGTCAACATAGAAATGTGAAGTGATGTATTTTGGAAGGTTAAACAGCCCTGCCTCTTTTAAGAAAGGAGTAAAAGTCAACTGCTCATCTTATTATTCATCCCTCATGTATTCTAGGAGATGAAGACAACCTGCGTTACTGAGAAGGAGTTAATAGCAGTATTTTACTTGAAAGGCAAGAAATGTCCAGGAGGACCTTGATCATGAAGGAAAAATCCACCGTATCACACATCACTCATTGTTTGAGAGCAACACTCCTAAGGCAGTTCAAACAAGCCACAGAGCAATTTTGGAACTATATTTAAGTGCATATACAAATACAGATCCATAGCTGGTTATTTAAATCAGTGGTTATCCTTATTTAATGCATTAAAAGCAAATATCTCTTTAATTGAGATAATGAGTGGCAGTCAGGACTAAACTTGTTATAGCATATTAAATTTCTTTTAAAAGACAAAACTATGAAGAAGAACACATTTGCTGCCAAATCTTTAAAGAAATCAAACCATCAAACTAGCAAAAGTCTCTTGGTATGCAGACAGCAGTCTGCTGAAGTGTTAAACCAGTTATTACAGCACCTGCTCCTTCTGCAGGTGCAGAAAGAACATTTTATTTATTCTATGTTATCTGAATAGATTAATTCAGTGACTAGTTTCTCAAACTTGAGAAAGCAAATGGGAGTGATGGAGAAGAAAAGCAATTGGTAGGCTATGCATACAGAACAAATGTACAATAATTACATATACAGGTTCTAAAGTTTTAAATGATGAAGTAACCAGAAGAATTAAGTCAGTTTGCCAACTATATACAATATCTATTTTCCAGATTGAATTCATACATACAAAACATGTTCTGCTAAATAATTTCCCTGATTCTGGACATTTATTAAAATTTTATTTTAAACTGTTATTGCATTTATTTAATTCCAGCTCTCTAAATACAAGTTTTTTTCAGGCTATGATCTGACACAGCTAACAGATCCAGTGTGGACTAAACTATCAAAATAGCTGTAGAAAGGTATAATAAACCAAAAAAGGGTATCTCACTATCCAACCAAAAGATCTTGAACTTTGTGCCTCATATTCCTGTGCTAAGTATATCTATTACTACTTACAGTTCTGCATATGCAGTAGAAATACAAATTATATACAATATTATTGTAAACTCTATCTTAATGTTCTTCCTTGTGATTTTTAGTCAAGAGGCTTTTTCTAAAGGCATGAGTGTGGTCACTGCTGACATAGACACTTCCACACCTCACTAAAATAGCAGCAATGACACCACCGGAGGGGCTCACTGAAGCCTCTGCTGTCACCCACCCACATTCCATCAGCCTCAGAAGAACCACTTCTGCCACCTCAGGGAGGAAGGGAGGAGCTGAGGTCAGTGTGCTGTAAAAGCAATACTCACACAGTAAGGAAAGCATCACTCTTTACTCACCTCTCTGCCAGGTCCCTCATGGGAGCAAAGCCACACATGGTCCTCACTGAAATTATAAATTGTTAAGAGGCAGAGTTCCCAAAGGCAAAAAAAAAAAAAAAAAAAAAAAAAGAAGAAGAGAAAGGGAGGCAGGGAAAGAAGTTCCTCCCTGCTCTCCTCCTTACCCCCCATAAGCCAAGCCAAGCCAAGCCAAGCCAAGCCAAGCCAAGCCAAGCCAAGCCCCCATATGCTTTTTTACAGCACGCCCTAGGTGTCTGCTTTTATAGCATCAGGGTGTGGCTGTGAAATGGTGGCAGCGCCTATTTAAATGGCCCGCCCTTCTCTCCCCTGGATCTGCCTGCATATTGTCAGTGCTTCTTGCAATGGCTGTCAGGTTTTGGTAGCTCTCTTGGCTGCTTCTAGTGGCCTTAATCCCCTGCTCAGCTGTAGAATACATCTGCACCAGAGCCGATTGCCTCAGCACAAATATATATTCCTTAGAGTATTTTGCCTTTACAAAAAGTTTTGCTATGGTAGAACACCAAATACCAGTAAATAAATTTCCTTTGTGGAAAGGTCAGTAAGAGAGAAATGCACTGCCACCTGGGAAGAAAGAAAAGTTACAATAATCAGAATGCTATGATAGGGAGAAGCTGAAAGTGGAAAAAAACACATAATGAAATTATAGGCAATGAATAGTGGCCAGACTAAGGAACTTGTGCTGCTGAAATCAAACCTGTTGACTCAAACCTCTTCCCTTTTCAAGAGCATGTAAGTTGTTAAGAGTGTGCTTGCAAGAAATGCGTGTTTGTATCATGCCCACTTTTTAAAATTAAGTTTGTTGTTTGATTATTTTTTCTTTTTTTGCAAAACAGTGGATTTATTACAGTCCAATGATAGTGATACTTACAGTTATTAACTGTTGAATGCTACTGATATTAGTTTTGTAAAGCTAAAAAGCCTAACAAATTTGATACCTATCAATGTGCCTGATCACACTGATGCCACTGTCCCTTATTTACTTACATTATAGTATATATTTCATTATATTATGTATTTGATACAATTCCCTTCTTGTTATGGTGATTGTCTTTATGACTGCATATTTAAAAGGAGAGAGATTTTAACTATTAATGAGACACAGTCTTGAATATTTCTTGTAAATTGTCTTTTATTTTGTTTCAATTTAGTTGTATTGTGTTTAAAGAGGGCCAAACTGCCACTGTCCACATCTGCTTTCAATTCACAAGCAGTTGGTGTAAGTCATGCATCATCAGCATTTTGTTTGCTTGCTATGCTGTCTCATCCGGAAAGCCATTATATGAAGTAATAAAAGTAGAAAATAGGTATGCTCCCTCTTTAAATTTTCAGCAGGGATCCTTCTTTTTGTAACTTTTGCAAATTGCACCATTAAATTGCATATGTTGGCCTGTTGGGTACCCATAATTGGATAAATAAGGAAAAGCACCCATAAACTTCATGAACTGACTAACTTACTAGAACTGCCAGTAAAATGAACCAACAGATAACAGTACTTCCATCATTAACTTATTTCTGAATTTGTCCTGAAAACCCAGAAAACTATAAAGTACAGTATATAATGATAATTATATGGTGACATATGTGTATACTACATATATACTATTCTTTTGGCTCAGTAACCTTCCTGTTCGAATACATGAGTTAGAAACAGAGTAGATTAAATTAATTGTTGAAAAGAGAGAAAGTAAATTTCCTTAGAAGAAAAAAGTGACCAAACAATGCAAATGTAAGTTGGTAATTTATGCATTTATTCATACGTTTTTTTTTTTTTTTTGCAAGTTTATTTTGTGAAATATCTAGTTTGTTGAGATAGATTTCAAAAGGAAACAACACAAATTCAACCTATGTAGGAAGAAAAACTCCTGGAGTGATGTTACAGCATCAGTTACAGCATGAATAACTTCTGATACATTAGCATGTTTTCTGATACATAGCATGTTTTCTTTCATTCTAGCAAGAACAGAGAAAATATTGGAACCTCTGTGTATTTTCCTTCCTTTTGTGAGCTCAGAGAAAGAGCCTTAATGTGACCTCTATCTCATAATAGTGAGGTATTTATTACAGCTGAAATATACATAGTCTTTGCTGAAGTAAAGTTAAACAGACAGTAATGATATGGGTGGAGGGAAGGGGGGAGGGCTAGGACAACCACTTTTTTTGATTCTGTGGTTTTAAGCAAGCCAAGCCTCTGGATAGGCCTTGCAATGTTTTTTTTTTTTTTTTTTTTTTTTTTTTTGTTGTTGTTTGTTTGTTTGTTTTTCCTGGATGGATTGACTGACAACCCCATGTAGAAGGGAAAATACTTCCCTGAAAGGTGTGGTGTTCCAGATGAATTAATGGCCCCACTGATGGCTTTTTCCAGCTGTGCTTTGTCAAAGAAGCATAAACATGTAACAATATGCAGAAAACAGAATATTCTGCTTGCCTGTACTACTTAGCAGGTTGGCTTCAAAACAGGCTTTATAATCAGTAGAAATAAATGCACATTTTAGGAAATGACATGCTGCTATATTTCGTTATATCTATCTTTAAATATCCTCGTGGACATCTTAGAAACACCTGAGAAACAACTATTTTTCACCATTGACCACTGAACGAGCTTTCCTCGTTAGCTAAAATTGTTAGAAAAATACAATTAAGAAAGATCAGTCTCACTCTTAGCGTAGCTGCACTAGAGTTCTGAGTAGAAGGATCGTTGAGTCCCTTTTTAAAAACAAAAACAAAAAACACTGTATAAATTACTTTACCAGTACACTAGTACTTTTCTCATGTTTTCCCAGCAGTTAAATTATGTATACTAGCTACAGGAATTTTGACCTTTTTTTTTTTTTTTTTTTTTCCTAGCATTGTTTTGTTGTTTTAAATGAATCAAAAATATTTTCTCCTAGTCTCCTGCTAGCCAAAGAAAAAAAAAAAAATCCGAAGGACAATATCTCTATGTACTTTTAACTAAATGAAACAACAAAACTCTGTGATGTGTGGCCACGTTTGGCTGACAGCCTTAAACAGGAGATTAGGGGAACTTAGATTATGGAATTGGAAAATGGAAAAGCAGTCATGTCACCATATACAAGTAGAATTAATTCATAGTTAAATCAATATTTTGTTTGTCACAAATTTGATTTTGCTTGCATCTTTCATGATAACTTTGTTATTTAAACTTACTAAAAACTTTTCATCACAACATTCTGAAAAATCCACTGTACTTATGGATTAAAAATAATGTATCATTGAGTATCATTATTTTAATACATTGAATTTGACTACCTTAATATTTAACACTTTTATTTTAGAATAAAGCATATTGCTAATACAACTAATATACCTGCAATTAAAATAGTTTGAAATTATTGAGCTTAATGGGGTTTGATTCTCTTAATATTTGCTAGAAAATTTGAAAGCCAATTGTACTTCACATAATTAAAAATGCTTTTGTTTTTTTTTTTTCTTTTTCACAAGTACTTTTTATGAGTTCATTTACAGGCATAATCATGAGTAAATGTGACTTCTTTTATAGCCAAGGCAAATGAAGCATATCTTCAATTAGAAACTTCTGAAAATGTACTGTGATAGCCTACTGAGAATGGAATTGCTTTTCTTCACAGCTTCACACCCACTCCTCTTTAGAAGCTCATGGCTGTCAATAAGTGCTGCAAGTGCTATATCCTTCCCTTCAAGAATTTTCAGCCACTATGTATTTCCTGATATGTAGTTTGGAATATTCTCAGAAATATTTTTGTGCTTGCTTTATATTATATACCTACCTGTTGTTGTAAAATATAATTAAGCATATGTATATATGTACACATGCCTATAATGATTTGCAATCCATAGGTACAAAGAAGCAAGTTTTCAAATTATTTGCCATGCTTCATTCTATCAGGAGTCCCCTCTGCAAGATGACAGCATAGATGTTCACAGTGTTATTGTCTAGTCAACATCTCCATCTCTCTATATATAGCTTTATGTAAATTGTTTTAATTTCTTACTTTATATGATATTCATCATAGTAAGATGAATGTTTCAAAAACAGAAAAATCAATTATAGCTATATTTAAAAAAAAAAAAACTCCATCAACAACAACTTTTAACAAGAGAGTGGTATATTTTCTTATTAAAGGCTAGCACGAACAGCTGGAACCATTAAGACATTGTAAGACAGAGTGAAATAAATTTATTGTATAGAAACAAATTACAGTTAAGGGCTGAAAAAGTACTCTTATAGGAGAACTAGACAGGGAAGCTCAAAAAGTTTCATAAAAAAACATTAATTGAGGTTTTATACAGTTACTTTCAAATGCAGAAGACCAAATCACACAACAGTATCTATAATTCTGTATTTTCTCACCAACGGTTACTTTAGCTTATTAAGCTGCTCTCATACAAAAAAAACAAAAAAAAAAAAAAAAAAGACAATACAAACAAACTAAACAATGTCAGGACAAAGCTGTGATCCCTTTGACTCTGTCTTTTTCTAAAAGAGTTCCTGGACATAGGAACAGCAAGGACTTTTCCAGTGAGTTACCATATATGTGGCCTGTCTGTTTGAGACTGTTAGCACTGATTTCCCAATGAGTTCAAGGTGTCCATCTTAAAACAAACAAACAAAAACTGTCTAATGCAAATAACATAGGAAAAAAAGTTTTCAAAATAAAGCAGTTGTCTGTCAATAAAACTACAAATCTCTCTATATTATTTTTGTAGTGTGATGGTGACAGATGATGAATATTTAAATTTTATATTGCCACTCAGAGTGGAAATATTTTGCATTGTTCTGTACTGTTGTGAGCACTTACTTTGTGCTTACTCTACTGAATATATCCGTTCATCTGTCCAACAGTCTGAATCTGCTTGAAAAAGCATGTAGTTTTCTTATAGCCCAGTGCTGAAATGAGAGGCAAAGTGAGAAAAAAAAATTGGAATTTTAGAACTAAGTCAAAATGTAATGTGCTGGTTTTTTTGTTGTTGTTGTTGTTTGTTTGTTTTTATGAGCATCATGAAACAGTATGGAACAATATACAGAAAATATTCAGGACAGAGTTATTTTTCCTCCTAGTAGCTGGCAGAGTGCTATGTTTTGGATTAGGATGAGAAGAGTGCTGATAACATGCTG
>CM021733.1:73638870-73701202 GCA_011075105.1 Heteronetta atricapilla
GAGCGAACAGCTGTGTGGTGTTTAGCTGCTGGCCGGGTTAAACCACAACAAAATTATATGAAGCCGTATGGGCAGTACAAATAAACAAACATAAATGACTAAATAAATTTACATTATCATATTCCAAAATAAGTCTGTGTTAAACAAGCATTGTTTAACATGAGGTTAATTCTGCTTTTGAGCTAATAGCTAATGTAGAGAAAATATAATTTTCTTGAAAACTACCAAATCTGTGGAAAGGTGCACTTGTCCACTGTCTCAGAGAGGGGTAAAGGTCAAAAGATACATAAGTACTCGAGAGTTTATGTACCTGTATTATATGTCCAGGATGCTCATTTACTGGAATTTAAGGTAAGCCATCTCAACAAAAAACACTAAATACTCCTGTTTTTCTTCCTGATTCAGAGAGTCAAATATAAAAAAAACCCTTCCAAAAATATTGAAGTGCAAAGCACTAAGACCTCCAATTCTCATTACATTTCAGGAAATAAATAGCATACGTATTTTTAAAAAAGTATTGACAGGCAGATCATTTTGTATTGCTGTTTTGCAGAATAAATCTGTTTCAACTGGTGTAAAAAAAATAAAAATAAAAAAAAAATCTGAAAACATGATTATTCTTCTGAACATAATTATTCTATCATATCATAAATCAAGCAAATGATGATTGATTTAGGATTAAAGTAATAGTTTCCCTAAAATAATCAATAATTGATGTCATCAGGAAACAATTGTATTTTCCTAAAAACAACAGATTTTCATAAAGATTTATTTCATTGTCATATTTGAAAAGTATTAAGGTAAGAGAACAGGCCTTACGAGCTTGAAACAATACTAAATCAACCATTCTAAATGCATTTTTTATCTTAAGATTTTTGTTTAATTATAATTGAGCCTACTCAAGTCAACGGTTTCACATAGCCTCTTTTTCATTCTGAATCAGAAAAGAAATAGACAATAACTTGTGATTCAACCAAATTACATATACAAAAATAAGGAAAAAAAAAAAAGTCTATTTGAACAGATGACCAATATTATTGTACCTCAGAATTACTGTTTGTCTTAGTAAGATTGCCTAAGGGGAGAATTTTCAGTGGTTATATATATTTTCAGTGTAAAAAGGAGTTGATTTATTAGATGTGATGCTAGAAAATGCCATGGCATTTTACGCTGATATTGGTAAGTTGAAGATGTCTTGTTTTTCCAAAATCATGGCTCTTTTGCAGACAATTGACAGGACTGGACTTCTTGAAAATTCTTGAAGGGTTCTTTAAGATTTAGTTCTCATTTAAATGTTTGATTCCTTGTTGCTAAAAAACTGTTTTGTCAGAAGTTGAGGAATGTTTTGTTGTTTGTTTGTTTTCTTTTGTAGGACATAGGTGAAACCAGAGTACATGGTTATTCTGTTCTTACATATATATAAAAAATATGTGTATATGTGTGTATACATGTCTTTGTGTATGTATATTTATGTATGTGTTTATATAATATATATAATATATATCATAATTTATATCAATAAATCTAATTATTTTTTTCTTTTTTTTTTTTTTTTTTTAGTCAAACAACAAAAAAAGCTTTTCTTTTTATTAGTCAAACAGTGCTAACTTACTGTGTTTTTGTTGTTGTTGTTGGCTTTAGGTAGGAACAAACAGACATCCTACAGCAAATGTTAGGTGTCAAGCCTGAGATGGGATTTAGATGCCGTAAACATTATCCTGGTCTGATGCAGATGTCCCTTCACACTTGCATGTTCCTAAGCACATGTGAGCATGTGTTCTCCCATCCTATCCCATCCATCCATCCCTCCTTCAGCTCTGCAGTGACAGACAAGACAAAACGTCAACCCAGAAGAAAGCAAATGATTGCAGAAAAGGTCGTGGAGAAAAGGGAAGAGAAAGACATAAGAAATAGAGGGAAGTGGTGGGTTGGAACCGTGAGATTTCAAAGGGATTTTTATGAGGAAACTTACAAGGATAATACTATTTGCTTTGCATTGTGAGGAGGGGTTGCCTCTAATTGGAAATGTGAGGTGAACATTTCTGAAGAAATTTGCTTAAGAACATTGTTGAAGGAAATTGAATATTATTCAGCAAATTGGAGATTTCAGTACAAAACGCCATCAAGGCCATGCATTCCTGCATGCTGGTGGAGTGGCTATTGGTAGCAGGCATTGCAGCTGCTGGCAGGTGGCAGATACAAAATACTTGCAGGTTTTGTGTGTGGCACTCAGTGAAGTTGGTCTATCTCTGTGGCTGGCTTTCCTCACTTCCATTATTGCACATCTCTGGAGACGTCCCAAAGTCCAGCAGACTTCTCCTTAAAGAGCTTGTCTACAAGCCATGTACAGAGCCTGTGTGAAGGGGATGGGGCAGACACTGACGTTAAACACCTTGGAACAGAATCACAGAAGCTCCTGTGATTCTAAAACAGAAAGTTCTTAAGATTCTCTGAGAAATAAATAATCATTTTGATTGCCATGTTGTATTCTGGCTTAATGTCAATACACATATGACAATCTTTGAACCTCATTTTGTAATTTTTGCATAGTAGAGCCCATTAAAGCTACAGAATAACTTCCATCTATGTTGGAAGGTCTGTAATAAAAAGCATCTATTAACTTTAGTCAATACATTAAACAGCTGTGAATTTTTAAAACTGATTATATGAAAATCAGATGATTCAAAGTTTAAATTTGTACGGGACAGAGTTTCAGGTAATATTTATGTCTTATATTGATGATAAGATGTGTTTAGATAGGCTTTTTGTTCATTAACAGCTGTTACAAGGACTGAAATCTTTTTTTAACATTCATTCTGCTCTTATCAAGGTTAATGACAAGATTTCATTGAGGATGAGAGGGCCAGATGTAAAAGGTTTTAAATGCTGCTTAGCAGAAAAAATAATATATATATATATATTCTTGGAAAATTCAACTGTTGGCTGTAGCTTGAGATTATTTACAATAAAAAGGGTATAAGAATTTTGAAATTATGTTTATCTGAAATGGTTTTTTTTTGTTGTTGTTGTTTGTTTGTTTGAGATCGTGTCACTTAAAGGTGATTTAGATATGAGATTCCTGCCATCTATATCTAGTCATATTCCTTACATTCTGCCACTTGACTGAGGCTGATAATCTTCAACTCATCCCATGAAAAGATTTTAGAGTCTGACCTCATGAAATCCATTTCCAAATATCAAAATCTTTTAACTTTTTTTTTTTTTTTTTTTCAGTCAAAAAAGATCGACTGGATCTAGCACTGGGAAGAGTCCCTTTCAAAGAATATTTCTTTGTAAGTACCTCAGATTCATTACTGTTTCATTGAGCTGTCTTACCAATATTGATCTTTTAAATGTAGTGGCAAATTATAAAAATATTCACTGCATGGGAATAAACAAGGATTTTCATAGTTACTTGTAGACTAAAATGAAAAAGTGCTTAACTACCAGGTACCATTTTTTTCTCTTAATACTGCAAATTATATCATAAGAAAGTTGAAAAATCAATCATCACAAAATTTAGTGGTATAAACAATATATTAACTGGAGTCAAAAAGTAATGCTGCAAGGACATTCTAATATAAACACAAAACTGGTAAGTTTGATTAACTTTCATTTCTCCTTGTTAATAGAACAGAATATGTTACACAGTGTTTTCTTTAGGGTAACTAGTTTAATAAGAAATACATATGTAAATCATATTAAAAAAATGTCTGAATAGGTTTACATGAAAATTAACTCATGTTTGTTATAATAGCAAAGACATAACGTCATTTACTAAGTCTTGCCTTGTGAAATTCACTCAAAATATTTGGCAAGGCTGAACAGTTCAGAAGCTGCCTAATCAATACACTTGCTTTCACTCAATGCTTTCAATACACTCAATAATCAATACACTCAATGCTTTCCTGTAGGTATTGCTATCTATACCTACCCAATCCAATGGCACAGTACCAGGCTATATTTATTCTTACATAAACATGCATTATGGAAACATATATCATAAAGATATAGCATTCTTAAAAGCCTATTATTTGATTAAATGAGGCTAGTTACTGTTTATTCAAATTTAATTTGGAATATTATGTTCTTAAATAGAAACCAGACTATGCATCTGTTGTTTCCTTGTTACATAAGATAAAAAGGGGAGGATACTATGGAAAAGGTAAAGAAATGGTTAAAATTGAGAAAGAACAAGATCCTTAAAGAAATGAAGAAAATCCAGGGAAAACACATGGAATAGAAATGAGATCAAAATGACACACTAGACTGGGAGGTGTGTTAAAGTGGAATGAGATAAAACATCTTGTTGGTAGCCATGTATAGTACTCACTTTCACCTTCACTACAGTTACTGTGTGTGCAAAGGTGTGATAAGCTCTTTTAAAAAGAAACTCAATAGTTCTGTCTTATTCCAGCAAATATGGAATAATGGCAAAATTTCACTTCTGACACTGTGAGTTTTATTTTTTCAGAAATATTTGCAAAGAATTGTTTTTTGCACATGCTTAGGTACACTTGGAAACTGTTAGCTTAACACCTCCAAGAGGAAGGAATAAAGAACATGTGTAATGCTCTGCAAAGTCTTTCATGCATGAGACAAATTCAGTATCAAAAGGAATGCATGAGAATGCATTAGTGCACTCAATCAATTTCTATGTGTTGGGCTCCAGGGAACTTATTTTTAAAGTGGTGTGCAGGAGGTCTTCAGTCTGCATAGACATTTTGCTGAGATATATTGTTAATAGATAATTTGATTTGTGCACACATGTCGCTTACAAGGCTTTAAAGATTTATTGGTTAATGGATGATTGAACTTAGCAGGTAAATTGAAATGGGGTGACATGGGACAATTACAGCTAAGTACAGGATGGCAATTAATCACTGCACAAACTGTGTCTTAAATGTTACATGTATAAATGCACAATATAAGTGTGTTTGTATGTCTGTGTTTACAATGCCTAATTTTAGGCCTACAGTTACTTAAACTAGGAGGTTCATTTCCTATGGGTCATTATGATTGAGCTAGAAGAGAGGAAGATGGGGAAAACAGAGAAAAAAATCCATCAGAGATTGATGCAAAGCCAGAATTTATAACTGTGACTTGATGATACAGCTAATTTTATCGCATCTGCCAAAGGAGTATGTTTGTCCCCTTTACTTTCTTTCCTTGTGCCAGCACTTGACATTTATCTGACCTTCATCAGTGGTCTTGTTCAGCAGCTAAACCAGTGTAAAACTGCTTTTGTTTTTGTTGAATGAGTCCTCTGCTCTGACCCAGCTCAGTTAGCAGCAAAGTATTAATGCTACCAAAAAGGAAGCTAGTGGAACGTATAAGTGTAGCAGAACCACTCTTCTCCTTTCTCAGATTTAAACAGCTGTACAAAGTCATAGTCCAGTTTGCTTCAGCTTCCATTTCTGGCCTTGCTTCTCACAGCTTTTTGATTCTTATATGCCAATTACCCCCTATTATTCTCTGAAGTTTTCCTGGATCACCTTCATGTTGTGGCCCCAACATTCATGAATATGATATGAAATAAATTAAAATATCTACCTTAATTATATGCCCAAATCTTCTATGGGTGAAATTTTACTTCATCATTCCTGCTTACTTCCCTCCTGCAGATCCTGGTACCTTAAGTCAGTAAAGGAGATTACATCTAATGAAAAGTAGGGTTTATTATCCTGTTTAGATTCTGACAGTGAAGGACTATTAGTCCTCATAAATTACAGCTGCACCTGAAGGAATACTAAAAAGTTGGACTCAAGAGTTGGACTCAAGAGTTGGACTCAAGAGTTGGACTCAAGAGTTGGACTCAAGAGTTGGACTTGATGATCCTTAAGGGTCCCTTCCAACTCAGGATATTCTATGATTCTATGATTCTAAGTGAAATCAGGTCTTAAGACTAGATACAGAAGTCCTCACTTTACTTTTTTTTTTTTTTTTTTGGTTTATCTGTTAGAAAGTTCAGAATAATTTTCTACCCACTTAATGTACTGAGTTTAGAACTCAGTACATTCATTAAGTCTTTATATCCTGGAATTGACAAGGAAAAAATGCAGTAAAATTCTACAAAATGGACAAATAATATAAAAAAGTAAAATACATGGACAAAAAAAAAAAAAAAAAGATACTATTCTTGACAGTACAAGACTAAGCTCTCAGAATTGAAAAAAATGACAGTATTTGCTGAAGGAATTTATCTAAGCTATTTTTATTTACCACTAGTGAGTGAAGTCTTCTAATTAGGTCATTCCATTTATTTTTTTTTTTTTTTGCTTGTTTTTGTGGACATTACCTTAAATAAATCTGTATGGATAAAATGAAATGTAAAAAAAAATCTTCTAGACAGAGTAAATACAGACTGACATATTTTTCTGTGGAACAGACAACTGAAGTACCTTAGCACTTCACAGTTACTGAAAAATTTCTTCTTGCAGTTCCTTTCTGTGGCATTATTTTAAAAATATAGATCCTCCCCCCACCAAAAAAAAGGAAAAATATATTTCTACTGATGCTGGGAAGCAGATAGACTGTCATCATTAGCATAGTTAATGATGCTAATTATTATTTTTCTTTTATTATTACTTTGCTTTTATCTAATTTCATCAATAAAATTACTTAAATTCTTATAGGAGATATAGGCAATTTAAGGAGATGTTTAATGATAGGATGTTAACGTGTTAAAGAAGTGAATAGATGCTACTCCCAGCTCTGCCTGTAGTAAATGACTACAAGAAGCAATGTCTCCTCATCCAGGTAAGCACTGCCTACTGTAGAATTATGAAGTGATTTAACATTTGTAATGTTGATATTTTGTCAAGATTTCCATCAAGATATGCTGTGTGGTTCTCTAAGGCTGTTTACTTATCAGACTTAAAAACTTGCCCCCTTTTTCTTGGGCACAGATGATGTGTAGTATCTTCTTGTTCTAACCATATATTGATTGGAAACTTTAAAAGCTTTGGGGCATCAATCTAAAGAAAATAGAAATCTATTCTGTCATAGGCCTGTTCTTTTATTAAAAACAACTTTATATTAATGTGACAGATGAAAAGTGTGTGAAACCAAACTCTATATTTCTGTCAGTATAAATGAGGAGAGAGTTCTTATTTTAGCAAACCTTTCCATTTTTTTCCTAGTCATTGCTGCATTTTAGCTGTTGTCTTCAGGGGTTCCGCAACCATTGTAAAGATTGCTGTCATTAATTCTTAAACAAATTCACTCTCAAAACAAAACAAACAAACAAAAAACATATAGAGTCTTCCAAGGCAGAGTAATTAATGGATATAGTATAAAATGACTCATGATGAGCTGGCCACAAACTTTTTCTTCATTAGTCACTACTGCTAACTAACACTTTATCACTAATAATTATCTCTGTAGAACACTCCTCTACAAGGAGTAACAAGATATCAACTTCATAATCTAGTTCCCAAATGTGTACATTAATAACAAGATGTGAGCAATATCCAGGAGTGAGTGAATAAGCTAGAAGTGTTCAAATGTTGTCATCATCTGCATCCCTCCCATTCACCTCTCACTTCCAATAGTTTATCTAACTAGACTCTTGCAAATTCTATTTTATTCACTGAAGGAAAAATAAGAACCAGAAACATCAAACATGGATTTAACCTCACCAGAAAATAACTAGTAGTTGTTGTCATTAAAAGTATATGGCTCAATAAAGTTTATGAAAAAAAAAGTTAACTTTTTTTAAATTTATTTCTAATAATTTTGATTCTATTATTCCATTACCAACAGAATTACTTAAGAGTTTGGTGTTTGTGCAGGTAGACATAACGAGCTCAGATTACTTTGTAATGTGCAATTGAATTGAAAGATTAAAGATTGGTCATTGATGGTCATTGCAAGGTGATGTGTCATTTAATCTATTTTTTTTATGTATTACATGTTACAAATCCTGCTTTTTTATTTTTGCTCTTTTTTCTTAATGCGTGCAATGCTTCATTATATTTCAGAATGTCTTACCTGTGACTTTAAGTGAGTGTCATCAGTCAGTCTGCCTGTTGGGGTTTAACCCAGAAAGCAGCTAAACACCACATAGCCATTTGCTCATTCCTCTCACTTCCCTCAGTGGGATGGGGGAGAGAATTGAAAATAAAATGGAAAAAAAAAAAAAAAAAAAAAAAAAAACATCAACAAAAAAACTCATGGGTTGAGATAAAGACAGTTTATTAGAACAGAAAAGGAAGGGGAAATAGTAATGATGATGAGGGGAGACCTTATTGTGGTGTACAGCTTCCTCACAAAGGAGAGAAGAGAGGCAGGCTCTGATCTCTTCTCTCTGTTGACCAACACTTGGACTCGAGGATTCCCTTGAAGCTGCGACAGGTGAGGCTCAGACCTGGATATTAGGAAAAGGTTCTTCACCGAGAGGCTGGCTGGGCACTGGGACAGGCTCCCCAGGGAAGCAGTCATGGCAGTGAGCCTGCTGGAGTTCAAGAAGCATTTGGACAATGCTCTCAGACACACAGTCTGATTTTTTTTTTTTTTAATTTTTGGGTGGTACTTTGGGGACCCAGAATTTGGACTTGGTGATCCTTGTGGGCCCCTTCCAACTTGGGAGGTTCTATGATTCTATGATGATTAAAAAAAAATACAAAACAAGTAACGCACAATGCAATTGCTCATCACCCACTGATCAATACTCAGCTAGATCCCAGGCAGCACCCACCCGCTCCCTGTTCCTTCTTAAGAGAGAATATAGTAAACATTCTGGGCTGATGATAAGACACCAATAGCATTGTAGAACAATGTAAGAGTAATGATGGGGAAAGTTTATTTAAATTTTATTTTATTTATTTATTATTTATTTTTCCCAGAAATCTCAACACTCTATCTTATACTGGTAGTTTAAACATCACAATCTCCTTTCTTAGGGAGAAGATAGGTAATATATGTTATTGGCTTCCATTGTATTTTTCATCTTTGTTGTGTACAGAAATTTTCTGAGTTCTCTGACCACAAGTCACTGGTTTGTACAAGGATGTGTTATTGTTTGAATACCTTCTTGTACTGAGTACTACTGACTCTCAGGAACTGATAGACATGAATGCCTGATTGGCTAAATTATTACCACCCAGCTTCCAGAAGGTAATGGGAGTAAGTTCTCCTCCTTAACAAAATAGTTAACTATGCTTTGCCTCCTTGAAAATGGTTTTAATTCTTACTTGTAGTGAATTCTTCTGTGCAATTTCTGGCATATGCTAGAAACCTATCAGTAGCATCCAGCATCTACAGCAAGGCAAGATACTTCTCAGATGCTCAAAAAGGACAAAGGGTTTTGCGCTTGCCCATAATCCTTGGAGTTCCTTTAAACTGAAAGAACTCTGCATGGAAGCAACAGCTTGCTGATATGAGCAAGAGATTCACCTTTGACTCCTGATTTCATTTTCTGCTTTTCTCAGGCAGAAAGGCAATATTTTAGAGCTACGGTGTAATCAAATTGTTGCTCCGTTAGAACTTAACCGTGAGACACAACTTTGAGAAGCCCTGGAAAACCTTCGTAAATGAGATGAAACACAGAGGAGAAAATTCAACTTCAAGTTTGACTTGCATTCTTCAGCAGTACAATAAATTGTATTGTATTGAGAATTTAACTTTGCCTAAAAGAGACAAGTGGATAAATATAGTAATCAAATTTAAATAAATATGTTGGATAAAGTCATTGCAACTGGTGAACAGCAAATCCAAAATAAACTATATTCCAGATTTCCAGCCCCCTTATACACACTGAGTACTCACTGAAAGCAAAACAAAACTCCATTCTATAGCATATTGACAGATCTCTGAGGCCA
This sequence comes from Heteronetta atricapilla, assembly GCA_011075105.1. Lineage (NCBI taxonomy): Eukaryota > Metazoa > Chordata > Aves > Anseriformes > Anatidae > Heteronetta > Heteronetta atricapilla. Next base: position 73,648,692 of record CM021733.1, read on the forward strand.
CAAAGATGCAAAGCCATATAGTAAAATGCTAAGAGGATTATAATGATTATGATGATAAGCAGAAAAAGGGTAATGTCTGCAATTTTGCAGCCTTTCCACCCACTCTTTCAGTATGTGTAAAAAGAAACTCAGTCAGCTGGCATACCAGATGGTTTATATTTGTGACACCCAAAGCAAAAAAACTTTAAAGACTAAAAAGGAATTCTGTTAATACTAACAGCAACTCAGAATCCAAATGTTGATCCTTGCACTTTGTTTCTTGAGTAGATTAATACTACAATTCATCAAAAAGAAATTGAAAAAGTTGTGTTTTAGCTACCTCATTTTAATTCTGTTATTTTGAAAAATACAATTTTCTGTAAGGGGAGAATGCAAATTGGCACACTGAGTTTACTCTAGAATGAGCAGATTCTTCACAACGTTAAAAAAAAAAAAAAAAAAAAAAAAAAAGTCCTGCTTAGATCCAGTGCTTGTAGTTGGTAGCAACCAAAAGCACTGTTCAAAATGTCTCTTTGAATAGAGCATGGAGCACATTGGATTTATATTGTTATTATTATTATTATTATTATTGGTTAATGAAAGCTAACTTCCTACTTCTAGTAGTTTTGTAATTGGTGTTTTCTTGAACCAGAGATTAAGGCAGCTGCCTCTCTCATTTTCTCCAAAACTAGCATCCAAGCCACCACCTAGGAAAAATAACTAACTAACTAATTAACTAACTAATTAAATAAATAAAGTTACAGCTTTCTGTAGAAAATATACTGAGTTTTCTGGCAAGCAGCTTTAGCTAACAGGATTACAACCTTCTGTGCAGTCTTGCTATGTGCTGAGTTTTTGATGAATCATAATTGTTAAACGATTTTTCAGGGTTCATGGGTGGGATCCCACTAAAACCTTTCTTAGAAGTAATGGAAAAAAGCAGTCTCTTTAAAAGAGAGCTCTTCAGTTTCAGCTGCCTATTTTAGGATGAGAAAACTGTCAGTGTAGAAATGTCCAACACTTTCAATTGAAATGATCCTTTAGAGTAACTCCTTTGGATTATTATAAACAGCTATGTTTTGTAAGATGAAACCCATCCAAAGGAACTACAAGCAATAGACAGAGATAGTCTCCACGGCTGTTTGCTTATTGGTATCTTGTATTCTGAATTAATAGTTTCAAAGACCCCCTCAATGAGTATTCATTTGCTTAGTGCTGATATACATATATATATATGTTCATTATTTATATATGTATAAAAGGAGCTATGATCCTAAAATGAAAGCCAGTGTATTAAAAACACAAAAGATGAAAACAAATAAAAATTGTATTTAAACAAATATCTTACTATCATCTTATCTAAGAGGCTACAACTAAAACAGTATAAGATGAACGTGCTGTATTATGCAAACTTCTTGAATAACTTAAGCAGAAAGAAAAATAAAAGAGACCAAAATTGGGAGGGATGAAGGGGGAAGAGTGGGAAGTGAGGGAAATATACAGACTTACTACATGATACTAAATATGAATCCCATGTTTATATACACTGAAAATTTCATCATAGAAATGCATGAATCACAGAATCACAGAATTTCTAGGTTGGAAGAGACATCAAGATCATCGAGTCCAACCTCTGACCTAACACTAACAGTCCCCACTAAACCATATCGCTAAGCTCTACATCTAAATGTCTTTTAAAGACCTCCAGGGATGGTGACTCCACCACTTCCCTGGGCAGCCCGTTCCAATGTCTAACAACCCTTTTGGTAAATAATTCTTCCTAACATCCAACCTAAAACTCCTCTGGCGCAACTTTAGCCCATTCCCCCTCGTCCTGTCACCAGGCACGTGGGAGAGCAGACCAACCCCCACTTCACTACAGCCTCCTTTAAGGTACCTGTAGAGTGCAATAAGGTCACCCCTGAGCCTCCTTTTCTCCAGGCTGAACAAGCCCAGCCGCTCCTCTTAAGACTTGTTCTCCAGACCCCTCACCAGCTTCGTAGCCCTTCTCTGGACTCGCTCAAGCACCTCGAGGTCCTTCTTGTAGCGAGGGGCCCAAAACTGAACACAGTACTCGAGGTGCAGCCTCACCAGAGCCGAGTACAGGGGGACGATCACCTCCCTAGCCCTGCTGGCCACACTGCTTCTTATACAGGCCAGGATGCTGTTGGCCTTCTTGGCCACCTGAGCACACTGCTGGCTCATATTCAGCCGACTATCAACCAATACTCCCAGGTCCTTCTCTGCCTGGCAGCTTTCCAACCAATCCTCTCCCAGTCTGTAGATCTGCTTGGGGTTATTGCGCCCCAGGTGCAGGACCCGGCACTTGGCCTTGTTGAACTTCATGCAGTTGACCTCAGCCCATCGGTGCAGCCTATCCAGATCCTCCTGCAGAGCCTTCCTACCCTCGAGCAGATCAACACACGCACCTAACTTGGTGTCATCTGTGAACTTACTGAGGGTGCTCTCTATGCCCTCGTCCAGATCATCAATGAAGATATTAAAGAGGACCAGCCCCAGCACCTAGCCCTGGGGAATGCCGCTAGTGACCAGCCTCCAACTGGATTTGACTCCATTCACCACAACTCTTTGGGCCCAGATAACCAGCCAGTTTCTAACCCAACGAAGCGTATGCCAGTCCAAGCCAAGAGCAGTCAGTTTCTTGAGGAGAATGCTGTGGGAAACGGTGTCAAAAGCCTTGCTGAAGTCAAGGTAGACCACATCCACAGCCTTTCCCTCGTCCACCAAGCACGTCACTTTGTCATAGAAGGAGATCAGGTTCGTCAAGCAGGACCTGCCTTTCATAAACCCATGCTGACTGGGCCTGATCGCCTGCTTGCCCTGCAAGTGCCCCGTGATGACTCTTAGGATAATCTGCTCCGTGAGCTTCCCTGGCACTGAGGTCAAACTGACAGGCCTATAGTTCCCCGGGTCTGCCCTCCGGCCCTTCTTGTAGATGGGCGTCACATTTGCTAGCCGCCAGTCAACTGGGATCTCCCCCGATAGCCAGGACTGCTGATAAATGATGGAAAGTGGCTTGGCCAGCTCCTCTGCCAGTTCTCTCAGTACCCTTGGGTGGATCCCATCCGGCCCGATCGACTTGCGCACATCCAAGTGCCGTAGCAGGTCGCCAACCATTTCTTCATGGATAGTGAGGGCCACATTCTGCTTCCCATCCCCATCCCCATCCCCAGTCCCATTCATGACTTTGAACAATTCTTAGCTTCTGAAAATTAAAAATAAAATTAGCTTTTATGACAAAGAGAAAAGGTGAGAAGGAAATGAAAATTATAGTGGGATACTCCAAGACATATTAAAAATACAGTACTTTACGTTATGTGTAATAATAGGAATGTGAATAAGGGATGTTAAATCATGTCCTAATTTTGTGAAGCTTCTGTAAAAGATGGCTAACATTACAATTTTCTTGCCATTTATAATTTTCAGAAGACATAGAATCTGTTTTTCAATGTCCTTGAAAAAGCTTCAGGCAAACTGTTCCATGTTGTCTCTTCTCTTAAAGCGAGTAAAGGACCTTCTCTCTGTTTCAGCTATTGGGTGTTTTATTTGATTAGGGTTTAATTTTTTATATACCTGCACAGTTTCTTTGAAAACTGCCTTCTTTACTACCTTGCCTGTTATTTTAAAAATATTCTCACATGCCTCTAGGGTGATTAAAGTCATGCAAGTGCTTTGATTTTTTTTTTTTTTTAATCTTTTCACTATGACATTTGTTGTTATTGAGTGATATCAATATGTTGTCTACAAAGCCTTGTAGACAACAGTCTTTGTATAACTTTTGAAACTTGTGTCTTAGAAATTGGGGTCAGGACTAACTTGTTTCTCCTCTTCCATAAACATTTAACAAGATGCAAATTCCTTCTGGAATCTATGTTGGTATGTGCCTTTCAGTAGAAATTTTAGACAGTTTGAGGAATGGCTAGATATATTTATATGCTGAAGTATGAAAACAATATGGTAACCTAAGAAAAAATGTAGTGTTTCTCTTCCTTCCTCTCATCATAATGCACAAGGCGCACTGAGAAATCTTTTCTTGAATGCTGCCAAATCTAGACTGTATAGTGCGTATAATGGCACATAAAATACATAGACTTAAGAAACAGGGAAAGGAATTTTGATTTACAGCTGTTGTGGTTTAACCCAGCCAGCAGCTAAACACCACACAGCCATTTGCTCACCCTCCCCCCTCCCTCTTTAGGATGGGGGAGAGAAATGGGAAAGTGAAGCCTGTGGGGTAAGATAAAGACAGTTTATTAAGATAGAAAATAATAATAATAATAATGATAATAATAATAATAATATGTACAAACAAGAGATGCACAATGCAATTGCTCACCACCCGCTGACCGATGCCCAGCCCAACCCCAAGCAGCCGGCCCCCCACCCCAGCTAGCCACCCCTATATATTGTTCAGCATGACGTCAGATGATATGGAATACGGGCCAGTCACAATACGGTGTTTTTGCCACTCATTCCCCGTTAGACTCACTTCAGCCTCCAATACAGTTAACTGCTGGGATTCCTCCATCACTCCATGAATACTGATGGTTCTGGCCCTTTATAGCTTGATGGCATTAGAGTACATTGTGCACTGGTGTATACTAATGCCTTATACTTCTGTGCGTCTGACGTGCCAGGCCATCGAACACACACAGTCCAATAAACTCAATTGTCCCTCACCCCCCTGGCTGGAGGCAGGGCCCCTTTAGTCCTGGTCAGAATCTTCATTCCTGTGTTTAAAGGACTGCTTGCTGAAAGTTGGAGCAGCAAACTTTTCAGAGAACCCCTTTTTCCTGCTTGTTTTCTTTTGCAACTCACGTACCCGTGCCTCTAGGGTCATGGTGGATTCTCCATCCTATTTTCTCATGTCCTCTCCATGGTCATGTAGATAAAACCACAGGATAGCACGAGGTGTGTGTCCACAATATCATCTTCCTTGTATGGATGAGTGCTTACCCCTAATAGATGAGACACTGGTTCGTTCAGGTGGGGAGGAAAATAATCTCTCTTCAAGTTGGTGGACCTTTTCAGAAAGTTTCTCCACAGCCGAGACGCAGACCTGTAGGGAAGAGGAGAGACTTTCTTCGTACTGCTGGAGTTGTTTAACCACATCACCCACTGAGGGTTCATCATCCTCTTTCCAGACCATTATTGCCAATGAGCTGGCATATGATGATGGTGCACTCCGTACAAACTTTCGCCACATGGGTCATGTACACTTGACTTCATCTGGATCTGTGGGTATTTGTCCATTGTCTGGGTCTTCATAAATCACCTACCGTATGGTTAATTCCCTCAGGTACTGGATTCCCTACTCCATAGTGGTCCACTTGCCTGGCAGACATACAAGTTCTTCCTTGTAGGGATACCTTTCCCTTACAGCGTACAGGAGACACCTCCAGAGGCTGTAAGATCGTACTCCATCTCCAATTGCTTTGTCAATGCCTGCATCTCTAGCAAGGGATCCCAGTCGACTAGCTTCCCTGCCCTCTAAATCCACATAGTTGGCTTTGGTATCCCAGCACTGGAGCAGCCAGGTGACAAACTACTCACCTGTTCAGTGGCCAATATCTTTTTGCATATCTCGTAGCTCACGCTGGTATAGGTTTCGGGTAACTACTGTTGTTTTTTCAACATCCCCAGCTTCATCCTCCTGCATCCCTGATGGCCCAGCCTTGCCTTCTACATACCTAGACTCTCTGCGTTCTAAATGACCTGAGTCTCTATACCATTTTTTTCACCTTGTCTACAGGGGCAACTTGTACTGCTACAGCTCGTTTCTCTGACTCAGCTACAGAGTCTGAAACAGGTGTTGGAATACACTCTGCAGGGCCAACTTGCAGTGCTACAGTTCGTTTCTCTGGCCCATCCACAAGAGCTGGAGTGGCTGCAGGAGCTGGAGCTGGAGTGGCTGCAGGAGCAGAAGTGGCTGCAGGGCTGGAGTGGCTGCAGGAGCAGGAGCTGGAACAGCTGCAGGAGAGGGAGCTGGAGTGGCTGCAGGGGCTGGAGTGGCTGCAGGAGCTGGATCTGGAGCGGCTGCGGGAGCTGGAGCTGGAGTGGCTGCAGGAGCTGGAGCAGCTGCAGGAGCAGGAGCTGGAGTGGCTGCAGGAGCTGGAGTGGCTGCAGGAGCTGGAGCTGGAGTGGCTGCAGGGGCTGGAGTGGCTGCAGGGGCTGGAGCGACTGCAGGACCTGGAGCAGGAGCGGCTGCAGGAGCTGAAGCTGGAGCAGCTGCAGGAGCTGGAGCAGGAGCGGCTGCAAGAGCTGGAACTGGAGCTCCAGCAGAGATCTGCCTCCGGACAGATCTCTGGATGAGACGCCTAAGTAGTTGTTTAACCTTAAACAAAACCTGAAGCGCATTCAAGAGACATAACAACAACAACATGCTGGTCTGCGTATCCCAAGGATATTCAACATCTTGGAGAGTTATCGTAACTAGCTCAGGGGATAAGAGGGTGCTGAAGGAGTAAGGGAGAGTGAACAAGTAGGGAAAAATATATTCCCCTGTCCCCTCCACAGACTGGCTCCTTGATGAAAAAAGGCAGTAGGTGTAATTGTTAATAGTTTCCCAGATATAGTTTCCAAAGTACAGAGTCGATGACAGTGTTGAGTACAAATACCAAGTCACAGTCATGGCCAGATATTTCATCATATTGTAAGCTATTTTTACACTGCACAGTACCATAATGATCTTAAACCAGGGCCTGGAAAGGATAAACAGCATGACAGGGGTCACATACAGAAAGTAACGTGCTATAAAACTCAGTTTGGAATACAGGCACAGCAGACTTGAGATTAAAGCAATCAACTATTGATTAGCAACTATTAAGCAGCTCTAATACTTATACCAATTGAAGTTTAACATACTCTGGTCAGATCTGTTGTTATCTCAACCCTTCGAGCCCCATGTTGGGCGCCAAAAGGACTGTTGTGGTTTAACCCAGCCGGCAGCTAAACACCACACAGCCGTTTGCTCACCCTCCCCCCTCCCTCTCTGGGATGGGGGAGAGAAATGGGAAAGTGAAGCCTGTGGGTTAGGATAAAGACAGTTTATTAAGATAGAAAATAATGATAATAATGATGATGATAATAATAATAATAATAATAATAGTGTGTACAAAACAAGTGATGCACAATGCAATTGCTCACCACCCGCTGACCGATGCTCAGCCCAACCCCGAGCAGCTGGCCCCCCACCCCGGCTAGCCACCCCTATATATTGTTCAGCATGACGTCAGATGGTATGGAAGACCTCTTTGGCCAGTTTGGGTCAACTGTCCTGGGTCTGTTCCCTCCAGCTCTTGCTGCACCCCCAAGCCTGCCCGCTGGCAGGACAGAGCGAGGAGTTGAAACACTCGCTTAGTGTTACACTTGGCTTAGTGTAAGCATTGCTCTGCATCAGCATGTTATCAGCACTCTTCTCATCCTAATCCAAAACATAGCACCCTACCAGCTACTAGGAGGAAAAATAACTCTATCCTAACTGAAACCAGGACAACAGCTAAAACAGGGCCAGTGTCATGTATGTAGCATGGAACTCATATAAAAATATAAAACCTATTGAACTGTATTATTTACATTTTACAGTCTTCTATATATAGGAACTTAAAAAGGCATAGCAAGAACTTAAGAAATGCTCTTATTTGATCTAAGTGTTAGATCTAATTTTGTTTTTGTTTTCTCTGCAAGATTTCTAGATTTACTCATCTTCGGGTGTTTCCCACTCTGGGTTGCCATCTTCTTGTTAACTTCTGCATTCAATCAAATCAACAGTTACCTGTCTAGGATGCTGTCAAGTTGATTTATTATGATGAAGTAATTTTTTTTTCATATATTGTGTGGGAAAAGCTTTATGCAGGGACAACTAAATAAATTGTGAATGACAAAAAATACACTTCTTTCATAACATCCCAAATTCTCTCTTGTCAAATTAGCTGAATAGACAACATTTGTCAAAATCTTTCAGTAAAATTAGTGTCCTTAATTAAATTCACTGAACATTTTTGTTGGTGAATATTTAGTAGTAGACAATACAGATCATGGTGAAATAAAAATAATTTTTTCTCTGGTTTTCAGAGGAATTTATATAGTTTTATTTTCTTCTCTGTTTTCAGATCAGCATTAGATATTTATATTTGTTTATCTGCTTAACAAACTCAAATCAGAGGGGCTATTATATCAAGCTGTCTGATCCAGGAAAGACCTATGCTATCTGTGCTATTTGGAGAATTATTCTTTAACATGTAAAGCTTGTGTTGATTCCAGAATAGAAATTCAAATATCTGCATCTCCTATGAAGACATATCTATATACATATATGTATATATATATACTTATATATATATATAGAAAGCGAAAATACTCAAATTAAACATACAAAGTTTTACAGAAAATAATCCAATAAGTCCATTAAACTGGCAATGAAATAATTCCTCTCAATGCATAGGCATATCATAAACCATCATATCCAGAATCCCATTCTCATAAAAGTATAAATATGCAGATTGTTTGTATAACGAAACTTATCTTTCAGCTGTAATGATTGAATGTTGTTAGACACATTACACTTGTTTGCTAGCTTTGTGTGAAATAATTTGGTGGTGCCTTAGACAACTTGTTTGATTTTTACCTGTTGAAGATTGTTTCCCAGTCTGTCTTAGTGTTAAGCACTTGCTGCCATTGCCTTAGCATCTCTAGCTGTCTTCCCTAATGTAACTGTGTATACAGTTATATATTTATTAGTAACTATGTTGGGATCAGAAATATATTTTAGTTGTATACTACAATTTGTCTCATGTTGCAAAACCATCTTTGGGAGTACGAAGCAATTAATTTCTAATTAAACTAAATTGGAAAATGCACTCCAGGAATACATGTAAAATATTGTAACTGCTTCTGAGCATTCATTCCATCAAAACACATTTTGTATTGTTATGATTAATTTTTGATTTTTTTTTCTAGATCTGTGGTGGTGCTTTTTGAAGGGAAGAGAGGAGGAGATGGGTTTGGGAGCTTGTGGTGTTTTTTTTTTTTTTTTTTTTTTTTTTTTTTTTTTTCCCAAGGGAGGTCACTCCCTTAATTGGAGAGAGATCCACTTTCATAAGTGGGACTAAGTCAGTATGCTTTTCTACTGTACTGAGGTATACATCTTAAACACTGGGCTGGAGTGCCAGGAAAGAATATCTTACTTACCCAGATATATTTTAAAAAATTAAATAAAAACATTGTATGTGAGCCAAAAGGTGAAACTGAATTATTATATGTATTGTGTATATATGAGTATTATATGTCCAAAGGAGGGTAACAAATATGGTGAAGTGTCTAGAGGGGAAGACGAGTGAGGAGCAGCTGAGGTCCCTTGGTTTGTTCAGCCCAGAGCAGAACAGGCTGAGGCGGCCTGCAGTTCCCTCATGAGAGACGTGGAGGGGCAGGCACTGAGCTCTGCTCTCGGGACAGGACCCGAGGGAACAGCATGGAACTGGGACAGGGGAGGGTCAGGCTGGGAATTAGGGAAAGGTTCTTCACTGAGAGGGCACTAGAATAGGCTCAGTTTCTGCTGTTTGTACATTTCCTTCTTTTGCTTAATTTTGCCCAGAATGTTCTTGTTCAGCCATGCTGGTTTCCTACCTTCCCTGCTTATTTTATTACTTACAGGAATGGAGAGTTCTTGCTCTCTAAGGAAAATATCTTTATGATATTATTAGGAAGGGATAGGTGATGTTAGCTTAACCATGAAGCTAACATGGCAAAGTCCGAGCATAAAGCTGTGTTCTAAAGTGTCCATGATTTTACATATAGGCATGGAAGAGAAGAGTTCAGCCTGAGTACTTTAAAGATGCATTGCCAAAATAAAATCTGAAAGACTAAAAATAGAGAAGTTAAATTTAGATTCTTTAATTGTAACAGAAGTCTGAAAACAAACTCTGGAAATATTTAAATGAAATACTATTAGAATAAATAGTTAAATTGCCTTGAGATGTATTAATGGTTATCCAAATTAAGAACTAAAAAACAATTGCAGAAATAATTTCTGGTTTGATTTAATTTTTTTTTTTAAAAGGAAAAAAAAAGAAAAAAGAAAAAAAAAGAGATTCATATATAGTTACAGTTTAGCACAACTTCTAATTATACCTTTGTTTTATTACTGTTTCTATGATGCTTCTCAATTCTAGAATTCTTAAAGCACAATCTTTCATTTTTTTGTAATATGTTGCACAAGTAATTTTCACATTTTTCTCCTCTGTCACCAGAATATTAACAAAACTCAAGGATATCATTTTCCGGTAGGATATATTTTGAAGCACACTCATGTGGTTGCCTAGGAAGATAATGCTGGTATAGATATATTTTGCATATGAATTCACCTGGCCACTATGACTTTGATTCAGTTACTGTGAATTTTATGAACATGTATTTTGTTAGTCTATTTGAATCTCTTATGTAGCTCTACTGTTTAGAGCCAGAGATCAGTACAAGAACAGGCCTCCAAATAAAGCTGTGATGCATGGTCTAGGCTGTGAAACTACATTACTTCTAGAAAGTCTTTGTTTAAAAATTGTGTGATAAAGGGATACACTATCACCCACATGAAAAATGTTCACTTAGAAAATTTTTGTCATGGCTAATCTGGATTATATCACACATAGCATCTCTATTTAACAAGTTTGAAATATTCTTTAAAGCAATTGTTAAATAGAAAAACAAACAAGAGTAAACAAACAAAAAATAAGAACAAAAAAATACCCTAAAACCAACTTCAGAAATAATTTTCCATTCAAATATTTATCTGAATATGCACAAAATCATTTTCTGTTTGCAAAGAAAGGTTGCTTTCTCACTGCATATAAGCATATCACTGTTTATACACATCTCATTCAATTTCCCCATTTTACTTCAAAGGACTTTGAGACTGAAAGTATCAAAGTAATATTTTGTAATGACCTGTCTCCAAATTCAAGGAATTACCAATTTCATTGTGATTTTAATGAGGTACTCTACAATGACAGTAAATAGATCTTATGATTCATTATTTAATCAAAAGAAAGCAGGTTCTGCATCACAATATTAACAAGTGCCAGAATTCAGTAGCCTTAAAAATGTGAATGTGGTGTTCGGGCAACAGTGTGAAACCATCAACAGGTTTTCTGAAGTGAAACCAAATGGTTGTCTTTAAATGGCTTTTTGCTCACAAATGTGACTAAAGCCAAGGAATCTAAGTGAAAGCTCCAGACTGCTTTGAAAGTACACCTTTACAATTTTGACACGCTTGACTGTCATAGAAAAAGTGATCAATTGTAAGCATTAGAAATCTTCAAAAATATATTGTTCAGAGCTTTGTTACCTAAAGCCTTCATTGTAGTGTAGAGTGATAGTAACAGAAGAACTAAAAGGTCTCTCTATTGTCCTGTGAAATAGTTGCATGCTTTTACCACTAGAAAATACTTTCTGTTTGAGAACTTCTGGTCTAGAAGAATAGTGCCTACTCTAGGGAACTGGATAGAGAACCCTATGATGCCAGTATAATCCAGTTTCCTTCGCTGCCACATTTCATGAATTATATCACACAACAGCTAAATTAGTAACCCAAAAATACATGCATGAGTTATTACTACCTGATACCTAAACATCAAAGAAACACATTCCTGTGTGGTTTGTTCAAAGTAGAAAAAAGAAAAATAGTAGTGTATTTGAAATATTTTTCTGTGCCTGTCTATATTTATTTCCATTTTGGTTTAGCAGCAGACATGACAAGCAGGTTGTTGTTCTTGCTTGTCTGAGGATCTGAGAATTTAATGATAAATTCAGAGTTTTAAAAGATAGCATTGCAAAACCTATCTTTTTGGCAATGCTTCTCTCCCAAAAGTGAAATTTAGAAACTGTGTTGTGGCTAGGATTCTTTAGAGTCAATGGGGTATACTCTAGAGTCCAATGAAGAGTTGCCTGCACAAAGAGTTGCAGACAGGGATCTAGCTTATTTTTATAACCTGAAATGTTGTCTGTAGCTACACAGGGACAATGGACTGTGGGTTATTCATTCATTTGGCAGGGCATTGACACATTATTGCTGTCTATACAGTGTACTATCAAGCTATACAAAGACCACAACTCTGTAGTCTAGTGGTAAGACAGTTTTTAGAGAGGAGACTTGTTCTAGTCCACTTTCAAGACTTTTTATGCATTTTATCAAGTATTATTTAATATAAGACACCCTCTAGGGATTGAGATGAAAGATGCTAGAGAGCAAGAGAAAAAGTGCACATCTCTTCCAGCCTAGGATCCCCCGTTCAACTAAGAGGAAGTACAGAAGAACGGTATGATAATAATCTTAAAAAGGCTTATACCCAGCCTCATATATATCCATACAATAAAATGCATTGGCAAAATCATCAGCCTGTTATTGTTTCATGCTTCATTCTCCTAATTAACATGATCAGCTCTTGGAACCAGTTAGCCAAATAAATGGTCCCACTCTTTGTAATGAAGCCAGCTTTGCACTTGTGAGCTTTTTGCCATTAGATTCTCAGTATGATTCTCTAGTTCATAATGTCTGCCTGGACTTGGTCCACACACAATACAGAGCTGAATTCAAATGTCACTGCAAGTACTGATTGGGGATTCTCATTTTATCAGATTTCATATTTGGCAGTGCTGCTTTCCAAAATTGTTTTTTAAAACAAAACATGAATGAGTTATAAAGGCCTGGTGTGTGTGTGGAATCACACATATTTGGTATTACAGAAAAGAAAGGTATGATTAAAGGCTAATTCTGGAAGTTTAGGGAGAGGCATTTCTAGGGTAATGTGTATGATAAATGTTGGAATCTATTATAGTGAAGAGGGATGAGAAGGTTTTGTCAGTTGCAAACTCTTTTGGACAAAGCTCTCAGACACATGGTCTGATTTTTTGGGTGTACCTTTGGGGATCCAGGAGTTGGAGTCAATGACCCTTGAAGGTCTGAAGGGTCCTCAACTAGGGAGATTCTATGATTATATGATTCTATTTTTCTTCATAGATCTAGTCAGGCATACATTAAATACTTCATTAACATAATAGCAAAAAAGTGCTTTCTCTGTATGAGTAACAAAAACTATTTATATCTTGTAAAAGTGTTTTTTGTTTGTTTGTTTTTAAAATTATTTTCTATATAATATATGTAATAGGTCTTTTACCTTCAACAGGTGAACTTGTACACTTATTTTACATTTTACATTTTGCTGATTCTATTACAGCTAAATAATTTTAAATACTGACATTGTATACTTTTCCTTTCCTCATACTTTGTAGTCTTTCTATCACATGATAAAAGTAATTATCAAACATAAGGACTTTGTTACTATGTGATTGCACTGGGTCTGGCTGGGATGTTAACTTTCCCTGCAGCAGCTCATATACAGAGCTGTGCTCTGCACTTTTAGCTAGAACAGCAGTGGTATCACACCAGTGTTGTGTCTGCTGCTGAGAAGTGCTGGCACAGCATCAGGACTCTCTCTAACCTTCCTAGGGGGTGGGCAAAAAGTGAGAAAGGAGCATCACCAGGGCAGCTGACCTAAACCCACCAAAGGGATATTCCATACCATATGATGTCACACTCAGCAATAACAGGTGGAAAAAGGAAGATGAGGGGAGGGGTAGGCTCTCATTGTGAAAACATCTGTCTTCCCGTACACCGACTACGTGCATTGAGGCCCTGCTTCAAGGATGTGGTCAAGCATCACTCATTTGTAGGAAATAGAGAGTAATTTCTTTCCTTTGTACTTCCACACAGCCTTTACTTGTTTTGTTTTGTTTTGTTTTCCCTTTCCCCCTTCCTTTTCCCATTTCCTTTTATTTTCCTTTAGTTAAATTGTTTAATTAAAAATAATCTTTCCTTAATAATTATTTTTTTCCTTTAATTAAATTATCCTTATCTAAACCCATCAGTTGTTCTTTCCTTTACTTCTTCCCCCCCCTAAAGAAGGGGAGTGAGAGAGCGGTTGTGGTGTTCAGCTGCCTAGCATGGCAAAACCACCACAGTGACAGCAAACACAGTCTTTAGTGTCAAAGTTTGATTTATTCTGTGATCGAGTAACAAAGGTGGAAGCCAGCAGTCAACAGCTGTAGAACTGGCTAAAGAATATTCTTATAATTGTTTTTCTGTTTGCTCTGAAACTTTCAAAATGTTTCTCTATTATGATTCCTATGTTCTCCTATAAAATTAACAAGTCTGATCAAACAAGAATTAGTTGACAATAAAAGTTAAAAAAGACAGACATGGTAAAATAACTGGTATCATGGTAAAGTAATTCTGTCATTTACAGTTATTACAGAGTGGAGACAAATTCTTCAATAGAAAATGTTTTCAGTTAGAATGATTCCTCTATGATTGTACTTTATCCCTTGAGTAAGATTCATAAATAAAATAATATGCAATTAAACTCCAATATATTCTTTAAAACATGGTTTCAAATCATGCACTATTAACTAACGTCACTGAAAATCTTACATTCACAACACAATAATACTTCAGGTAATAAGCTAATTTGCATTTATTCAACCTTAAATTTGCTTTTTTTTCAGATTTTATTTGAGCATCTTTTTCTCTTCATGTCTCTATTTTTTTTTTTTAAATGAAGACAAGCAATAAACATCAGACAGACCACCAGTCATATTTAAACTTTTCAAAAAGTTTGAGCAATAGACAAAGAGGTGGTTAATTTTTAATATCATGGCTGCTGTTTCCAATCACTTGTAAACACAGATGCAGGAAATTAAAGGATATTAAAGGTGGATTATGCACATTTTAAAATATTATTACCTGAGAGATACTGTTTTCTACTGACAAGAGAAAAACTAGGATCTGGAACTCAGGGATGCTTTGACTGACTATTGCAGTGTGACTAGTAATTACTTTTTATCATAGAATCATAGAATCATTAGGGTTGGAAAAGACCTCCAAGATCAGTTGGTCCAGCCATCACCCTACTACCAATATCACCCTCTAAACCATGTCCGAAGTGCCAGGTCCAACCTTTCCTTGAACACCCCCAGAGATGGTGACTCCACCACCTCCTTGGGCAACCCATTCCAATGCCTGACTAGGCTTTCTGAGAAGAAATGTCTACTAATTTCAACCTGAACCTCCCCTGGTGCAACTTGAGGCCATTCCCTCTAGTCCTGCACTGGTTATCTGTGAGAAGAGGCAGCCCCCCAGCTCCTAACAATTTCCTTTCAGGTAGCTGTAGAGAGCAACAAGGTCTCCCCTGAGCCTTCTCTTCCCCAGACTAAACAACCCTAGTTCCCTCAGCTGCTCCTCACAGGACTTGTGCTCCAGGCCCCTCATCAGTTTCGTCGCCCTTCTCTGGACATGGGCCTCAATGTCCTTCTTGTAGTGAGGGGCCCAAAACTGAACAGAGTAATCGAGGTGAGGCTTCACCAGAGCAGAGTACGTGGGAAATATCACCTCCCTGGTCCTGCTAGCTACACTGTTCTTGATATAAGCCAGGATGCCGTTGGCCTTCTTGGCCATCTAGGCACACTGCTGACTCACGTTCAGGAGAGCATCTGTCAGCACCCCTAGATCCTTTCCCTTTGCACAGCTTTTGAGCCACTCTGCCCCAAGCCTTTAACACTGAGTGGGGTTGTGATAAAAGTGCAGGACCCGGCACTTTGCCATGTTAACCCTCATCCTCTGTCCATCAATCCAACCTGTCCAGGTCCCTTTATGGGGCCTTCCTACCCTCCAGCAGATTAACACTTCCCCCGGACTTGGTGTCTTCTGCAGACTTACTGAAGGTGCACTCAATTCCCTCATCCAAATCATCAATAAAGTTATTAAAGAGGATGGGCCCCAACACTGTCCCCTGGGAACTGTCCTAGTTTCATCTAGGGTGGAGTTAATTTTCCTCCTAGTAGCTGATACGGTGCTGTGTTTTGGATTTAGGATGAGAAGAATGTTGATAACACACCGATGTCTTAATTGTTGCAGATCAGTGCTTACACTAAGCCAAGGACTTTTCAGCTTCTCTCTCTGTCCTGCTAGTGGGCAGGCTGGGGGTGCAGCAGGAGCTGGGAGGGGACAGACCCAGGCTGTAGTCCTGCATACAATATGTTTTTGGCACTGGTCTTATATAATATGAATAAAAACCTATTTGAAAAATAGATGCCATATAATTCATATTAGGATTAATAGAATAAACTAAACAAGCCTGCTTTCGGTATGAAAATTCAAATATACCAATCTGGTTTTTAGCTTCTGCAGGTACTAAAGTGTCCCAGGTTTTCATATTTCTGTTCTGTCTCTAATGACTGCAAAACAAATATGTCTGATTACCTTGCCCTTTTCGATGCCTTTTTTTTCTAAAAAAAAAAAAAAAGAAATCAAACAACAACAACAACAACAATCACTTAAGATTCTTCCTTAAGATCTTTTTTCCTTTTCCTTCTCTTGCTGTTTTCTTGCTCAAATTTTATGTGTTGAAAATGTCCTTTCTCTTTTGTCAACAAAAGTAGATATTAATTAGCATAATTCTGATAATGACAGCCCATCACTTCTGCAAGATATTACAGCTAATTTAAACACTAACAATGTATCTGAATATGACTGGGGGGGGGGGGGGCAAGGAAAAAAGAATTCTCTTTTGAAGGATGAAACATAAACTGAGATTTCACTCACAGTGGACAAAACAACAATGAACATTTTAAAAAATCACAGAAGTGATATTTGATAAGCTGAAGATACATCAGATTTAAGGCTCATTTTGTCCTATTCAAAAATTGAACTGGTAGTGAAGAGGTTACATTTTATGCAGAATTTGATATAACATTCAAATGATACTTCTCAGTATTCCTTTTTACTTTCAGGGCTCATTATTCTGGTATTGTATACATCACTTAGTTTTGTACGTTTTTCCTTACATTCTTAAGTATCCCCAACAAGAATAATAACATTTTTTTAGCACTTTACAATGCTCATCCTTTCTTATTTCCCTCAGAATAGTAAACAATTTTTGTATATATAACATATTTATGTTATTGGATGCTTTCTTCATGATTCTTCTGACAACTCTTCTTATTTTCCCATTTCACACTGTAAGACTTATTTTTTAATTTATATTTTTCAGTAACAATGGAATATATAGAGGTCACATTCCTTGTCCACACCTGTAATGAGACAGTTAGGAAACAGGCTAGAAACTAATTCTGAGATTTCCAGGAATGTTATGATCATCTAAAGCCTGGAATCACACAAGCATATACTTCAGCAGATTGGAAGAGAAGGCTTGTCCTTACTTATCTTAAATGCTACATATATTTGTATAGTTATGAAAACAGCATATATTTAATCATTTACATATAACAAGATATAAAGAAAAAATAAATATTTTATTCTAGGGAACATAGTCTTCCCTTCCTAGGTATAGTTATTGCTTCACAAGGTCAGTTAAAAGTCAATATGAAATGAGAGCAATATGCAGTAAATATTGACTAAACTACTTAAAATATTTTGTTGAAAATTCTCAAACCTACAAATAAAACCTGTTTCAACTATTTAAACAAAATAAGCATCATGGGATTTTAATATATCAAATAAAATACCTGGTAGTACAAATTGATAATAAAGTGATGACGCAGAACCAGGCTTCTTACAAGTGAGAATGTATTATTTTGAAAATAACTTTAAAAAATCTATTAAAGAACTAAAGCAGCTAGCACAAATCCTTAAACTTTATGGAATTAAGTAGTAGAAATTCAGATTAATTCAGAGGAATTTATGAATTTATTTTTCCTATTCTTATAAAGATTTATAATCCTAATCTTGCATTGTAGTTTGTCTCCAGCCCACAGTAGCTATTTCTGTTCTCCAGACTTCTCTTCATGGTTTTGCATACCATGATTCCTTTTCAGCTGTGTTTGTATAAGACATATATTTGGTGGGCTTAGGTGAGCCAACAACACTTCCATAATCTGTCTTGCTGGTTTATGGCTCATACTAGATGCATTCATACTGCTGTTTGACAGAATAAAATTCCTGACTGCTCTATATCTGGATTCTTTTGGGCCTGTCTGAGATAGATTTTTTAGCAAATGTTTCCTATGTTTATGATTCTACAGCAGGACATATTTCTTTACTTTTGCAAATAAGATGTGACTAAAACACCTGTTCTGAAGGATTTGAAACCCAAAGTTAGCACTGGTATCTCCCCTAAGGCATGCCTTTGCCTATTTTAAACCTCAGTCCTAGCAGCTGTTTAATTGCAGCATTGTACAATATCAAGTATGCATTTTGCTGCATGTCAGTTCATGTCAAAACAAAAAAGACCTTTGTATACATCATGACACTACTCTTACATTAACTAGGAGTAGGCTGCAGGGTCTGTGGGCTATGAAACACTACTGAATGCAGTTACCTGCAAAATAAACCAGTTAGGGTGACCAGAGGCAACAGATCTTAACAGTCCTAGACTGATTCTGCATTATATTTTCTGGAAACATTTCTAACTCTTTAGAACTAATTCAAAAATCATGAATTTGGGGGCAAAGGTGAACTCAGACTTAGTTAAGTTACACCAGAGACATACTTTGCATCAGTAATATTGTTAGCTTACTGCTCATTTCTTTTCCACCTTGTTGTTATCATTCCTTACTGCCAGTGCAACATGCTATGTGCTATGTGCAACATGCTGCTCTGAACATGCAATTACTGCCAATATTTCAATATTTCAACAAAATGTAGATGTTTTGTTTATGAACAACACAAAATGACAGAATAGTTACTTATTACAAGAAATAAGCCTTGAAATTGACCTGATTCAGGTGAATTATCCAGTATCTGGATATTTACTTTGTTTTAGTTAAATTATTGTATCACATACATTATGACAGTTTCTGTATGCCATGAAGTAGTTACTTGAGAAAACAACAAATATTTGTCCCATTCACTTCTTTTCTATCTAGTTACTATTTCTATTTGTTACTAAAACAGATTGTTTTACTAACATTTGTAGGAAATTTACATCTAGCTTTATGCTAGAATATAACAAATGTAAGGACAAGAGATGTAGGAAGCTATGGACGGTGAAAACTTTATAGAAAAAAATCTGAGAGGTTAGAATATAGCAAAATATCATCATACATATGCATATTTTTTCTTCTCTGAAATAATAGGGAATTCACACACTATGAGTGATGAAAATTCTGAAATTTTATATTATGGAAAACCTGGATTAAGTAAAGTAATTTTTGTGGTAAATGATTCCATTAAATTTAAACTAATATTTTTGACCATTCTGAAAGACAGCTGTCTATAAATGAAGACAATTTGTTAGCTCAAAATATCAGAAAGCCACTGCTAAATTGGAGTCATTATATGATATATTTGGCTTTTGTGCCCTGAGAAAGATAAATTGTTCTAAAGGTTTTTGTTTGTTTGTTTGTTTGTTTTTTTCATAGAAAAAATAGCCTTCAACTCAGTAACTAATTTATTTCAGTCACTCTGTAAGTTTTTGTATACCATTATTAACCTGTTAATATTCTAATATTTTACTCACCTGACACTCTTTGAATCAGCCTTGTTCAGAGACATGCCATCTTTTTATATTTACCTTTCTTTTGCAGAACTTTAATTCTTCTTGTCTTCAACAGACTAAATGTTATAACTTTTGCAACTTTTACCTCCAAACATATGTAGATGAATTTAGGCTGAAGGCCTCAAAGTCTTAAGAGTTTTAAGTCTACTATTTGTGTAGTTTATATTTTGTTGATAACACCTTTAGTAATTGAATTATTATAATATAACCTATCATAATTGAAATGATCAAATATGCAGACAGGAGATTAATGAGGACAATTATGTTCCAATTATTCACCTTTTAAAGCCTGATTTTTTATGGCAAGTCAGTTTGGAAGATTTTTTCCTAAGTTTCTACTTTTGTATTTCTGATAACTTCAGCTCTTTTACCAAAGGAAAAGTCCTTGACCTAATGCCAGAATCAATAGGTTGCTGGCCCAATAGGGCTGACTGTTTATAAATGGTTGCACTGACTGATGCAACATGTGGATGTGACAGATGACCTATTAAAAGTGATTAGAAAATATATATATAATATAATGTGTAATTGATTGGTTAGTTTTAAATCAAGACTTAAGAATTTTAAGAAATGTTATTTATATTCATAGGATTCTACTCTCATTGTCTACTGTGGAAGTGGATTTATCTTGCTTTTTTAGTTTTGTCTAAAATTAGGTACCTATTTTAGGGAAGACAGACTTCCAGGGCAGTTGATGGAGAGAGATGGTCACTCCAACTGAGAATTCATCCTTACTGTCTTGGACATATGTTGTTGGATATAGTGAATCATCTTCTTTAAGTGCCTAAAAGAATACTTGTTGATGATATGGATTAGTTACTTGATTTTAGACAGCTGAAGCTAGATAAAGTGAAATCTCATGTATGATGCCTACTGTAGTTACTGCAGGTACTGTTCTCTATTGGCATGAAGAGCAAAAAATTTTATCAGCTGGAGATAATATAAGTATTTATCAATTTCTTGACCTGGGATGCAATAATGAATATAATTACTGCGTTAAGCAGGAGGATGACACAGCTCCTGTAATGTCTGCCCACAGTCTGGCAGCTCATTGTCACAGAATAATAGAATACCATGAGTTGGAAGGGACCCACAAGGATCCAACTCCTGGCACAACACAGGAACACCCAAAAATCAGACAATATGTCCAAGACTGTTGTCCAAATGGTTCTTGAATCAGCACAGGTTTGGTGCTGTGATCACATTCCTGGGGAGCCCATTCCAATGTCCAACCACCCCCTCAGTGAAGAACGTTTTCCTAATATCCATTCTGAATGTCCCCTGATGCAACTTCATGCTGTTTCCTTGGGTCTTATTGCTGGTCACCAGAGAGAAGAGATCAGTGCCTCTCCTTCTGCTCCTGTGTGAGAAAGCTGTATACCACTATATGTTTGTCCCTCAGTTTCCTCTAAGCTGAACAAACCAAGTGACCTCAGCCACTTCTCATACTTGCCCTCTAGATCCTTCCCCATCTTTTGTAGCACTCCTTTGGACACACTCTAATACTTTTATGTCCTTAAACTGTGGTGTTCAGAACTGCACACAGTACTCAAGGTGAGGCTGCACCAGCACAGAGCAGAGTGGAACAACCACTTTCCTTGACCAGTTAGCAATACTATACTTGTTGCACCCAAGGATACGGCTGGCATTTCTGGCTGCCAGGGAGCAGATAGACATGAGGGAAATGTTTTCAAAGATTAATCTTGTAAAAGTCAGCAAAGGAAGCAAGCAAAGTGTACAACTTTTGGCAAAAAGAAAGACAGCACTTAGAAACTAAGATGTAGTGGCATCAACATGCCTCTCTTCATGTTAATTTCATATGATTAAAAATCTGAATCTGTTGACATTATTTTATTTCATTCATCAATATTAATTCATTTATTTCATAACAAAGATAATATTTAATTACAAACTACCTTTTCTTTCTTTCACTTTAGGTTGCAATGTAAATTCATAAAACTGTGAGGGACTTTGTCTACAGGTTCTGTTTCTGGCACTGGGGATTTTTAGTGTTTAGAAATTATGTTCTTGAGAGTTGTTTTATTGCATTGAAAAAGAAACAAAAGAAGTGAATTATAAGGATTTTGATCAGTGTGTGTTTATTAAAAGTTTATGAAATCTTTGTGTCTCTTCACTTCTGTAAATTTTGTATTGTATGATTCAAACATATCTAGTAAGCATGTTAGAACATGGAATAGGAATAGAAATATGTTCTCTAAAGTGCAGCTTCCATTCTTTACTTCTGCTTTTGGTGCGTGTATATATTCCATTTAAAGACAGATAGGAAAGCCTTTTAGGTATGTAATACCTCTTTACTTTCCATAAACTTTACTGACACATTCTTGGGTAATATGTTGACCATATAGAGAAAGTGGTAAAAATTTAATTTTTTGTTTTGTTAATAAAGGTATTAATTTGTTACCATCACTTTTCCCCACCTCTCCACACCCCCCCCCCCCCCCCCCAAATATTGCATATTGCAACAAAGTAAAATTAAACATTTAGTGGGACATAAAAGGTGCTTAGTAAAAATAAAAACAGTTTGATTTATTGATTTCAGTATGATTTATTGATTCATTGTAGAAGTATTCTGTATTATAAAGTATTATGTTTGTCTGATTGAAGCAAATCTATTTACAATACCAAATTTTCTCCAAGGAAAAAAATCATACAGTCTTTCAGTTATGACTGAATATAGACAAATCTGCAGTATTGTTGTGTCTGTGTAGAAATATATATATATATATATATAAAGTTGAAAGGATTCTATTTCAAAGTTGAAAGGATTCTATTATATATATATATATAAATTATATAATTATATAATTATAATTATATATTATAATTATATAATATTATAATATAATTATATAATATTATAATAATATTATAATTATATAATTATAATTATATATTATAATATTGTATTATAATATTTTTTATATATATGTATATATATATATATATATATAATAGAATCCTTTCAACTTTGGCTCACAACTGGCTTCTTACCAGAAGTTTTAAGAGGGTATCTCCTGTCAGGAACAACTATTAGAATTAGGTTCACAAATTCCTTAAATATTTCTTAGGATTTTAAGTCTTTAAAACAAAAAATCTCTCATGAGCATGATAGAAAAATGGGTAAGATGAAGCTTTTACAACCTCACATCTCCCACAGCCACATACCTTTAAAATTTGTAATGAGTCCCACACCTTGAAAAGAACAAATACAGGTCTTGTTTGTGCAGAGAGGTATTGTATATGTCTAGAAATGGAAGCTGAAGTTGTTGAATTTTTGTGGGCTATAAGTTGCTCTGGCCATATAGTTACATTAATAAGACAGCAATATGAGAAACTGCTGTATGTTCCTTAAATCAAAGTGAAAGTAAAGTCTAAGCAGATGGCTAACCCTGATTTATGTCTACACTAACAGGACACCAGTGTGAAAAATACCTCATAGATAATAAAACAGAAGAGCAGCTTTGTGGATCACTGACTAAAATGGGATTACCACAGTAACGCTATCATAAATACCAGAACAGAGGTGTCATGTTAGCAAAACTGTGCACAATGGGTTAAGATCAATCAGAAGCAGGTTATTTATTTGGGAGGGGCAAAAGGTCATAACTGGAGAAGAATCTGGGATGGAAACGCAGGTAAAAAAGAGGCATAAGGTAGAGTAAATAATCAACATGGTTAGGGGGTATGTGTAAAGAAGTTCTTGACCTTCATAATATGGACATTCTTTTTTTTTTTTTTTTTTTTCTAACTTTTTTCCTATAGTTAAGAGGGACCTGGCACTGGCTAGGGAACCCTTGCAGCTCTCTTTCTAGCATGGATGGAGGAAGACCTGGAAGGCATCCCTTAACAGCATCGCTCCTTCCTAACCTAACAGTCCATGTATTCAGGACTGTATTAACTGTTGGTTTCTTTGGTAAGTAAGAGAGTCAAAAAGAAACGCTGAGTGTTTTGTATATGTTTCTTTGTTTACATTATTTTGGTTTGTCATCAAATTTATATTTTGTTTCCCTTTTATAATTCCTTCCCTCTTCCCCAAAAGATCCACTAATCTACCCTAGTTAGTAAATAGTCCATTAGTATGAATATATATATATATATTTTCTGCAACTCTTAATCTAGATTAACTAGTCCTGCTACAAACACCCCTGAATACCACCATAAAAGTATTAACACGGTCATTTTTTTTTTGATACAATAGAGTAAAACCAATTTATACAAAAAATTATTTGTTTATTTGTTTGTTTTCATCAGGGAAACTTATCATAGCTTCTTAAGCTACAATAAATGAATACTAATTTTATTGTCAGTAGGAATTCAGCCTTTCGTTATTTAGATAAATGCACCTTTGTGTTATACATCTAACACAATGATGTCATGAACCTAAAATGATGAAAAGCTGCATCCTTTTCAGACATATAAAAGTCATATCAGATAGCAGGCATAAAGCACTTCTACCTGTGGAGTCTACTAATGGCTTCTAGATGAAATGTGAGCAAATTGGCTATGAAGAATCTGGGTTAAAAGTCTAGAAATTCATAAACTTGCAAATCAGGACAGCTCTTGTGTGTGAGTTAATGAAAAAAATGAACAGCCCATTCTAATTATCACCTTTCTATTCTAATCCTTGCTGGTTTCCTCATTTTAATCACTCCCTGTTTAAAAATACATCTTTTGATCATCTAAGCAATGTTTTGCCCTCTGATTTCACTTTTACCCTCTCCTAGAACGTAACTTTACTGTGAGCACAGCTCATTCTGTATAGGTACTATTCAAGTATTAAAGGTTTTTGTTTCCTGCTCAACACATACACACAGATTCCTTTTATCTTCTCTGCCCTGACTCTTCAGTTTCTTTTCTGTTAAAGACATTTTGGATTCTACAAATCTATCCAAAAGAAAGCTTCACAGAAGAAGAAGAGGAAAAAATGTAAATTCTACTCCATTTAAAACTATCTGTAGGTATTAGTTGGTTAGTCATCTTGCCTTTGGTCTGTACCCTATTATTTATATTGTGGTTTTATCTTAAGCCTCATTATCCACAAACACTGTGCCACAAATCCACAAACACTGCTGAAATAAAGCTGGTGCAATGAAGAGCTGTCAAATGTGATGAAAGCTTGTCTTGCATTCCACCATAAGACATGAACATCCTTGCTACATTAGTAGGTATTGAGTATTGCTACTGTTAAATTGTGGTTCATGGAAATTACTTGACTCAACTTTGATTCTAAGGGTTGAAGATCTGTTTGGGTTTGGGCTGGGTGGGGGAGCAGAAGGGTTGTTTTCTGTTTCATTTATTTGTTTGTATTTTTCTTTTTGTTTGTGTGTTTTTAAGTAAAGGTAAAGAATGTCCTCAAACATAAGAACTCTAATTATTATACAAGGCTTACTGCCTCAACAAAAAAACATGGTTTTCTGTCTTCAGTGGCAGAACTAGACCAGCATCAGGAAAGGAATACAGAGTATCTGGGTGGGAACTCTTATTTGACAATAAAATCACTGACAGAGGCTGCTCTACTGCTCTAGAGATTCTATGTAATGTCATCCCTAAAGCATGATTTTTTAAAAATTCCTTTGTA
The DNA here is from genome assembly GCA_011075105.1 of Heteronetta atricapilla. NCBI lineage: Eukaryota > Metazoa > Chordata > Aves > Anseriformes > Anatidae > Heteronetta > Heteronetta atricapilla. Next base: position 73,673,853 of record CM021733.1, read on the forward strand.
AAAAGATAATTTGAACAGTGAATATATGATCAGTGGGCTTAAATAGATATTTTAATGTCCTTTATATATGGAAAAAAAAATAAGGCCCATAGCAACTATTTTATCTGAGACATTTCCACCTACTTTACCTACTAAATCACCAAGAGTCAATGCTGATGAAGTGGCCATGATGCCAGTGAGGTAGAAAAAAAAAGCACGCAAAGGTAAAAAGGTATTATCTTTATCAAAATAGCATTCTGTCTTTTAGAGATTAGGTACCACCTTTCCTTGGTCTTCAAACAAACACTTTAGATAGGCAGATAGTTAACATGAAAGCATTTCTGAACCAGTTTATGTTCTTGCATTTCATTTAGTTTATAGCTGTTCAGAAGGACAAAATCTAGGTATTTGTTTAGCAATTAATTCATGTTATTTTGAGGCCTGTAAAATTTTTGTTTGCAGAAATACCTGGACAGGCTTGAGAAGTGGGCCCGCGTGAAACTAATGGTCCAACAAGTCTAAGCGCAAGGTGCTGCACCTGGGCAGGGGCAATCCCAAACATGAGCACAGACTGGGAGAAGAACACATTGAGACCAGCCCTGCAGAGAAGGACTTGGGGTTCTGGTGGGTGAAAAGCTCAACATGCGCCAGCAGTGTGTGCTTGAAGCCCAGAAGGCCAACTGCATCCTGGGCTGCATTGAAAGAGGAGTGGCCAGCAGGTCGAGGGAGGTGATTGTCCCCCTCTACTCTGCCCTTGTGATGCCCCACTTGGAGTACTGCATCCAAGTCTGGGGACCCCAGAACACGAAAGATTTGGAACTCTTGGAAAGGGTCCAGAGGAAGGCCATGAAGATGATCAAGAGGCTGGAGCACCTCTCCTACAAAGAAAGGCTGAGAGACATGGGGCTGTTCAGCCTACAGAAGAGAAGGTTCTGGGAGGACCTCATTGCAACCTTTCAGTACGTGAAGGGGGCTTATCAAAATGATAGAGAATGATTCTTTTCTTAATCAGATATTGACAGGATGAGGGGGAATGGTTTTAAACTAAAAGGGAGGATATTTAGATTAGAAGTTAGGAGGAAATTCTTCAGTCAGAGGGTAGTGAAACACTGGAACATGTTGCCCAGAGAGGTTGTGAATGCCCCACCCCTGGATGTGTTCAAGGCCAAGTTAGACGAGGCCCTGAGCAACCTGACCTAGTGGGTCTCTGGCTATGTCAGGGGGTTGGAACTAGATGATCCTTGAGATGATCCTTCCAACCCAGGCCATTCTATGATTCTATTCTATGAAATGAAATATTTGCATCTTTTTGGAAAAAAAATATATATATATTTAAATGTTCCTTTTAAGTGATAAATTATAATGCAATGAAACTTTAAACAGATATCTTAAATGTAATTCTTAAGAATTTTATTATCCCGTTTAATATCTGAATTATTCCAAAACATATTTCTTGCTATTGATCTGAGAAGAATGTATTTTCTGACCATTCTGCAGGAATGATACCTGAAGTTCTTATCAAAGTAAGTCTCAACTTTGTTTCCCAGGAGAATAGATTTTTTTTTTTCTCTGCTATTTTAATTCAGCTCCTCCATCCAGAGCCACCAGCTTTTGACAAAGGTGTGGTTGATATCACATATTCAATGAGGTTACTGGAATAATTCAGTTATGTGAGGAATGGTCCAATTTATTACTTTACTTTTACTTTTATTACTTTATTACAATGGTCCAAATTATTACTAAGCATGTGTAAAGGGGATTCCCCCCTCCACCCCCAGCTAGAGAATGAAAGCTGCTAGAGTGTTAGTGTAAGGTTTCTGCTTGAATAACATTAAGATATTTGACCTGTTGTTGTCTACCCTCTCTTCCCCCACCCTGCCACCAGTGTAGAGTAGTTGGGGTTTTCCCTATATTATTTCATTAGTTCCATGTAATAAATTACTTTTAACATTAATTACACAAACAATGAAATAAAAGAGGAAACAAGAAATAACCATTTAGAAAAAAAAAAAATGAAATAGAAAACTTGAAAATATGCTATTTCAAAGAACTGCCTTATAATTTTGTTATTTATTAGAGTTTTTCTATGAATTAAGAAAAAAAAAAAAAAAGAACAATTATTTCCAAATTCTAACAAATAATTTTATTGGAAAGAGTGTTATAAAATTAGTTTCATTAATTTCTTCCAAATTTTTAGGCCTGGTATATCCAGTTTCATAGAATCATAGAATCATAGAATAGTCTTGGTTGAAAAGGACCTTAAAGATCATCTAGTTTCAATCTCCCTGCTCTGGGCAGGGTTGCCAACCACTAGAACAGGCTTCCCAGAGCCGCATCCAGCCTGGCCTTGAATACCTCCAGGGATGGGGCATCCATAAGCTCTCTGGACAGCATGTGCAAGTCCCTCACCAACCTTTGAGTGAAAACTTTCTCCTAATATCTAACCTAAATCTCCCGTCTTAGTTTAAAACCTTTCCCCCTTGTCCTATCTCTATCAACACATGTAAACAGGTGTTCTCCCTCCTGTTTAATGCTCCTTTCAAGTACTGGAAGGCTGCAATGAGGTCTCCCTGGAGCCTTCTCTTCTCCAAGCTAAACAATCCCAGTTCCCTCAACCTTTCTGCACAGGAGAGGTGCTCCAGCTAGCTGATGATCTTAGTGGCCCTCCTCTGGACCCATTCCAAGAGCTCCACATCCTTCTTGTGCTGGGGGTTGTAGTGGGTTTACATGGCAAGGTTTTAGTAGCAGGGGGCCATAGGGGTGGCTTCTGTGAGAAGGATCTAGAAGCTGCCCCATGTTTGGTAAGGGCTCCACTGCTGACCAGAGCTGAGCCAATAAGTCATGTTGTTTTGCACCTCTGTGAGAGCATATTTAAGACAGGGAAAACAAACAAACAAACAAACAAACAAAAAATGCCGCGCCACACAGCAGATGGGAGAGTGAGAGGAGTGAAAAACAGCCTTGCAGGCACCAAGGTCAGTGAAGAAGGAGGGGGAGAGGTGCTCCAGGCACCTTCCAGAGGAACAGAAGTCCCCTGCATTCTGTGGTGAGGACCATGGTGAAGCAGGCTGTTCCCCTGCAGGCATGGAGTACCACAGTGGAGCAGGGTTCCACGCTGCAGTCAATGGAGAAGACCATGGTGGAGAAGGTGGACCTCCATCAACAGAGACTGCAGCCTGTGGAAGACCCCTGCCGAAGCAGATTCTGGGCCGGACCTGTAGGCCATGGAGAGGAGACCACGCAGGAGCAGGTGACCTGGCAGGAACTGCTGCCCGTGGGGGACCCAGGTTGGAGCAATTTGTTCCTGACAGATGGACCCTGTGGTACGGATCCATATCTGGAGCAGTTCTGGAAGAACTGCTGCCTGTGGGAAGCCCATGACAGATCAGTTCAGCAAGGATTGCATCCTTGAGGGACCCCACAGCAAAGGGGATGAGAGTGATCGAGAAGGAGCAGCGGAGAAGAAGCGCTATAGACTGACCATAACCCCCATTCCCCTGTTCCTCTGTGCGGCTCAGGGGCAGGAGGTGGAAGAGCGTGGATGAGGAGGGAAGGTGCTTTTGGTTTCTTTCCTTTGTTTCTCACTTCTCTAGCTTGTTAGTAATAGGTAATATATCTTACTATCTAACCTATGTTGAGACTGTTTTGCCCATCACGATAATTACTGTGCGATCTTCTTGTCCTTATCTCAACCCTTGAGCCCCTTTCATTGTATTTTCTCCCTGTTCCTCTTTGAGGCGGGGGAGTGAGAGAGCGGTTGTGGTGGAGCTCAGTCACCCACCTGAGTAAAACCACCACAGGGGCTGCAGGTCTACACGAAGTATTCCTGTTTCTTTAGGGTTGCAACAGACTAAGCATTAATGGTCACATATTATAAACACCCATGTGCAAAGAAGAAGAAAAAGAAAAAGGAAAAAAAAATAGTTACTTTCTCACTTTCCTGCAGTTAAGTTGTTAGAAAAAGCACAGAACATAGTATCACTTTTAGTGTGCCAAATTGGCCCTAGCTATGTTCCACCAGCTGCTTAGTTAAGTCAGGCTCTTGATAGATGGAAAGTAAAATGAAAAAGATTGTAGACAGGTGAGAGAAAAAGACAGCAATAGAAATCAACACAGCAGGGAGGAAAGAGCAAAAAGCTTATGTTCACAATTCAGGATGAAATTCAAATGTAACTATAGAGGTGATGTCCCTTTCCTTATTTATTCTGCTTAAGACATCTTAGAAGTTAAAGAAAAATTCCCAGTCATTAAAATAGAAAAGCTGTGGATTTTAGCATTTTGAAGTATTTATTAAAATAGGGTTCTAATATATACCAAAATCTGTTCTGATTAATGATTTTCAGTGATATTCTATCTGTTTTAGGTGTTTAACATCACCTGTTAGATCCCTTGCAACTTATGGGTGAAAGAGAGAATATTTTAATAGATACAAATTTTCAATAAATGTTAGGAGTTACTGAAGAAACATAATAAACCTGAGTGCTCTTTTCATCAAAGCACTTTCACCTGAAATTTCTAATTTGTCAGAGAAGAATTGTCCCATCACACTGTATTCATTTGGGAAGAATACAAACATGGAAGTGCTAATAAATAGTTCATTACCTAAAAATTGGGGAAAAAAAATCTGGACACATGTAAGGCAATAAAAAGAGCCAGGCATGACTTTCCCAATTATAAATTTCTTTAGCTCTAGAACAGTTCAGAATTAGAGGACCACAAAATATTTTTTAATCATTTAAAGGGAAATGGGACATAATTTAACTTCTGTTTTTCTTCTTATTGTTTGTTCTTTTATATGTGCATGTCTTGACTCCATTTAAGATTGTGATTAAAAAGTACTTAAATAATTAATAATATGAAACTAACAAAGAAACCAAAATTTTATGCAAATAATTTTATAATCAAACTATGTACCTGAGACCTCTACATTATCTAGCTAAATTAAAAAAAAAAAAAAAAAAGAAATCAAAAACCCCTTGACAAATAAATATTTTTCAATATTTTTATTCCTTGGATATCCACTCGGAAGAAAAAGGTACCTCCATACTTCCATAAGAAAAAGCAGAATGTGTAACATTCAGCTGTGGTATAAGGAACAAATCCCCTTCTTATTTTCTTAGCTTCGATTGCCCATCATAATGTAATTCATGACATTCTAATCATTCAGATGAAATGTTCTTCATCATATTTCCATGCTACTTTCCCCTTCTGCTGAAGAAGAAAGAAACAGAAAATAGATAAAAAAGGAATAACTTTTTAATTCCTGATAAATAATCAGTATATAGTTTATTCTTACATAGAATCTCTGTGGTTTTTCCACTATTTTTACTCGAGGATAGAGAAAAAATTAGCTGTATAATATATATAAATATATAAATAAAAATATAGCTATAGGAATATAGCTATATTAAAATAATTTAAATGAACATCAACAAAGAAGGTGTGTCAAATTCAAAGAATTTCATTATTATTTTAATTGGACAAATCATATCACTCAATGCAGTGAAAAAAATACACTTCACCTTCTCTTTTTCAGACTGAGCAGTCAGAGTTTGAATAGGAGAGACTGAAGGGATCTGAATCACTTCTTTTTCACAAAACAGCCTCATACCTAATGATTTCTTTTCATCCCATTTTTCTTCTTGGTTCATGTGAAGTGGAGGGGAGCAAAGAAGTTGGGAGAAGATATCATTCTCCCTGGAATTAAGAATCCAAGCATTTTTTATTTAAAACATATTTAAGACTTCATAAAAATTCCACTCAATATGGGCTAAGCTTTTACCTGGTATAAACAAAACAAAACAAAAGAAATCAACAACAACAACAACAACAACTTTTTAATAAGTTTTTAAAAACTTTTTTTTTTTTTTTTAAAAAAAAAAAAAAACTTTGTTTGTTTTTAGTTCAATGAACCAGTTTCATCCCCTGGTGCAATTTTATTCCTTGACTTCATGATTTTTCGTACTGTTATCTCAGAGAATCTTAAAACAATTTGCAGACCAAATGCATGGAAATTACATCCCTTCCACTGAAGTGTAACTACTTGGAATGTACTGATTTATGGTAATGTAGCAGAAGATAAGAAGAATGCAACTGTCTAATTGGAAATGGATAGTAAATAGATTTGACCAAAATATAATTTAACTAAGACATTGCGATTAACAACTCTATGCTTGTTAGAAGTGTCACAAGAAGCTTGATTACTATAGCTAGTAAGAACATTAATTTTGCACTTTATATGATGGATGGAAACACCAGCTACACTGATTCTTATTTTTCTCTGAGATGATTATTTTTCTAAGCTAGAACTGAGTCATGAAAATAATTAAATAAACTTATCATTAATTCCAATCTTTTAGAGAAGTTGCAGAGGAATAAAGTTAAAAACACATTTTATCATGCACTTAAAATAATTTTCATACATTCAGACCTACAAACTCTATTGCACACTACATATATTTCTATATAAAAAAGCACAGAAGCATTAGACGAAAATCTGAAGTAGTTATGGATGTTCCTCTTTTATCAGTGTTAATGTGTTGGATTTTCTGTTGTACTTAACTTGGAAACTGGATTGTATGATTTTGTAACACTTGCTTTCTAGGATACTTACAGTATGCTTAAAATCATTTTAAACTGAAAAATACTGGTAGAAATGCAGTAAAATAAAGTTCGAGCTGAACAAAAAGATTTCACAGCCATGTAAGTTCTACTGTCACGAGACACAGGTTGTTCTGCCAAACAGGGCAGATTTAATGAGGTGTTTCCACAGCCTCGCATTAAATTCAGATCTGACTAGACGATTTGTTTTTGTCTATGAATAACTGGAGATAATACTTTTCTTACAACAGCTTTGATAAATGTATTTGTTTGGAATAGAAGGATGAATGGGTCTGACACTTAAAACTAGAGCTGGGTCTGTTCTGTAGATATTTCTTTGCCTTTCTGCAGACAGTTGCAACATTGCAGCTTCCAACACTGTCAATGTCAGCTTGTCAGATGCTTGGAGGGGTGTCAGTTTGGGTTATTGTTTGTGTAATTGACATTAAGAACAAACCCAAGGGCTTGAAATAGTGTTTCCACTATTGTCAATTGTAAATGTATGACATAAAATAATTAGATTTTAAATGGGCTTTGTGATATTCTCTTTTGATTTTAGAATAATAAAAATAGCATTTTCCTATCTAAGATCTGAATTTCAAGCTTGAAGCAAACTCAAAAACTTACATTTATATGTGTATTTACACTACTGGCCTTCTCCTGACTATTTAAGCCTTAATTTTTATTGCATAGCTGCTTTTGCTATGTAAGTATTAGTAGAAAGGGCACTTCTTTGTTGTTGTTATATTTATTAATATGTTCCCTACTTTTGAGGACTTTATAGAAAAAGAAACTAATGTTTGCAGACTTTTTATAAATATCTATATATCTTTTTTGTAAAAAAAAAAAAAAAATCCATGTTTCTTACTGTATTTTTTTTTCTTTCTGTCCCATCTAGTGAGGGATGAAAATTCTTCCAAGTTATACATTGTGTTACCATGCTTAGTATTCTGCTCAGGTTTCCCCTCTAGCTTTTGGAATACAACACTCTTGTTCTGCTCTGCCATTTTTGTAGTAAAGAGCTTGGGTCAGCATCTTTAAATGTTTCTCTAAATTTATTTCAATTTGAAGAACACAGTTGTTGTTTTTCCCTATATTGATTTTGACAGTTTCAATTAAACATGCTTTCTTCATATAAGAATCAAAAAAAATCAGGTAGTAAATTGTTCCTTTCTGACTGTCACTAATGAGAATATGAGCTCCTCTTCCATGAGATATACATTTTAAAGATTTTTAACTTTTATTTAAGTTACCAAGATTTATTTGCTTTTATTGATTTATCTGATATATCTGTACTGTCATTTTTGTTATATTTGTTTTATTCTTTTTTAAATTGGATGGAATTCCCAACTATCCTAATTAATGTTTTGCTAGACAGAGTAGACAAAGTCACATTGCCTATTCATTCATCATAATTATCCCAATGATACAACAGATAACAATTAATTTGTCTGCAAAGAAAATTGCTGTGAATAACATTCTAGTTTGTAGCACATGAAATTATAAGAGCTACTGCATAAATAACTTGCTGAAATAAGCAAATAAATAATAAAATTTATGTGCTGACTCAAGCCAGTTCTGACTCCACAGAATAATGGGGACTTCAGTGCTCTTCAAATTCCCAGTAGGTAGTTAGGTCTAAATTTCTACAGCTGTGCTTTAACTTCTTTTCAGTGGTCTACTTACCAGAACCACTGCTTATATGGAGGCCTCACAAACAGCCTGTATAAGCAACAGACTGAGGAAAAAAATGCCTACATAAAGACCCGACTGATGGAGAAAGTACCTGTGGGTGAGCCCAGTGGGTTCCAAGTCACTAAATGACAAGGTGATAAGAAAAATTTGCTTTGGCAGCTGAGGTCCTTCAAGCTCTGAAGGGATGCCTCCTAGTGAACACCATGGGCCAGCCCTGACGTGTTTTCTAGCCATGTGGATATTTTTGAAGTTACCCCAAGGGACATTGTTGTTGATATCATCTGAGGAGCTCTTCCCTTCCTCTTCTTTTTTTTCATCTGTATGACAGAGTAGAAACAGTCTTATACAGCATGTTTGAAATCTGGCTGATATTTCTCTGATCTTTTTTTGAACTTTTCTTAAATTCAAATACCCACCTTTGTGTTCTCTCAGTTCCCAAGTTCCAGTTAAGTCACAGACTAACATCTCCTTCTGGTATTTGCAATACCATGAGCTTCTCAGAGTCTTAATGCAACTATGGTTTAATATAGATGGAGTTTTTGGTTCCATTAAGGTAAATTAATGACAGAAAATCAAAATGGTGTGTATGCTCTTTTGTTTTCAGACATCATTAGTATGTTTCTTCCTTTGACTCTTTTTCCATCAGTTGGTTTTGTATAACTTGACAACCAATTTTGTTTTTTAGTAGCTCCATGAATACTGTCAGTGAATAGTATTATTAGAAGCAGTTGCTGACAGCACAGATGAGCCATTATATTTTTTCTTTACTGAAAATGAAAGAGTTTTTTTTAAAAGTAAAAATGTAGAGGAGGAAAACCTATGTTTCAGTCTAAAACCTACATTTTCTTTTAATTAGATGTAAGCCATATGCCTTGAAATATTAAGGTGAGGAGAATATATTATCACTTGAATGACAAGTTAAACCCCACTAGATTATTTATTAATGTGGGAAAAGCAATTAGAATTTGGACCTAAATGTTTAATGTTTCAGGTTTCCTCAGAACTGCATTTGCTTGTGAATTAGAGGTTATACTTTCAAAGAAATTTTAATTTCCACGGTCTTTTTAAATGCTAGAAAAAGGGGAGTTTGGAGGTCATATACCCACCCACTCCTCATATGAGGCAGATTTCAGAATACAATGAAGTAGATGAGGATTTCTCTCACATTCATCTCTCTCTTTCTGTCAGCGTGCCACAGACAGTAATGCTTTAATCTGTCATGTCATCACCCTCACTAAAACTGGAAGCCAATGCTGAGCTGTCCACCCACAGTTTTCCTGCCATGCTATCCGTAGGTGTGCAGAGAAACAGCAATTAAACAGGCTGGTTTGGCTCAGGACCCCTGTGAAGAAAGGATGACAACAAGGGAGGGAGTTCCCCAGGAAAAGAGGCAGATCACTGATAACTGTGAATTGCTGGATTTAATCAGTCTCTATAAAAGCTTCTCAGAATAACTGTGGTATTTGAAATTAAATTAAAATAAAATAAAATAAAAACAGTTTTCCAGGAAAACAGTTTTCCTGCTTACTTTTAACTCTCAGAAATAATGACAGATAGTATCTTCAAACCAAGGAATAGGCAATTTGAAAAAGACACTGGAGAAAGTTGTAAGATGTTCTTTCCATTCAATTAATGACAATAAAGATAGAGGAAGAGAAACCAAGGTAAAATATACTGAAAATAGAACAACCCCCTAAATATTTGTTAATATATGTTCAATTATGTTTTATTTATTTATTCTCTTAAAGAGTATGAATGAAAAACAAAGTGAAGAAATAGTTTGTAAGTGATAACATGGTCCATGAGGATGCTAAGGAAAGGATAGGTGTAGCTAATAGCTGTAGTGGACAGGGGGGAATTAATATAATTTATTTATTTATTTATTTATTTTATTCAAGATTACACTATTTTCTGAGTTCAGAGATTTCTGTTGAAAAACTGTAGACTTTAGAGTAGGCTGAAGACTGGCATATGATTTTCTGTGGGCTGAATTTGTCTGGTATGTTTGAAAATATAAAATAACCTGAAAGTAAGGAGGGATCTCAAGAGGTCCACTTGAAAGAACAGATGTACGTTGAAGCTGTAAGCTTAAATATATTCATAGTCTATACGTGTATCATTTATATAGCTGCATCTTCTACATCTAAATATTAAAATTTTAAAGCCAGAAGGAAGCTGAATTTTTTTCTTTGGGAGTTAAATCCTCCATGCAAATGGCAACACTAGACAAAGCATAAAGTATATCAGAACTTAACAAGTAACTGTCAAAGACTAACCAGGTATTGAATTTTATATAATCTATGTTTTTTGAATGAATTAAATGGGAGCAGAGAATGGTCTGGAGCACAAGCATTGGCATAGTTTATAACTACTACTGTACTTTCTAGCACAATTTTTGCTTGCACTAAACAGATTGTCTAGACACTTGCCAGGTATTATGCCTGGCACAATCAGAATGACTGAAACAGAGTTCAGGTGTATGAATCTATGGAATGACATGTTATTTGTTGTCCTTAAAGTATGGTCTCTTTCCCTTTATTTTTTTCCTGAACATACTTTCTATTATATTTTTAAAACAAAATATTTAACTCTAGAGAGGAGGGGAGGGGGACGGATTGACAAAACAAAACAAAACAAAACTTTAACAAACATGATAATGATAGAAATTTTCTGACAATGACATCTAATATACCTTGAAAGTAATTAAAAAAAAAAAAAGGTTAAAAAAGTTTTTTTTTTTTTTTTAGGAAAACTGCAGCAAAAACAACATGCAGGTTTTACATTGATTGATCTTGCACATTAGCTCCATGCACTTTCAAGGTCTTGAACTTGCACAGATAAAAATTTTGTTCATAATTTGTAGATACTGTCTGACAAAAGGATAAAAAAATGAATCGTACAATGTCAACAACAAGTTGATCTTAGTCAATTTGCTAAATAAGTTGTGTCTCTTCTCCTTTTGAAATTTCAAAATAAAATTCAAAGAGAGAGTTCCATTTAAGCAAATAAAAGGATCTCTCTCTGTATTAATTTTATTAATGATCATAGGTTATGGAAATATACTTGTGTTTGTGCATATATGCTCGTGTGCCTCAGGTAGAAAAGTACAATGAAATTGAGCAAACAGGATGTCTAATGTGTAACTTTTTATATCCTTACATTAGGCAGAAACCTAATCTAAGTACATAAACATAGACAGAAAGACTGAGGAAGACAACATAAGATTTCAGATAATTTTAAAGTATTTTTTCATGTTTCTTCCTAGTTTTATTTCATACTCACACATTAAAATATACAATATCACTTTTAATACAAGTTTAAATTCCTTTTCATTTCCTCAGGTATGACATCTACATATATGTTAGGTTTATCCTCTTAGAAAGGATATTTATTAAGTGATTTAGGAAAGCGGTTGTCAAATTTGAAGCCTGTCTTTTTATGGTACAGTAAGTAGTAATATACTAAATCTTCTAGGCTTACACCTGTGCATTTAAATTAAATTCTCTAAATTCGCTTAAATTCGCTTAAACAGATTATATAAAACCTAAGATTAATTAGAAAGCAGAAGTTAGATCACACCTGGTCAGAAAATTCATAGCTCTGAGTAGTCATGAGTCTCCACTGCAGTCTCTGACTGCCTCAGGTGCAGAAGTAAAGCTGTACTTCTGCACTACTCATCTTGAATTCTGGTTGCATACTTTATGTATCTCAGCATCAAAAAGTGACTACTTTTTGTTGTTGTTGTTGTTTGTTTGTTTTAAAATTAAATTTAATAAGTGATGGTCCCTGACAGCTTCATCACTCCTCTCTGAAAGATCAAGAGCTATAACAAGAAGCAATACTAAGGGAAGATTAAAAGAGATTCAAGCAACGGAGAGAATGTAAAGGACTAAAATCTAAACAAAATCAGATAGCCAGATAAAAAGATAACCAATAGAGAGACATCAGATCTGTGACAACAAAGATATAGGCAGTATAGGTAGGGATTAAATGAAAATGAAGGTGAGTGAGTCTCAGAAGAGTAAAGCACAGGAATGGAGGAGGTAAAAGAACAGAGAAAATATCAGCAAAAGGGAGGAAACAAGGATCAAAGGAAAATAAAATTAGATATATAAGACATAAAAGAGAAGTTACAGATCAAGCCTAATATTGCATTATATAGGTAAGACATAAAACAAACACCTCAAATTTTGAAATGATACTAGGGAAAGAACTTGTTTTACTGGAAGATTTAGCAGAAAAAAAATGAAAAAAAAAAAGTATTAACACAATAGATATTATTTAAGGTGGAACCATTGTATATTTCCACAGTAGACCTCCATATATTTATAATACAAAAATATGCATCACTTTAATGGATACTAAGCTGAAGAAATTCCACACTTAGTTCAGTATCAGCTAGATCAAAACTAAAAGGGTTAGAAAGGACAGAGGGAAGAATGTGGTCATAAAAGCTTTTTATATATGTTAATAGCTGTGAGTTCTGCACAGTATAAGTGCTCCTGAAACAGCAGTCACTTTACAAGGCAAAATTATAACTATGCTAGTATATGGAAAAAAAGCAAATTCTTGATAACATATAACTACAGGGAAAAAATCTATTTTATTTTTGCTCCATTGAAAAGAAATTGAGAACATCTAAAGAGAACATAACTTCTTAACTAGGTTCTATTAGATTTCCCACACAATGAGACAAAGAATGTTTTGTAAAAGAGAAATGAGAATAATTTCTCACATAACCCAAGCACGGCAAAGAAAATAGAAACATTTTCTCTATACATATTAAGGAATGGTGTTTATTTTTTTTAATCTTGGAAACATGTATGGAAGTGGTTAAATAATTAAAACACTTTTATTATTATTATTATTATTATTCTATGAGTATTTGGATATATTTTGTAATTATAAATGTAAGACAACCACAAATCCATGGGCCCAAATGAGATACACCTGAGGGTGCTGAGGGAACTGCCAAGCGTTATTGCTTATCCACTATCATCTTCAAAAAGTCTTGGAGAACAGGAGAGTTGCCTGAGGACTGGAAGAAAGCCAACATTACTCCATATTTCAAGAAGGGCAAGAAGAAAGACCCAGGAAACTACGGGCCAGTCAACTTCAGTTCCATCCCTGGAAAGGGATGCTGGACCAAACCCATCCACAGAAAAGATTCTAAAATTTTAGGCATTTGAGATGAAAATCAATATTTTTCTTATAAAGAAACAACTCCATTCTTCGCTTTCATAGACAAGCAAAAATTATGTTCACATGAGAACATCTTGCTATAATTTTAGATAAAACAAAGGCCACTCAAGTTGGCATAATTACTTGTACCAAGTGGGAACTGCTTGCAGACTGTTCTGTTACAATGAGGTGCCTATGCTTGTCCTGCAGCCAAGAGATGTTTGGAATACAACAAAGCCTGAAGGCCACCCTGGCTGTGCAGCACAGGCCTGAGAGTGTACTCAGGTTAACTGTTAAGTGGATCGCTATCCCCTTGATGTACGGTGGTCTTCCAGTTGAGATCACTACAAGTGCCTTACAAACCTTTCTTTCTCTTTAACTTCTCATGCAGGATTCAATTCCCCTTTGTCCTGGTTTCAGTTAGGACAGAGTTATTTTTTCCTCCTAGTAGCTAGTAGGGTGCTTTGTTTTGGATTATGATGAGAAGAGTGATGATAACATGCTGATGTTTTAATTGCTGCAGAGCAATGCTTACACTAAGCCAAGGACTTTTCAGCTCCTCTCTCTGTCCTGCCTGCGGGCAGGCTAGGGGGTGCAGCAAGAACTGGGAGGGGACAGACCCAGGACAGCTGATCAAACTGGCCAAAGAGGTATTCCATACTATCTGACGTCATGCTGAACAATATATAGGGGTGGCTAGCCGGGGTGGGGGGCTGGCTGCTCGGGGTTAGGCTGGGCATCGGTCAGTGGGTGGTGAGTAATTGCATTGTGCATCACTTGTTCTTTACACACTATTATTATTATTATTATTATTATTATTATTTCCTATCCTAATAAACTGTCTTTATCTCAACCCACAGGCTTCACTTTCCTGTTTCTCTCCCCCACCCCAGAGAGGGAGGGGGGAGGGTGAGCGAACAGCTGTGTGGTGTTTAGCTGCTGGCCGGGTTAAACCACAGCACGCTTTCTACTCCATACATCAAGTTGCTTCTAAAAGAACGGATCTCTTGTTGATGAAACCTGCTAACTTGCATAACTACTAACTATTTTTTGAGTGAACTAGGATCAGAACAGTTCTAACCCTTTTCCCTTTACAGTTTTAAGGTTTTTAAATTTATGGAAAAAACAGACTCATCATAGGGAAATTAATTTATTGACAACAACAGGCTAGAACACTGAGATACTAAAAGCAAACTAAAAACTCCTTGACCCAATCCACCCTCTGCTACCTCCTCCCCTGAGAAGCACAGGGGAATGGGGCTTGTGGTCAGTCAATAACTCTTCATCTCTGCTGCTCTTTCATCCTCACTCTCTTCCCCTGCTCCATCATGGGGTCCTTCAAATGGGATGTAGTCCTTCCCAAAATAATCCTACAGGGGCTTCCCACAGGCAACAGGTTTATTTAAGAATTGTTCCAAGATGGGTCCATGTTGGAGTGGGAGATGGTCCCAGAGTAATGACGCAACCTCGATGTAAGTATAATCGTTCTCCCTTTATTGCAAGTTCTAACAAAGAATATATAGGTCACTAACAACAGCATGCACCGACAACAACTTATGATTGGTCTAACTTCTCTGTACGTGTCTCTAGCGCTAATATAATTGGTACAATGGTGTTGCTCACGTGGAGTAATGTTCTCTCTCCACCTGCACATAGTTCCACATATTCTAGTCATAACATCATTCAAGGTTATCAGCCCTGGGCCTACATTATCTTCATGGTCCTTCAAAGCCTGAGTTTCTCATTATAATTAGATCATGCCCCTTCTCACTTAAATATAACTCCACAATTCCCCCTTCTTGTTTTTGAGCAACCCAGGCTTGGTCTACTACCTTTAACACTGCAGACATTGCAATAAGCAAGGCACAATAAGCAACAAGGTAAAAATAGAACAGTGCTTCGCAGTGATGCTGCTTCTCACTCACACAGCACAATCACACAATCATGCAAAGAGGCCTCTTGCACTTTTCATTCATACCACAAGTATCACTTAAAATAATTTGTCTGCAGCTTCAGGAGATCCTTGTCTACTCCTGTGGTGAGCGGCTGAGAGTGGAGACCCCTCCGAAGAAAATGCTCAGGATGCACCTAGGGGCGTCCATTCCACAGTCGATCCCACAGCCGAGCAGAGCTGCTCCAGGCACAATGAATGATGCTATAATAGTTCTGTACAACCACATCAAAGAGATGCACCGCAACAAGGAGCAAGCGCAGCAGCGACGACCTGCCTCATGGCCTGGTTTTTGCCCAAGTAATTGAACCCTACACATGCTGTGGCTGTTACACTTCCCAGGATATCTAATTCCTGTGGTTCTAGGGACACTCACAGCAAGTAGACAGTCCAGTTTTTATTATTTGCTGGGATCCCCACCAGACATGTTGTAAATGGGTCGTTAACACTGGTCAGAGACAGGCACATCGCTTCTTGTCCTGTCATGTTGGCAAGGGTGACCCAGATGTTGCAGCATGGTTGGATGGAGACCCAGGGCCGGCAGCAACCAATGACAGTGGCAATTGTGAGGAGGAGGCCAACCATGGCCTTACCCCTTGCTGGTACCTATCTTGGTCCGTGACCTGTGGACACACAAGCATACCCTCGACCCCAAGTTATTAGAGGCTGGGGTCCCTCACAAAGACCTGTATTTAAATTTTTTACCATCACCAAGGCCTGCTCTGATTGTGGCACCTGTGACAGTGCAAAATTCGTACTTTTGTAATGTTTTACTATGGGTGGTACCTCTTTGTGAGGAAAGGGTAATGCTAGGTGATTCATTACGTAAAGTGCCTTTCCCAACCTGTTCTGTGGTGTTTCCTAGGTCTCTCCCCCTTTTTGTTTATTTAGCAGTGTTTTCAAGGTGCAATGTGTTGGTGTGGCTCTGCATGTGAATAATACAATACAGGTGCACTCGCTGCTCTACCAAAAATAACAGGTCTTTAAATTTTTGAAGCAGGTTTTCCTTTGGGATATGTCTCAAATGTGCCCTTTCAATGTGCTGAGCAACACCTACAGCATATTGTGTGTCTGATACAATATTCAAAGGTACTATATGTTTTTTTCTTGTTTTGCTTTTCTTTTTTCTTTTTTCCCCCTTTTTTTTCTTTTTTCTTTTTTTTTGTTTGTTTGATTTTGTTTGTTTTTTTGTTTGTTTTCTTTTTTTCTTTATTTTCTTTTTTTCATTACTTTTTCCTTTTTTTTCCTTTTTTCTTTTTTTTTCTTTATTTTCTTTTTTTCTTTATTTTTTTTTTCTTTTTTCTTTTTTATTTCTTTTTTGTCTTTTTTTTCTTTTTTTTTGTCTCTCTCTCTTTTTTTTTTTTTTTTTTTTTAGTAAAAACCGTAAGAAGTTATCACGGAGTTATCTGGGGTAGGGGGTTTGAAGAAACCAATCTTCCAGCAGTATCGGACAATAAACGGCACAGAAACTACAGTAATGCTGATTCGTACCAGAGCAAGCAATTTTGAATAGCATATGCCAAACCAAATGTGAGGTCTGTGGCCGGCTTTTCAGGGGATCCAGCCACATCTTTGACTGAGCTGCCGGCGGCAGCGCCAGCAGAGGGGCTTGCGTGCTGAGGGGGTGGTGGCTCGGGGGACTAGGGAGGGGGGAGCCGAGGGCCGGGCAGGGCGAGCGGCCGGCGGGGCTGCGCCACCTGCACCGCCGGGCTGCACCGTGCGCTCAACTCACCGGGGGGAGAAAGAGCCGAGGGCGGAGATGGGCACACCTCTCCTCCCTCGCCTGCCGGCGGTGCAGGACATCCCCCCCTGGGCGTCCTGGGGTGTTGTTTCCGCAATCGGCTCAGATCTCTGCTTTGGCCCCGCCAACTTCCGCTCCTTTGGCGTTCGATGGTGGGTCCGGCGGGACTTCCGCATAATGTGTTCCCAGATTTTATACGGACCATCCCCGGGATTAGCATTTGAGCAGCAGCACAGTCTACTTCCCTTTCAGCCTTCGTGGTTTTTAACATCTCTGGTACTGTACACCACAACAAGTGGACAGTTTTCACCTCCTTTTCACCTTTTGAATCCCCCATTATAGTCCTTTCCCACATGGTATTCCTGAACTCCCGCCATTCCGTAACAGAGAACAGCAGGGTCATCTCTCTAAAATGTCCCCAACGTTGTCCTAGATTGATTAACTTAGTCAATTGCTTTCCCGTTGTCTTGATACCTCTTTCAGAGAGGACTCCAACAAGCAATGTCGCTGCAGCCTCCACTTCCATAGCTGCGCTTCCTCTGAGAGGCAGGGAGTGACCCAGAGCCGTGTCTGCAAAGCAGCACACCTCTCAGCCGTTAATTTTCCCACTCCCCTCCTCTAGCTGCTTGCCGCAGTCTCAGAGAACTCAGTCGAGCTGAACTATCTGGCGAAAAACCATCCTCTGCTACCAGATGTCGGAGTGGGAGATGGTCCCGGAGTAATGATGCAACCTCGATGCGAGTATAATCGTTCTCCCTTTATTGCAAGTTCTAACAAAGAACATATAGGTCACTAACAACAGCATGCACCGACAGCAACTTATGATTGGTCTAACTTCTCTGTACGTGCGTCTCTAGCACTAATATAATTGGTACAATGGTGTTGCTCACGTGGAGTAATGTTCTCTCTCCACCTGCACATAGTTCCGCATATTCTAGTCAAAACATCATTCAAGGTTATCAGCCCTGGGCCTACATTATCTTCATGGTCCTTCAAAGCCTGAGTTTCTCATTATAATTAAATCATGCCCCTTCTCACTTAAACAGAGCTCCACAGGTCCATACCATGGAGTCTGTCCTTCAGGAACAGACTGCTCCAGCATGTGTTCCCCACAGGTCCCCTGCCAGGTGGCAGATTCCCCCAGTTCCCCCTCTTCTCCACGGGCTGCAGCTCTGGCCTGGGGCGGCTTCTCCGTGTTCTCTCCATGGGCCACAGCCTCCATCTGTGCAGGTCCACCTGCTCCACTGTGGGCTCCTCCATGGGCTGCAGTGTGGAGATCTGCTCTGCTGTGGGACCCCATTGGCTGCAGGGGGACAGCCTGCTCCACCATGACTGTCCCTATGCTGAGTCTGTTTTGCCCACAGCTCTAATTGTTGAGTGATCTCCCTGTTGTTATCTCAACTCTCAAGCCCCTTTCATCATATTTTCCCCCTCTTTCCGTTTGAGGAGGGCGAGTGAGAGAGCAGTTGTGGCTGAGTTCGGCTGCCCAGCTGCATAAAACCACCACAATGTTATGAAAGACTTTATCAAAACCCATAGTGTCAGGACAGCTGATTTCTTCTTTCCTTGTAAGTTTTAATTCTTCCATAGAAAGAAGTTCAATGTATTAATGTCAAATCCATGTAACTTATTTATTATTGTATTTTTTACTAAACTACTAAATGCAGACTTATTTTTTTTTCTCCTTATTGAAAAATAAGCATTAAATTTATTCACCTTGAATACTCCAAAATATAGTTGCATGTATCATTTGTGAGTCCTCAAACACAGCCAACAGTAACTCTAAAATTTTACTCACCACTTCTTTAAGTATTTTTTTATGAAACTTATCAGGTCATGGCAATTTGAATAATTTTTGTAGGTACCTATTCTGTTTTCTGTTCTTAGTTGTAGCCAGAGACTTTGCTTTTTTATTATTATTTAAAAGACCACTTTTAAATACTTAGATTTTACATATTTTTATAGGTCTCAACTAAAAAGTAAGATAATGCTTTAAAAATAATAAAGAGCATAATTGTTTATATTTTACTTTCTGCAGTACTCATACATTTTCTAGCTAATTACTAGAAAACGTTGAACTAAGCAATATTAGTTGTAACTTTTATTTGATAACAAACCTTAAATGTCATTTGAGAAATCTTCAGAAAATGCACAACTATGCTAGAAATGGTTGAGTTTTCTGATCTGGATTACCCAGTGATAAATGAACACTTTGCCTAAGCATATTCATGTTGTAATGAGTGAAGATTCAACAGAAGCTAGAAGGTGATCAGTTCATTAACCCTTTCCCATATACAGTGCAATATAGAAATCATAATGTATAGTTACTGTCAGCCTGGAGGATTTGGTGAACATGAAAACAAAAAGCTTAAGTTGCTTCTGCTAATTTTATTGTTGACTATGGTTGTTTTTCTTAAAATACAATCAGTTTGAAAATTGTAAAATAAAATCAGCTAAGCATGGGAAGAAAGTGCCTGCTTAGGTTGTATTAGAAAGAATCAGGAATTGTCCAGATTGGCCAACTTGCCAGTTGTCTTGAGTACTTCTTAGAGGTGAGAAGGGAAAGCTTTCAGTGCTCAGAGATTAAATTTCATGGACATGTAGGAAAGACCACCTGTCTTGGTTTGGTTCAGCTTTTAGGTTTGGTTTAGATTGTTGGTTTGTTTCAAATGCCTTTAAAGGTGTCACATTTCCTCTACTCAAATTAAAAATCAGAAAAAAAGCAATAATGAAAAGAGTCTTAATGTCATAATTCTGACTTGAAATTACATTTTAAATGTATAACCTCCAGACACTTAAGAGGGCATCCAATTCTCAATCATTAAGTCAGTATCTATAATGAATAACAAAAGGATGGCATGTGTGGAAAAAAAAAAAAAAAAAAAAAAAAATGTTACTTATTATTCAAGCTGTCTCTCTGATACTTGACATTTACACATGATCACAATTTTTTCATTACAAATAATTCTCACTGTTGACTACTTACTTATTCAGAACTGGACATTATTTTTTGAAAGATTTCAAAATGGAGAGCATTCTTGAAAGTCTGCAAAGAGATATTTCTCTTAAGATTGTTAAGATGACAAGCTTATCTGAATGAGCACCATCAAGACTTGGATATATGGACTAAGGGGCTGAGAAGAGTAATGTTGAAAAATTCATCCACATGTAAGGATAAGTGTGCCTGGATCCAGAAGATTAGGTTTCAAGATGAATAGTTTGGAGTGACAGGAGGCAGGTCAGGATTGCAATATAGCTACATGCTGCAAGTTGTGAACAATATTTTATCATATTTCTGAAGGCAGTGGATACTTGCTGTTATTGTATCTGATTGAAGACACACAGAGCAATTGATGGATTCAAAACCTATGTTCTTAAAGTAAACAGGGAAGGTGATTGTGGTTGAGAATAAAAAGGGAGGAGATAGAGGACTGAGAAAAATAATCATACAAACAAAACCAAAAAACACAAACAAACAAACAAAAAACCAACAAAACCACATTTTTAGTTTTGGTTTTGGTTTTGGATTTGGTTGTGTTAGCTCAGTTAAGCTATGTTACACTTTAGTAAATGACAAGAAAAACAAAGAAGTTAGAAAACTAGATTAAGAGAAGTGAAGGCAATGGAGACCAGAAGTAGATATCTACAGTTATTTAAATAATAATAATAATAATAATAATAATAATAATAATAATAATAATAATAATAAATAACACTACAGAAAGAGAACAAGAGAGAATAATGAAGATAAGCTACACAGAGTTATTGTGGAACAGGTTGAATGGGAGAAGTATGCCCTGAAGAGGTGTTGACACAATGACCTTAGTGAGTGCTAAATCAAGCCAACACATATTGTCAGTATATTGACAAGGTGGTATCACAGACAACATCTAAGTTCTGAAGAGATAAGGCTGAAGTAGAAACCAGTTGATATGGGCGGCGGATAATAACTTGAGAAGAGAATAGAGGAGGTTAGTAAAGAAAGAGTGAAAGTGAAAACATCTAGAGGAGGGACACATATAAGCAATGTCTATAAATATCTTCATTAAAAACAAAAGATTTCATTGCTAGATGTGCTCATTTACATTAATTCAAGAACAGTCTTCATTTGTCCTCAACTACATGTTTTATGCAAGGATTTGTGTTAGCACTTCCAACAAGATTTTCATACACTACTCTCTAAATGACCAACATGATTTCTCATTTGTTGCTGGTGTTAAATATCTTTAGAACAATAAAAGTAGAAAGCATTCCAAGCCTCATATAACTTTCTCTTTTTAAAGAATGCACAGCGTTATTTGTTTCCATCATATTTGTTTTCTTGGATAATATTTAGTAGAGGTACTAATTTTGCTATATTTTATTTTAAGGGGGGGGGGAACAGAAGACAAATGTCTTCCTTGTGTTATGTTTGTTTACAATTACCTCTTTTCAAAAAGTGTCATTCATATGACAAAAACTGCATTATAATAAGATATCACAACTTCAACTATAGGATTTTTTTCATGAGTTCCTGACTGGCTTTATCAACATCAGTAGCTTTGCCTTTTCTGACAGATAATCTTAAAAGCTGTAATTAAACTTTTAAGAATAGGTCCTTAATTATTGCAGAAAGCCTGGTGCCATCAATTAGATATACTCTACAATAATAGCTTTGGTGACTGAGGTTTTTATACATCTTGATATGAGGTATGTCATAATCTATTTCCTTTGATTTGTTTGCAACACAGAGACTTTCATTTTCTAGGAATATATACAAGATCATCACAGGTTCATATTCTATGACAAGTACCAGATGTAAATTTGGATATGCACTTTTATGTAAATTGTCCAAGATCTTGTGGGTGAAAATTCCTTACTGTTCAGAAACTACCAGAAATAAACAGTTTCTGTGAACCATGGTCTACATTTGTAATCTTTTCCCACTTCTCCCTCATCCATGATAGAAAATCAGAACAGAATATTTTTTTTTTTTCGGATTACATTAGGCAGTTAGTGGAATTTCTATGTGTAACAGAAGGCCCTTTTTTTTTTTTTTTTTTTTTTTTAACCTCCTTGATTTATAAGCTGCTGTTGTGCTAAATTCTGAAACCACATCTATATTACTTTAAACATAACCACTCACATTTTTAAGAACTCAATCCATGAATGAAGTGCATGCTGTGCAATGTTACTTTTCATTTGAGTTACAGAAAGAAACCTAACAATATGTCTCCTCCAGCATAACAGGAAATCAATGTGTTTATTAACATCAGTTTCTCAGAACTCAGTGTGACACCTAAATGTTGCAAAAGTTGAAAATATGCAATCAAGTGAGGAGACAAAGAATTTTTTTTTTTTTTAAAGGGAGTTGACTTCTGAACAAATAAACTAATGAATAAGAAACACATTCATAAAATGTGTGTACATAAAGCTGATTTTAGAAGAATGAAGAATGATTGAGCCCCATGAATATAATCTCTATTCAATTGTTCATTAATCTGCATACATTGCATCTGAAAATCACAGTTTTGAATGAAATAAAAAAATAGAATATAAAGGAGTGGAGCACAAAATGTACTTTCAAGATGCTCAGAACAAAGTCAGTGCTTTCAACACATTGACACCCAATATGAGATGCTTAATTTAGAGAAAGAAAATCACAGAATTACATAATGGCTGAGGTTGGAAGGTACTCTGGAGGTCATCAGGTCCAACACCACTGCTCAAGCAGGGACATCTACAGTGGGTTGTAAAGGACCATATCCAAGTGGCTATTGAACATCTCCAAAGAGGGAAACTTCACAAGCTCTCTGGGTAACCTGTGCTGGTGCTCCATCATCCACACAGTAAAATGCTTTCTAATGTTTAGACAGAACTTCTCATGTTCCAGTTTGTGATCATTGCCTTTTGTCCTGACACCAAACACCACTGAAAAGAGACTCCCTTCAGGCTTTATAGACAAGATACTCTGAGCCTCCTCCTCTTCTCCAGGCTGAACAGTTCTCTCTCTCTCAGCAACTCCTTATATGAGAGGTGCTATAGTCCCTTCATCATCTTTTTGCCCCTCTGCAATGAAAATGCGATAAGAATTACCTAAAACAACAAATTATTTTTTGATATTCTCTCTCTCTCAGTTCCTGAAAACTTAATTGAAATCTAGTTAGAAATACAAATATATTTTCTGATAGCTTCACAGAACACTTGTTCTTCTCTCTATCAGTATAAACCCACTTTCAGTGAACTTCCACTGAAATACCTGATAACAGAGTATCTCATTGTTTTTGAGGTAATAAGCTAACAAAAGAGGTGTCTTCATGATTTTTTGTTTTATTTTTATTTTTTTCTGTAAAATAATGCAAAAAAGGTGTATAGTCTGCTATGACTCGAGATTTTTTTTTTGTTGTTAAACAGATCTTTTCACTTGAATTTTTAATAGTGTTCAAGTTTTCACAGGATGTTCAACATAGACATTAGCACCAAATGGAGGAAAAATAATTCAGCTTCCTACACACTTTTGTGCTGGCCTAGTGATTGGAAATAAATGAATAATTTGCATAGAAAAAGGATGCAGAAACCATTCACCCATTAAAAAAGTGTTATTGAAAATATATTAAAATATAACTATTCAATTTGAATCTACATGGTATGCTGCCCTGCCATTTCTTATTTTTCTGTTTTTCTAAAGACAATTTATATTTTCTTCACATTGGAGATGAAGTATATAAACACATCGTTTGTAGTTTAAAATATATAGGCACTTATATTACTCTGAACTATCTCATAAATACCTTCCACTGGCAATCATTTTTATTTCATTCTATATTTTACCTGCGCATTTTGAAATAAATGAATTAAAAACAGACATGGTGTCTTCAAGAACATTATATTAATTGGGTTTCTATGGAGGATGTAAACAGCCTGTAGGCAGTACAGGGATAACATTAAAAATAAACTATTAGCACAGATCTCTCTATTATTTAAAGTTATGCAAATTTAAAGATAGGTTACTTTGAATAGCGGTTAATGTTCTCATTTTTTTAAGAAAATAATTTAATATAACAAAATCAGTCTGGAATGAATTTAGAGCATTTGAGCTTGGAGCAAGGGAGTGTGAGAGAATAAAGACCAGAGGGAGAGGTGACATTTTAGGGAAGAGAATGTTTGCACCTGACTCTATGTGGAATGTCAGGAACTGGAATAAGAACAAAGTCCATTATGCAATTCAATGTGTCAAAGTGGGACTGACTGTGGAACAATATGTATACAGGATCTAGGACAGGGGAAAGAGGAAAATTTTAGACTAGGAACTTGAAAGGTTTGAAAGAGAGCATTAAGGTTGTATAAAAAGGAATGAACCTGCAGGGAAGGAGAAGGAAATAAAGGAAAGGAGAAGGAAAACCAGCACTAGGATGTGGGTAAGTGGAGGGGGTCAAAGTAGTAGCTGGATATGGAAACAGTTAAAAGGTATAAAAATTACAAGGGCTGACTGCAGAAAAAAAAAAAAAAGATGAAAAAATAAAATTAAAAAAATAGGTAAGTATGAAATACAGCACTAGATAAATGAGACTGTTAAAAAGGAGAGGCATGGCTAAACTAGCTTAAAAGGAATGTGCTAAACATAAAAGTGAATATGGAGAAAAAAAATGTGCTGGCTGATGAAGCATATTGTTTCACATATAACCTAAATATAATCCAGACTTTACAATGTGAATAGATTTCACAGATGTTGTTAGTTCAGCAGCTAGTTCATGCTGTATACTTTATTATATCTCTGAGTCATTATCTCATATGGTGGGGTTGTGCCATGGTCTAAACAGACTTTTCTGTAAATCATCATACAGTGACAAGTAGAATATGATGTAAAATTTGTACATTTCCAAAAACATGCCTACAAAGTCTCTTTAAGATAATATATATATTTTTTTTTATTTATCAAAGACATAGCTTGTATATAAAAGTTGTAGTTATTTATTAAAATTCTTTGAGAAAAAACAAAACCACAGTGTTTTATAGGCATAGAAAATTAGAAGCTTGTCTGTTTGGTATAACACATAAATACTTTTAATATATACATATTATACACTATATACATATTTATATAACACATAAATACCTTTGACATAAAAAGTGTTTGGTTTTGCTTGGTTTCTGTGTTAGTTTCTTGACCAGTAAATAAAATGCTCTTGAAACCTGACAGCTGATAATCTTTTTTACCAGGTCTAGTTTAAATCCTTGTTATATGCTGATGCAGTTTGGTAATCCTAACATTACAGGTTTTAGTAATATTGAGGAAATGATGCTGAAAAAATAATATAGAGCCAATAGAAATGGAATTTATTGTGAGGTCATACACACAATAGATTACTAACATGTAAAATGGATGTTGGGAGATAACAAAGAGTTGAAGCATGTCATTTTTATAAAAGTTTCTCCATAGATGTATGGCCCCCATTCATCTTGTTTCTGTGTTCTTAGGCTGTAGTTATGAGAGAATATTTTGCAAATTCTTCAATAACAGTGATCTTGATTTTATTGTTAAGACAGTTAATGGTTTAGATTTGGTTCAAATCTAATGGTTTAAATTTGTACTGACCAAATAAAGAGATCTACACAGTGATGTTTATGTGTGAATATTTAGATGATCCTTACCATTGTACACCATTGCCACCCACCAAATGGATCCACGAGTTGGAAGAATACTTCTAGTTTTCTCATGAGATATTACACACAGGAGGTGAACAAGGGAATCCCGGCAGTAATGTTGGGTAATTATTCTCATTTACCATTGAATTTCAGAACCCAAATACAGGAGAGAAGACTTTGGCTTCTTCAAAAGCTTGGATGAGTCCCATGGGATAACACCCTGGAGGGAAGTTAATTACCACTGTATTGGACTTCCGGAGGGCTGATTTTGTGCTGCTGAGGACACTGGTTGTTAGAGTCCCTTGGGAGGCGGTTCTGAAGGGCAGAGGAGTCCAGGAAGGCTGGGCGCTCTTCAAGAGGGAAATCTTAATGGCGCAGGAACGGTCTGTCCCCACGTGCCCAAAGACGAGCTGGCGGGGAAGAAGACCAGCCTGGCTGAACAGAGAATTGTGGCTTGAGCTTAGGAGAAAAAAGAGGGTTTATAATCTTTGGAAAAGTGGGCAGGCCACTAGGGAACTATAAGGATGTTGTGAGGCTGTGCAGGGACAAAATTAGAAAAGCCAAAGCTCATCTGGAGCTCAATCTGGCTACTGCTGTTAAAGATAACAAAAAATGTTTTTATAAATACATCAACACAAAAAGGAGGAGTAAGGAGAATCTCCATCCTTTACTGGATGCGGAGGGAAGCTTAGTTACAAGAGATGAGGAAAAGGTGGAGGTGCTTAATGCCTTCTTTGCCTCAGTCTTTAGCGGCAATACCGGTTGTTCTCTGGATACCCAGTTCCCTGAACTGGTAGAAGGGGATGGGGAGCAGGATGTGGCCCTCACTATCCATGAAGAAATGGTTGGCGACCTGCTACGGCACTTGGATGTGCACAAGTCGATGGGGCCGGATGGGATCCACCCAAGGGTACTGAGAGAACTGGCAGAGGAGCTGGCCAAGCCGCTTACCATCATTTATCAACAGTCCTGGCTATCGGGGGAGATCCCAGTTGACTGGCGGCTAGCAAACATGACGCCCATCTACAAGAAGGGCCGGAGGACTGACCTGGGAAACTACAGGCCTGTCGGTTTGACCTCAGTGCCAGGGAAGCTCATGGAGCAGATTATCTTGAGAGTCATCACGCAGCACTTGCAGGGCAAGCAGGCGATCAGGCCCAGTCAGCATGGGTTTATGAAAGGCAGGTCCTGCTTGACGAACCTGATCTCCTTCTATGACAAAGTGACGTGCTTGGTGGACGAGGGAAAGGCTGTGGATGTGGTCTACCTTGACTTCAGCAAGGCTTTTGACACCGTTTCCCACAGCATTCTCCTCAAGAAACTGGCTGCTCTTGG
Organism: Heteronetta atricapilla; assembly: GCA_011075105.1. NCBI lineage: Eukaryota > Metazoa > Chordata > Aves > Anseriformes > Anatidae > Heteronetta > Heteronetta atricapilla. The sequence continues at coordinate 73,700,960 of CM021733.1, forward strand.
CTTGGACTGGCGCAAGCTTCGTTGGGTTAGAAACTGGCTGGTTATCTGGGCCCAAAGAGTCGTGGTAAATGGAGTCAAATCCAGTTGGAGGCTGGTCACTAGCGGCATTCCCCAGGGCTAGGTGCTGGGGCTGGTCCTCTTTAATATCTTCATTGATGATCTGGATGAGGACATTGAGTGCACCCTCAGTATGTTCGCAGATGACACCAAGTTAGGTGCGTGTGTCGATCTGCTCGAGGGTAG
>CM021733.1:73731202-73753507 GCA_011075105.1 Heteronetta atricapilla
GGGGGGGCCGGCTGCTCGGGGTTGGGCTGGGCATCGGTCAGCGGGTGGTGAGCAATTGCATTGTGCATCACTTGTTTGTACATATTATTATTATTATTATTATTATTATTATTATTATTATTTTCTCTCTTAAATAAACTGTTTTTATCTCAACCCACAGGCTTCACTTTCCCGTTTCTCTCCCCCATCCCAGAGAGGGAGGGGGGAGGGTGAGCGAACGGCTGTGTGGTGTTTAGCTGCCGGCCGGGTTAAACCACAACAGTCCTTTTGGCGCCCAACGTGGGGCACGAAGGGTTGAGATAACAACAGATCTGACCAGCGTATGTTAAACTAAAATTAGGATAAGTATTAGAGCTGCTTAATTGTTGCTAATCAGAATGTTGATTGCTTTAATCTCAGGTCTGCTGTGGCTGAATTCCACACTGAATTTTATAGCACGTTACTTTCTGTATGTGATCCCTGTTGTGCTGTTTTACTTTTCCGGGCCCTGGTGTAAGATCATTATGGTACTGTGCGGTGTAATAATAGCTTATGAGACGATGAGATATCTGGCCGCAACTTTAACTTGGTATTTGTACTCAACACTGTCGTCGACTCTGTACTTTGGAAACTATATCTCGGAAACCATTAGCAATTACACCTGCTGCATTTTTTCATCAGGGAGCCAGTCTGTGGAGGGGACAGGGGAATATATTTTTCCCTACTTGTTCACTCTCCCTCACTCCTTCAGCACCCTCTTATCCCCTGAGCTAGTTACGATAACTCTCCAAGATGTTGAATATCCTTGGGATACGCAGACCAGTGTGTTGTTGTTGTTATGTCTCTTGAATGCGCTTCAGGTTTTGTTTAAGGTTAAACAACTACTTAGGCATCTCATCCGGAGGTCTGCCCTGAGGCAGATCTCTGCTAGAGCTCCTGCTCCAGCTCCTGCAGATGTTCCAGCTCCTGCAGCTGCTCCAGCAACTGCTCCTGCAGCCACTCCAGTTCCCGCAGCCACTCCAGCTCCTGCAGACACTCCAACAACTGCTCCCGCAGCCACTCCAGCTCCTGTTCCCGCAGCCGCTCCAGCTCCTGCAGCCGCTCCAGTTCCAGCTCCTGCAGCCACTCCAGCTCCAGCTCCTGCAGCCGCTCCAGCTCCAGCTCCTGCAGCCACTCCAGCTCCAGCTCCTGCAGCCGCTCCAGCTCCTGTTCCTACAGGCCTGTGTCTCAGCTGTGGATAAACTTTCTGAAAACTTCCAGCAACTAAAAGAGAATACTTTGGAGAAACTTTCTGAAAAGGTCCACCAACTTGAAGAGAGATTATTTCCCCCCCCCCTGGACAAACCAATGTCTCTGCTATTAGGAGTAAGCGCTCATCCATGCAAGGAAGACGATATGGTGGATACACACCTCGTGCTATCCTGTGGTTTTACCTACGTGACCATGGAGAGGACATGAGAAAATGGGATGGAAAATCCACCGCGACCCTAGAGGCACGGGTACGTGAGTTGCAAAAGAAAACAAGTGGGAAAAAGGGGTTCTCTGAAAAATTTGCTGCTCCAACTTTCAACAGGCAGTCCCTTAAACACAGGAATGAAGATTCTGACCAAGATTAGAGGGGCCCTGCCTCCAGCCAGGGGGAGGAAAGGGACAATCGAGTTTATTGGACTGTGTGGATTCGATGGCCTGGCACGTCAGACGCACAGAAGTATAGAGCTTTAGTAGATACCGGTGCACAATGTACTCTAATGCCATCAAACTATGAAGGGCCAGAGCCCATCAGTATTCATGGAGTGACGGGGGGATCCCAGCAGTTGACTTTATTGGAGGCCGAACTGAGTCTAACTGGGAATGAGTGGCAAAAACACCCTATTGTGACTGGCCCGGATGCTCCGTGCATCCTTGGCATAGACTATCTTAGAAGAAGATATTTCAAGGACCCCAAAGGGTTCCGCTGGGCTTTTGGCATAGCTGCCTTAGAGACAGAGGGCATTAAACAGTTGTCTACCTTGCCTGGTCTCTCGGAGGACCCTTTTGTTGTTGGGTTGCTGAGGGTCGAAGAACAACAAGTGCCAATCGCTACTACAACTGTGCACCGGCGGCAATATCGCACCAACCGAGACTCCCTGATTCCCATCCATGAGCTAATTCGTCAACTGGAGAGCCAAGGAGTGATCAGTAAGACTCATTCACCTTTTAATAGTCCCATATGGCCAGTGCGAAAATCTAATGGTGAGTGGAGACTAACGGTGGACTATCGTGGCCTGAATGAAGTCACACCACCACTGAGCGCTGCAGTGCCGGACATGCTAGAACTCCAGTACGAACTGGAATCAAAGGCAGCCAAGTGGTACGCCACAATTGATATCGCTAATGCATTTTTCTCCATCCCTCTAGCAGCAAAGTGCAGGCCACAGTTTGCCTTTACTTGGAGGGGAGTCCAATGTACGTGGAATCGGCTGCCCCAGGGGTGGAAACATAGCCCTACCATTTGCCATGGATTGATCCAGTCTGCGCTGGAGCAGGGGGAAGCTCCTGAACACCTGCAGTACATTGATGACATCATTGTGTGGGGTGGCACAGCAGAGGAAGTTTTTGAGAAAGGGAAGAAAATAATTCAAATCTTTCTGAAGGCTGGGTTTGCCATAAAACAAAATAAAGTTAAAGGACCTGCACGAGAGATCCAGTTTTTAGGAATAAAATGGCAAGATGGACGTCGTCAAATCCCAATGGATGTGATCAACAAAATAACAGCTATGTCTCCACCAACTAGTAAAAAGGAAACACAAACTTTCTTAGGTGTCGTGGGGTTTTGGAGAATGCACATTCCAAATTACAGTCTGATTGTAAACCCACTCTATCAAGTAACCCGTAAGAAGAATGATTTTGAATGGGGCCCTGAGCAACGACAAGCCTTTGAGCAAATTAAGCAGGAAATAGTCCATGCAGTAGCCCTGGGGCCAGTCCGAACAGGACCAGATGTAAAGAATGTGCTCTACACCGCAGCCGGGGAGAATGGCCCCACCTGGAGCCTCTGGCAGAAAGAACCTGGGGAAACTCGGGGTCGACCCCTAGGGTTTTGGAGTCGGGGATACAGGGGATCTGAGGCCCGCTACACTCCAACCGAAAAGGAGATATTGGCAGCATATGAAGGAGTTCGATCTGCTTCAGAAGTGGTCGGTACTGAAGCACAGCTCCTCCTGGCACCCCGACTGCCAGTACTGGGCTGGATGTTCAAAGGAAGGGTCCCCTCTACACATCATGCAACTGATGCTACATGGAGCAAGTGGGTTGCACTGATTACCCAGCGGGCTCGAATAGGAAACCCCAGTCGTCCAGGAATCTTGGAAGTGATTATGGACTGGCCAGAAGGCAAATACTTTGGGATGTCATCAGAGGAGGAGGTGATCCGTGCTGAAGAAGCCCCACTGTACAATGAGCTACCAGAAAATGAGAGGAGATATGCCCTGTTCACCGATGGGTCCTGTCGCATTGTGGGAAAGCATCGGAGATGGAAAGCTGCTGTATGGAGTCCTACAAGACAAGTTGCAGAAGCTGCTGAGGGAGAAGGTGAATCGAGTCAATTTGCAGAAGTGAAAGCCATCCAGCTGGCTTTAGATATTGCTGAACGAGAAAAGTGGCCAGTTCTCTACCTGTACACTGATTCGTGGATGGTAGCAAATGCCCTGTGGGGGTGGTTACAGCAATGGAAACAGAACAACTGGCAGCGCAGGGGCAAACCCATCTGGGCTGCTGCGTTGTGGCAAGATATTGCTGCCTGGGTAGAGAACCTGGTCGTAAAGGTACGCCACGTAGATGCTCATGTGCCCAAGAATCGGGCTACTGAAGAACATCAAAACAACCAGCAGGTGGATCAGGCTGCTAAGATTGAAGTGGCTCAGGTGGACCTGGACTGGCAACATAAGGGTGAATTATTCATAGCCCGATGGGCCCATGACACCTCAGGCCATCAAGGAAGAGATGCAACATACAGATGGGCTCGTGATCGAGGGGTGGACCTGACCATGGACACTATAGCACAGGTTATTCATGATTGTGAAACATGTGCTGCAATCAAGCAAGCCAAACGGTCAAAGCCTCTTTGGTATGGAGGACGATGGCTGAAATATAAATATGGAGAGGCCTGGCAGATTGATTACATCACACTCCCTCAAACCCGCAACGGCAAGCGCTACGTACTTACAATGGTGGAAGCAACCACCGGATGGCTGGAAACATATCCTGTGCCCCATGCCACCGCCCGAAACACTATCCTGGGCCTTGAAAAACAAGTTCTATGGCGTCATGGCACCCCAGAAAGAATTGAGTCAGACAACGGGACTCATTTCCGAAACAACCTTATAGACACTTGGGCCAAAGAACATGGTATTGAGTGGGTGTATCACATCCCCTATCATGCACCAGCCTCCGGTAAAGTTGAGCGATACAATGGACTGTTAAAGACTACACTGAAAGCAATGGGTGCTGGGACATTCAGAAATTGGGATACACATTTGGCAAAGGCCACCTGGTTAGTCAATACTAGGGGATCTGCCAACCGAGCTGGACCAGCCCAATCAAACCTGCTACGCACAGTAGAAGGGGATAAAGTCCCTGTAGTGCATGTAAGAAACATGCTGGGTAAAACAGTATGGGCTACTCCTGCCCCAGGAAAAGGCAAACCCATTCGTGGGATTGTTTTTGCTCAAGGACCTGGATGCACTTGGTGGGTAATGCAAAAGAATGGGGAGGTCCGGTGTGTACCTCAAGGGGATTTAATACTGGGTGAGAATAGCCCATGAGTTGAGTTGTATTATGTTAATTATTATATAATACTGTGTGTTATTACTACCATAGATGAAAATAGTGATTAACTAGAATGTATTGGAAAGAGTGTAACCTGAGCATGACATAAATGGTATGGAATAAGGGGTGGATATATGTCCTGGTTTCAGTTGGGACAGAGTTGTTTTTCCTCCTAATGGCTGGTGAGGTACTATGTTTTGGATTAGGATGAGAAGAGTGCTGATAACATGCTGGTGTTTTAATTGCTGCAGAGCAGTGCTTACACTAAGCCAAGGACTTTTCAGCTCCTCGCTCTGTCCTGCCAGCGGGCAGGCTGGGGGGGCAGCAAGAGCTGGGAGGGGACAGCCCCAGGACAGCTGACCCAAACTGGCCAAAGGGGTATTCCATACCATCTGACATCATGTTGAACAATATATAGGGGTGGCTAGCCAGGGTGGGGGGGCCGGCTGCTCGGGGTTGGGCTGGGCATCGGTCAGCGGGTGGTGAGTAATTGCATTGTGCATCACTTGTTTGTACATATTATTATTATTATTATTATTTTCTCTCTTAAATAAACTGTTTTTATCTCAACCCACAGGCTTCACTTTCCCGTTTCTCTCCCCCATCCCAGAGAGGGAGGGGGGAGGGTGAGCGAACGGCTGTGTGGTGTTTAGCTGCTGGCCGGGTTAAACCACAACAAGCACAAAACTTTATTTTGGGGGTATTAGATTTGTAACAAACTACACTTCTTTCAGTGTTTTAGCAAGGACAAAGTCCAACTTCCCAGATGACATTTGCAGTTCTGGAAAATAAATAAATAAAATAAAATAATGTATTGCCTTACAGGGAGATTGATCATGTTTTAGGCAAAGATGGTGTCCAGATTAAACCATAATGAATTTTGACATCTCTCACGTAATCTAGTTCTTCCAAGAATAAAAAATAAGTCTGTCTCACTCCAGGAAAGAGGTTTGAAAAGGAGAGAATAGGGAAGAATAAGGAAGACATTCTCTTTCCTCTTTTCATCCTAGTTCACTGTGAGTGGATTAAAGCTGTGTCACATTAGTCATGGTAGTAGGATATTGGTATGAGTGGCATTTATGCTGGTGTGAAGCTTTAGTCATGGGTTTCAGTTATCACTACCAGGTCCGCTATTTCCATTTACTCAGGATTTTGATTCAGTGCTATGTAATGCCACTTCCTCTTTCCTTCAGAGGGGAATACTTGCAACTTGGCTCACTTTATAATGGAACTTTATAATGATATGGGGCTCCACTCTTAGCCCTAAAGTGGTTATAGGAATTTCCCTTGAAAGATGAAGAAATGTAATGCACAGTGACAGATGGTACAGCCAGAATAGATGTCTCACTATGAGAAGAATTAAACCAATTATTTCATTTTAATTCTTTATCAGTGTGTAGACAATAAAATTAACTGAGTCCATACTGGCTTCAAAGCCTACAGACTCTCAGATAAAATGGATTACGGATATATATTTTTTCACTCTAAACAGGTAACCATGTAAATCTTTTGGTGTTGCGTCTTGCCTAAATTTTAGAAACCTTTATTAGATCCTGAAATAAGCTCTTAATTAAAGTAATTAGAGAAAAATATACACTTCTAAAGGCAAACAATATATGTTCCATTCCAAAAATGGCTACTCCCATGACAGTATAGGGATCTGAGAGCAAATGCCAAATTACTTAATTTCATTCATACACAGTTTAAGGGCTTTTTTTTTTTTTTTTTTCAAACCTATCTTCTGATGATAGCTTTCTCTAGATCAGGTGCACCTCTTAAAAAAAAAAAAAAAAAAGTACGTTCTACAGTTTTTTTATATTTTAGAAGGCTTATGCACAAACTAATACAGCTGGAACTGGGTTCCAGAACAGCCTTGACACAGGGAACTTGGCTTCCACATCCTCTGCAGGCCTTTAATGTGTATCAGCCCCTGGACTGCAAACCATATTCTTCTTTATCTGCTATTTTCTGACATGTTGGTCACCATGTCCTCAGAAATCAGACCATATAATCTAAGGATATATGTTTATTTATTGGATAAACAGGGGAACTAGACTCTATTTTCTGAACTCACACTCAACTTCTTTGTTGAAGTGTCTGGATGTCTGCATTGTTAATTACAATATCTGCAGTTATAACAGATAACATCAGTCTTTGAATGTTAAATCAATCTTACTTCCTTTATTATTGTGGTTTTTGTTTGTTTATTTGCTTGTTTGTTTTTTCCTCTCTCCCTCTGTTCCCCACCCTAAGCCCCTGACCTGTGCCTGTACCTTTTTTCAGTTCAGTGTTCTTCTCTTTTTGTTAAAGTAAGTAACTTTCAGAAAAAGGTTCCAAAGTATTGCAAAATATAAACTGGAAAAAAAAAAAAAAAAAAAAAAAGGAAGGAACCCTTAGTCTTTATTTTACAGTAAACAGAACTCAATATGCAACATAACTTCACAAATTTGCCTTGCTTTTTACATAAATGTGATACTATTTGTGTAAGACTGTAAGACTCGAGAATATGCTTGAGGGCATTGATTTCAATAGGAAATAGTCAAGTATAATACTTATTAGCAATCTTTCTGTTGAATACACATAGAAATACATGCAGAAACTAAGGCATCTAGCAGAACGGTACAGCATGAAAAGCACTTTAAATCAAGCCAACTTGTGTATTTCATCAAGACTTTTATGTCTTTCTCTAAATAATATTAGCTTTAGAGAAGAAGTATCTTTTTTTTTTTTTTTTTTTTTTTTTTTTTGTCATATAAGCATCTATGACCCTGTTTACCCTTAGGTAAAAAGAATATAAGAAAAGTTGGAGAAACATGAATTGAGTGTCAGAAAATAAATACTTCCATTGAAAACTGAACTAGCCTGAACATGTGAAAAGACAGTCTGTGGTGACATATAATAACAGACAAATAAACAAACAAACAAACAAAACCCCAAACCAAATCTCTTTCCAAATACAAATGTATTTTACTATCCTTCTAAAATCCAAATTATATTTTTATCCCTCAAATTAATTTTCAGTGTTTTTCTTATTAAAGGTACAGGTTGGATCTGTTTAACTGTTAATCAAAAGAAAACAAACAAACCAAAAATCTATAATCAATATCTACTTAACAGTCTGTGTTGTGGTTTAACCCGGCCGGCAGCTAAGCACCACACAGCCGTTCGCTCACCCTCCCCCCTCCCTCTCTGGGATGGTGGAGAGAAATGGGAAAGTGAAGGCTGTGGGTTGAGATAAAGACAGTTTATTAAGATAGATAATAATAATAATAATAATAATAATAATAATAATAATATGTACAAACAAGTGATGCACAATGCAATTGCTCACCACCCACTGACCGATGCCCAGCCCAACCCCGAGAGCCGGCCCCCCACCCTGGCTAGCCACCCCTATATATTGTTCAGCATGACGTCAGATGGTATTGAATACCCCTTTGGCCAGTTTGGGTCAGCTGTCCTGGGTCTGTCCCCTCCAGCTCTTGCTGTCCCCAGAGCCTGCCTGGTGGCAGGACAGAGTGAGGAGCTGAAAAGTCCTTGGCTTAGTGTAAGCATTGCTCTGCAGCAATTAAAACATCAGCATGTTTTAATTATCAGCAGTGTTTAATTATCAGAGTGTTATCAGCACTCTTCTCATCCTAATCCAAAACATAGCACCCTACCAGCTACTAGGAGGAAAAAATAACCCTGTCCTAACTGAAACCAGGACAGTCTGACACAGAATAATTTTGAATGACTTTGAGACGCTGAAAATGAACAGATATGTTATTATATTGTGGAAGAGACCAAATTCGACCACGGAATCACAGAATCACAGAATTTCTAGGTTGGAAGAGACATCAAGATCATCGAGTCCAACCTCTGACCTAACACTAACAGTCCCCACTAAACCATATCGCTAAGCTCTACATCTAAACGTCTTTTAAAGACCTCTAGGGATGGTGACTCTACCACTTCCCTGGGCAGCCCGTTCCAATGTCTAACAACTCTTTCGGTAAAGAAGTTCTTCCTAACATCCAACTTAAAATTCTCCTGGCGCAACTTAAGCCCATTCCCCCTCTTCCTGTCACCAGGGATGTGGGAGAACAGACCAACCCCCACCTCGCTACAGCCTCCCTTGAAGTACCTGTAGAGAGCGATAAGGTCACCCCTGAGCCTCCTTTTCTCCAGGCTGAACAATCCCAGCTCCCTCAGCCGCTCCTCATAGGACTTGTTCTCCAGGCCCCTCACCAGCTTCGTCGCCCTTCTCTGGATTCGCTGAAGCACCTCGATGTCCTTCTTGTAGCGAGGGTCCCAAAACTAAACACAGTACTCGAGGTGCAGCCTCACCAGAGCCAGGTACAGGGGGACGATCACCATGATCTTGAGACTAGAGCTAGGAGAATGTAATTTCACTACCTAATAGTTCCAGGAGGTCAGCATTCTTTGCTGACCAAAAGAATGCATTCTTCAGGGAGGTTGTGGAGTCTCTGCCCAGGGAGGTTGTGGAGTCTCCTTCTCTGGAGATATTCAAGGCCCGTCTGGATGTCTACCTGGGCAACCTGCTCTAAGGAACCTGCTATGGCAGGGGGGTTGGACCCGATGATCTTTGAAGGTCCCTTCCTACCCCTTCAGTTCTGTGTGTGTGATTCTTAAAAGCCCCATTGTTAGTGAATCTTTGCCATGGATGTGCACCCTTCTTCTTTTAGGTTGATTTATGTAGTTTGGGAGGGAATGTGAAGACACTCTCAGTCCTGCCAAAGATCTTTGAGCTTATTTCTTGACTTCATAACCAGTTAGTGTCTAGTAATTACTAACTAGTGTTAGTAATCCAGTTTTTGGATTTCCCCCTGTCTGTGGTATTCAGACTTTACAGTGCTTAACTTTTTCATCCATACTCACACTTTTATGTCCTTCTTGATTTTGCTACAGACATGGTACTGTACCTGGTCTCTCAGAAAATTTTATCCTGTATCTGTATATTTTATACCTAGAGGAAGAGAGAGAAGAATCTCTAATCGACCTGTTTCATGTCATATAGGTATGGGAACCTGTTAAGCTGTTGGCAGTGCACACATGCAAAGGAGAATCTTTTAATGACATTTCCCCTGTAAGCATGTAAGAATTTACAGATGAAGGGAGAAACAGGAGAACACAAACCTAAGCTTAAGAAATTAGCTTGCTTCCCCAAGATTTTATCATGAGAAATGACTAGCAGAAAGTGATGAGCAGAACATTTGAGTGAATTTGTTCACTGTTCAATTCCCTTCAGTTTGTCTTAGTTCTTGTAGGCTTTCACGTTATGATTTGAATTTATTAGTTGCTAAAGTTTAGTTGTTCATTTTTTTTTTCTTAACATACTGTACCATGTTTCACAATATGTGTTTGAAATGTGATTTAGGCCATATTTGTTGTGATTACTTGTCAGTGTTAATTATAGACATTCAGGATATGAGTGAACTAAAGAAGCCATGAGCTCAAAAAGTCTTGTCAATACACAGATTTAAGAAAATTAAAATATAAGCACAATAGAGGAATATATATATATATTTTTTCTTCTCATATAACATAATTTTGATCACTGTATAATAACTAGAACACTATGTGATTTACTGGCCAGATAAATAGCCGTGCTTACCTATGTTGACTTACAACTGGTGCATGTCCCTCTTAGAAATAAAAGCTAAGATTCATGTCACTTTGGTTTAGCTAAGCAAATAGTCTGAGTTTCTTTTTCAAAGCTATTGTCAAGAAAGACAGAAAACAGAAGATGATTTATCCCAAAGTTATTAGACTTCTACCTTAATACGAGATCAGCCGTACACTGAAAATTGCAATGTATGTCCATTAAAGAATGGCTAAATAAAAGCTGCCATTTACTGTATACGATTGAACTCCAGTTCTTCTAACACTGCTTCAGGTGACTCAATTCTAATGGAGCAGAGTATCAGTCTAGATAAAATTAATTGTTTATGAATACTTCAGAGGATTTGCATAAAGGTTTTTTACAGTTCTAAGTTTAAGCCTATCATGGATTCCACACATCAAATGTCCTATGATATGATGAAAGACAAGGGGTGTTGGGAAAGAAGTATTAAAGTAGAGACAGTCTGTTCTGGAAAGAATGTGATGGCTTTGGCACTGCAGATAATTTACATTTACATACAAACTAAAAACTAAAACATTTCTCAAAAAAAAATGTATTTAGTAAAAATAAGATACAATAAAAGTGTTTATTGACTAAGCTTAATTCATTCCTTTTGTTTTTATGTTTACTTCAATGAAAGCTAAATCACCCCCCCTCAAAAAAAAAAAAAAAAAACATAATATTTTTATTATTTTTAACAGCTACTAAATTTGATATTAGTAAGTGATTAACAGTACCTCATACATTTTATTCCAGAGCAAAGACTGGGAAGGCAGAATGGTAGATTCAAGAGTGATATGAAGCTTCAAGAATTCCAAAAGGCACCTAAAGAACTAACCTTCAAGAATCATATTTACTTTGATTGTCAGCTTGCTGGCAGACTCTGTGTGGAAATGTGTGGAGTTCTCTGGTATTCCTGTAATGGATGCTGCAAAGTAAGTAGTTTGGAAAAAGTTACATCTAGAATAAAAATCAGAAAAGTATATGTAGAAATATCTCTCTTTTTTTTTTTTTTCTTTTCTTTGAAAGTATAGCAGAGCAGTTGACATTCAATGATGTGTATTCCTGTATCTTAAAATAAATATGTAAGTAACATAAAATAAAATTCAAATAGTGAAAAAAAAAAAAAAAACATTTAAATTCAGTATATATACAAGCATAGTACACAGCTATCAAAAGCAGTTTCCTAATAACCTAGAAGTCCAGAGTGGACTGTTTACTTAATTTAGTTTTAATCACTTCATTTTGTATTTTCTTAGATGTGTTTGCAAATAATATGCACAATGTCCCCTCTGGGTGAAAGAAGGAGAACTATTAATTGATCTTTAGTCAGGATTGATTCCCCCAAAGCAGTAAGGTTTAATTTGAGTTTATTCTGAGAAATAAAATGAAGCTACATATACTCAGATGCAGTCTTGAGCATCCACATGCAAATGGATACCATAAAAAGCAAGCTGAATCCTTCTGAGTATGGTTAGAAAATTCGGAAATAAATGGAGAACATGCAGCTAGAATAAAGAAAAAATAGCCTTACATAGAGGACAGTAACAGGAAACTAACAGAAGTCATACAGAAAAATACATAGTAAACTTTTAGGATGAGCCAAACTTGATAAAGTTTGTTCCCATAATTGATAGGACTTTAAACTTACAAGTAAGCATACTAAACCTACCTAAATGTTTATAAGGATGTTTAACTGTTTTTAGATGTATTTTAGCTGGAGGAAGATATTATGAAAGTATCAAAACTTTTTCAAAAGAAACATTAGGCAATCAACAACTTGGTCAAATTTACAGTACTTCACAGTTAAGAAACATAGAAACAATTTAGTAAACTCCCAATTGCTTACTGTAACTTTGAGAGTTACCTTGAAAAAATGTTAAGAAATACATGAGAAATAAGAAAATGATACATACCATTGGAAGGAGAAACTGCTGATAGGTCCTTTGGGTTACAGTAGACAGGAAATTATATAACCTTAGTTTGAGCACCACGGCACTGCTGTAAAAAGAACAGTGTAGTATAGAGTATATATAGTTTTCAAAGAGCTCTGACTTCTTACTGAATAGTACCAAAATTTTAATCTGTGAAATGCATTCAGCAGTACTTGAAACACATCAGGAGACAAGAATAAAACAAGCTTAATTTGCATCAAGTTCTGAAATGGTCATGATTTGCAAAGGAGAGCCTAATCTTTATTATAGTTATACATATAAATTTTTGTATGTCTGTATGTATGCGTGTGCATGTGTGCATGAACATCTCAGAGGGAAATACAACAGTTTAAGCACCACAGATTCAGCTCTGAAGTGCATTGTGCATTGTGTCAACAGCCTGTCCATAATAAGGGTTTTGTATTGGAAGATGTTGGCCTTAGTGCTAGAAAACAGATTTTGAGGAATGACTGATATCTCAACATGCTTGTTGATTTATTTGATTTCAGCATTAGTTGTCATAATGACATGGAGATCACTTAAAACAGATTGTATCACTTTATAAAAGAAAAAGAATCATATGTATTTAAAAACATCCCGTGGTAAACAAATACATTGGAAGAGTGGAGGTATCAAGACACCAATTAAGTCAAAAGTTGTCTAGATTTATCCTGAGTCAAATTAAGATGTTTTGTAACCTAAAGAACATGAATATAAACAACCTTAATTTGGAATGCAAGGCCAGTCTATTCAATGCTCTGCCAAACACATGGAATGGCAAGTAGTCAATCGTGTAATAAATTAGGATTATCTGGCAATACTCCCAAAGTAGCATGAAAATAAACAATTTGGATATAGGAGAAAAAAGCTCTTAGGCAAGCAGAGAGAAACAGAAAAATAGATAGAGAAAGGTGGGAGAACTGTGAGTCACTATATTTAAGAATTCCATAAGAATCAAATCAAAGATGGAATTTGTCCATGCTTATCTGAAGCATTCATAATGAAGTATTCAGCTTCATTACAGAAGCTTCAATTTAATGTTTTTTAAACTCATATAGGCAAGAATCCTGAAAATCCCTAAAAATGTGAATGTTACAATAGAAACAGAAGTTAATCTCAAATTAAACATTTAGAAATCAAAACAACAACAACAACAACAACAACAACAACAACAAACATAAATTGAAGTCAAAAATACATTGGTGGAAAAGTCCTGTAACTACATGCCTCTCTTGTAGTGAATTTTTCTTTTTAGTCACATTGTTGAATCATTAGATGTTGGACCTACATAGCATCAGAATGCTGTAAAGTTAACAAGTCTACAAGTATGTAGATATGTAGAATGAGAACATGTAGTTATGTAGAATTTGGAATATACAATACACAAATGGAGAAATTTTAAATGAGAAATCAATAAGAATAACGTTCTGTCTCATTTTCTCATTTGTATGGGGTAATACGTATTTTAAAGTCATAGATGTTGTAAAGTAGAACTATGTTTACAAATATATTTAAAATGGTGAAGTTATCTTAAATCCTGAATTATGAAATTATTACTCTCTGAAAGTCATCATCTCGACTAAACCAATCCGATTTCTTTGAAATGTTTACTTTTTTAAAAAAAAAAAAAGAACAGTGAGACCCTTTAGAAGATTTAAAACTAAACTAAACTAAACAAACAAACAAAAAACACTTAAATGGATATTACATCTAAAAATCTGGATTAGTGTATACTGAAAATTGACTTTCATTTCATTTACTGAATAAGACTTAGAATATTGACACATCTCTTTTTTATGTAAATATAGTTATATTCATATGTAGAAATAGCCTTAAGTGAATGAACTGTTGCCACACAATGCTGTGAATGTGCAGTGGAAATATAATTTATTTTTACTGAAAAGACCTATATTTTTTTTCACAGCAATATCATAGCTATGTCAGTGGGCATGATAGTCATAATTTACCTCAGCTGGTGTCCTCTTCTATCATTTTAGCTATATCCTTTCCCTTGACATGGTAGACATTCTTATTATTTTGTACATTTTTTTGATTATTTTTGTTGTTGTATATTGTTTTTTGTTTCTTTTCCCAGTTGTATTTTTTGAGTTTGTTTTCCCCAAACAGATACACAGTGTGTTCTAACGTGCTGTCCAAGCCAATACTTGCAAATCATATGACTTCATAAAAAATACGCACGTTCCATGGTTTGTACACATTGAACCTGTATGATTAGAATAGCCTATAGTGTATTCAGTCTAACAAATCTTACTCAGATAGAATGAAAATATCTCCAGGCCTGCTGATTTATGCACTTGGCAGTTATCAGTGCTTGTTTTCAGTGCCTTGCTAAACATAGTTGCTATGAACGTGATATTTCTAATTCAAAACCAACTATTTTTTTAAAAATTATTATATATATATATATCAGTTCTATCAGGAGCACAAGTAGCGCTCTCTTCTGTCCCTTTAGTTGCAGGGAATGATGAGGCAAAGAATAGGAAGAGCCATCAAATCAATATCCAACTCCAAGCTGGAGTCAGACATCACTGGCAGAAATTTGTTTTTTTCAGTCATGGGTCATTTTACAAGACATCAGGCTTGCTGGCAGGAAGGTGGGATTCACCTGTCTAAGGGGGGGAAAAGATCTTTGTTCAGGATTTATCAGGGCTCACTGATAGGGCTTTAAACCAGATTTGCAGGGGGAAAAGGATAAAAACAGGTTTGATAGAGAAAAGCCACCAAGGGGGTGGTATGAGAATGGTTAAAGGACAGAGTGCTAGAATCACAGAATCACAGAATCACACAGAATTTCTAGGTTGGAAGAGACCTCAAGATCATCAAGTCCAACCTCTAACCTAACCCTAACAGTCCCCACTAAATCATATCGCTAAGCTCTACATCTAAACGTCTTTTAAAGACCTCCAGGGATGGCGACTCCACCACTTCCCTGGGCAGCCCATTCCAATGTCTAACAACCCTTTTGGTAAAGAAGTTCTTCCTAACATCCAACCTAAAATTCCCCTGGTGCAACTTAAGCCCATTCCCCCTCATCCTGTCACCAGGGACGTGGGAGAACAGACCAACCCCCACCTCACTACAGCCTCCCTTGAGGTATCTGTAGAGAGCTATAAGGTCACCCCTGAGCCTCCTTTTCTCCAGGCTGAACAATCCCAGCTACCTCAGCCACTCCTCGTAGGACTTGTTCTCCAGACCCCTCACCAGCTTCATAGCCCTTCTCTGGACTCGCTCAAGCACCTCCATGTCCTTCTTGTAGCGAGGGGCCCAAAACTGAACACAGTACTCGAGGTGTGGCCTCACCAGAGCCGAGTACAGGGGGACAATCACCTCCCTAGCCCTGCTGGCCACACTGTTTCTTATACAGACCAGGATGCCGTTGGCCTTCTTGGCCACCTGAGCACACTGCTGGCTCATCTTCAGCCGACTATCAACCATCACTCCCAGGTCCTTCTCTGCCTGGCAGCTCTCCAACCACTCATCTCCCAGCCTGAAAGGGTGTCTGTCATCAAAATAGAGATAGGGAATGGAGAGCCATACCCCACCTAGAGCCCAAGGGACATGGATGTGTTAGAAATCACAAAAGTGCCTGGGAATGGTCATGCAGGAATTAGGGCTTCTCCTCCAAAAAAGGTGATGGGCTTGCTATCCCAAATGAAGTACATCTACACCAGTGCACACAGTACGGGAAACAAACAGGAGGAAATGGAAGCCATTGTGCAGCAAGTAAACTATGACATGGTTGCCATCACAGAAACATGGTAGGATAGCTTGCACAAGTGGAGTGCTGCAATGGATGACTACAAACTCCAGTTACAAACTTCCAGACTAGGAAGAAGAGGCAGTAGGGTAGCCCTCTATGTGTAGTAGGTTTACGTGGCAAGGTTTGGGTAGCAGGGGGCCATAGGTGTGGCTTCTGTGAGATGGATCTAGAAGCTGCCCCATGTTTGGTAAGGGTCCCACTGCTGACCAGAGCTGAGCCAATAAGTGATGGTTTTTTGCGTCTCTGTGAGAGCATATTTAAGACAGGGAAAAACAAACAAACAAACAAACAAACAAAAAATGCTGCACCACACAGCAGCTGGGAGAGGAGAGGAGAGGAGTGAGGAACAGCCTTGCAGGCGCCAAGGTCAGTGGTCAGTGAAGAAGGAGGGGGAGAGGTGCTCCAGGCGCCGGAGCAGAAGTCCCCTGTCGCCTGTGGTGAGGTCCATGGTGAAGCAGGCTGTCCCCCTGCAGCCCATGGAGTACCACGGTGGAGCAGGTTTCCACTCTGCAGCCAATGGAGGAGACCATGGTGGAGAAGGTGGACCTGCACTGACGGAGGCTGCAACCCGTGGAAGACCCTTGCCACAGAAGATTCTGGGCTGGGCCTGTAGGCCATGGAGAGGAGACCACACAGGAGTAGGTGACCTGGCAGGAGCTGCTGCCTGTGGGGGATCCAGGTTGGAGCAATTTGCTTCTGACAGATGGACCCCGTGGTACAGACCCATATCTGTAGGAGTTCTGGAAGAGCTGCTGCTTGTGGGAAGCCCATGCTGGATCAGTTCAGCAAGGACTGCATCCTGTGGGAGGGACCCCACAGCACAGGGGATGAGAGTGACCAAGAAGAAGCGGCAGAGAAGAAGCGCTATAGACTGACCATAACCCCTATTCCTCCGTTCCCCTGCACCACACAGGGGGATGAGGTGGAAGAGGGTCGATGCGAGGGGAAGGTGCTTTTGGTTTCTTTCCTTTGTTTCTCACTTCTCTAGCTTGTTAGTAATAGGTAATAAATCTTACTATCTCCCTACACTGAGTCTGTTTTGCCCGTCACAATAATTATGATCTCCCCATCCTTATCTCAACCCTTGAGCCCTTTGCATCTTATTTTCTCCCTGTTCCTCTTTGAGGTGGGGGAGTGAAAGAATGGTTGTGGTGGAGCTCGGCCGCCCACTTGAGTAAAACCACCACCCTATGTTAAGGAGCATTTTGATCATCTAGAGCTGAAAAATGGGGATGAAAGGGTTGAGAGTTTGTGGGTAATAATTAAGGGGAAGGTCAATAAGACAGATGTCATGATGAGAGTCTGCTGTAGACTACCCAACCAGTCTGAAGAGTCAAACAAAATATTCTATAAGCAGCTAGGAGAAGTCTTGCAATAGCTAGCCCTTGTTTTTATGTGGGATTTCAACTCACTACTTGTCTGCTGAAAATAAAACAGCAGACAGGAAGCAATCTAGGAAGTTTCTAGAATGTGTGCAAAAAATAAATTTCTGACACAGCTGGTGAGTGAGCCAACAAAGCACAGCTCTGGATCCCACTGGATCTTTTGCTTGTGAACAGAGAAGGACTTGTGGGGGCGATGCGAAGGTTGGAGGCTGTCTTGGGCATAATGATCATGAATTAATGTTTTTCAGTTCTTGGAAAAGTAAGGAGGTGGTTTAGCAGAACTGCCACCCTGGAATTCTGGAGGGAAGACTACTTGTGCCAGTTTATGAGGCCCTTGGGAGGCAGTCTTGAAGACTAGGGAGCCTCCTGAAGGCTAGCCTTCCAGGGAGCCTGGACACTCTCAAGAAGGAAATCCTAAAGACACAGGTGCAGTCTGTCCTCCCCACATGCCAAAAGACAAACTGGCAGGAAGAAGACTGGCCTGGCTAAACAGAGTTATGGCTAAAGCTCAGGAAGAAAAAGAGGGTTTATGACCACGGAAGAAAGGGCAGGCCTCTCAGGAGGACAATAAAGATGTCATAAGGTTGTGCAAAGAGAAAATGAGAACGACCAAAGCCCAACTGGACTATCAGTAAAGGTCCCAGTTGAACAGTGGCTAGCAAATGTGATGGCCATCTACAAGAAGGTCCAGAAAGAGGACCTGGAAAACTATAGGTCTCTCAGTATGACTTTGATGCTGGGGAAGCTTAGGGAGTAGATTATCTTGAGTTCTATCATGAGGCACCTGCAGGGCAACCAGGCAATCAGGGCCAGTCAGCAAGGGTTTATGAAGGACAGGTTCTGCTTGATGAACCTGCTCTCCTTCTATGACAAGGTGACATGCTCAGTGGATGAGGGAAAGGCTCATCCTTTCCAACAGGATGTGGTAAACATCCTGTGGTAAACCACATAGGTATATGCGGTTTACCTAGACTGCAGTAAGTCTTTTGGCAGTTTCGCCCATCAGCCTCCTGGAGAAACGGTCTGCTCACTGCTTGGATGGGCGTATGCTTCACTGGGTTAAAAACTGTCAGGGTGTCCATTCTAGGTAAATGGAGTTAAAAATCCAGTTGGGGGCTAGTCACCAGTGGTGTCCCCCCTTCTACCTGTTTTTAGATTCACTGCTCTCTCAGAGTGACTATTTTTTTTTCCCTTGGTTTTCAAGAAAAATAAAAAAATATATTGAAATTTATTATTATTATTATTATTATTATTATTGTTGTTGTTGTTATTGTTATTATTATTATTATTATTATTATTCCAGACGTGAGATCTGGATTAGAAATAAGTGAAATGGAGTCACAGAACTATACTTTGTGCACCCAAGAGACGTACTGTTCTGGCAGTTGTTCAAAGTTGTATAGCAAATGAGGTTGCTTTTTACAGTCACTCTCATCCTTGACTATTTATTGCTGCAGAAATTAGAAAGTCAGTAATGAATGAGGAAGAAGATTCTGGGAACAGAAAAGCTGTCATGGTGACATTGAAAAGTCAGATGGATATAGTTCGTTTATAAAGAACCATTGATGTAAAATTCCTCACACAGAACTTTTTGCTCATGGAATGTCAGGCAGACCTCTAAGTGTTAACCAAATCCAACGCGCTGTGGCGTTATTAGGCTCTTTATTCTACATATTCGTACTTACTCTACAGTGAATTTGAAGCTAACATTGGAAATAAAATTGCAATAAGCCCACCTATAATGTCAACGTTGGTAGCACTTGGGTAATTTTCTGTTATAGTTGTAGTTATAGAAAATGTCCAGTTCCTACCCTTCACACCAAAGTTCTTTAATGTAGCAGAAGCAGAAAAAAATTGTTACAGCCTTGGGTCTGCAAATTTGAGAAATGTATGTCCATTCTGTAGTCTCTATATGCTTCAGTCCCTGGTTTTATAGAATTGTGTGTTTTTGAAGTAAGAGAAAAATGTTTCAAAACTGATTCTGGTAAATTGTGATCACCAGTAAATTGTGACTACCTTATATAAAGAACACTATCTTGGCATTCTGGACTAACCAAACCATATTCACTGGTGAATGTCCAAGACAAATATTGTCTTGGAGAAGAACACGATGTTGTTTCATATGTAAGTAATTTGTAGCAAACTCAAAGGAAATGTCTGCACTAACCACATTGATATCATTTTAGATCTCGTTAGATGTTAGCTTAAAAATATCATGTATATATGCTAACACTATGTGTTAGTACAAAAAGAAAAGAAATAATAAAATAAAGAAATATAAAATAAAAAAATCAGAGATTCCTGACAGAAGATAAGATTGTTTATTTTTAAAAGCATTGCTGTTGAAAGCATATTGCCAATATTCAAGAGTTTGGGGTCAAAGTAGTTCCAAACCAAATCTGTCTGTCTCTCTGCTTTACATTTATACAGTTTCATCATATCTGCCATGAGAGGTCTTCAAAGCCTCTTCAAGAACATTTTTTTTTCCATGTATTTAAAGAGTTTTTCCTATTTCTATATAAAATATTTATAACATATTTTTTTTCCATGTTTTTCAAGTCATATTTATTTTCTCCTACATGAGTACACACATCTTTCATATTGCTCCTAATTACTTAAGCATGCATTTATGCAGTTGTACATACAGAATTTTTAGAATATTTTTATTTAAAAAACAAAACAAAACAAACAAACAACAACAACAACAAAAAACAGAAAATGGCATACATTCTACATCACATCCTGTTTCTTTTAGACCTGTTATAAATGTCTTCATTATTTCTAAAAGAAAGAAGGAACTATAATTCCTAGTTTTTCTTGAAATGTTTCAACTTCCCCAAAGCATTAGAACATTCCAATTCCTGTTTAAATAATCAGGAAGGCTGAAGACTTTATTCATGTAAAATTGTAAAATATTGAAGGGTATCACTGAAGTCCTTAAGTTTTAGGCAAGTTGCTGAAAATAGACTGCTATCATGGATTTATATTTTTTAATAGATTTCTATTATATATTTTAAAAAATGTTTCATAGTGGACTGTTACTTTTTTTTTTTTTTTTTTCTCTACAGAAAGGAATTGGTGTTATACAGATAAGAAATATATTTCTATCATGTTTTATAAATGATATGTATGAAACTCATAATGGAAGAAGAAAAAAATATCACAGATTAAATTGATTTATTTTTACCTGAGATACTTACAGAAAAAAAAGAAAAAAAAAAAAGAACTAGACAAAAAGACGACTTCTTAAGATATTGTGTCTAAATTGTCAGTTAGTATTATAGATTAACATTGGACTCAGTACACAAAAGCATATTTTTGTTTGTCTTAAAACAAATGGAAAGTTGGAACGTTTTTACATAAATGCCTCAGATGTAGTTTCTTGTTGCAATAATTATTACTCATACTTTTACAAGTAATACTTACTCCAGCCACTCCATTCTATGACCTTGATAGACTTAATGCATGTGAACATCTCAAAGATAGGCACAATTTTGAATTGTTAAACTAGAAGTTGTTAAAAAATTTTGTCATATTTTTTTAATATATTTCATATTAAATTTTATATTTTATGTTATTATATCCATATAGCATTTATTTTATTACACAATGTTAGCAGATTAAAGAAATAAGAGGTGTATATTTAGGTAAAATTTATATGAAATGAAAAAATGTTGCTCATATGAGCAATGATATGTAACACATACACAGTTTGGGTTACTACAAACAGGATTTCCTGGTCTGTCATCCTGAAAGAACTGAGAGCTATAAAACGTTTTACTATTAAAGCTATTGTTAAATAGTTTACATAGCTTACATAGTTAAAACAGTGGTTCAGTTGTTTAAACAGTTAATTCATGTAAATTAATTCTACCTTCTCCTCTTCTTTCAATAACTCATTATAAAAGCTTTCTAACAATTCTTTTCCTTTTTATTCTTCATTATAAACCCATGTTTGCCCTGATTTCCCATACTGTCTTTGACTTAAGGTGTTTAAAAGAAAAGGATCTGTCTCCCTGATACTATAACATGCCTGAGGTCGTAAGGATATAAGGTGATCATTCAGATCCAATGAGTTATGGCGAACAGACTACATTCTTTCCCTTAGCCATAAATCCTGAACCATGCACTCTGAAAATGGTATTAAAATGGTATTCACATCTAATTTCCTTTTATCTTTTTTTTTTTTTTTTTTCCCGCTAAATTAGCTAAAGATGACATAATCTAAAATTGTGAGAGAAGCATGCATAACCTTGTCTATGTGTCCAGAAATTATTCCTCTGTGTCAGGATTTCATGACAAAGGCTCAAAAGCAAACTGTATAACATCTTTCTCAGTGAAGGGATTACTAAGTTAAGTATTGATACTTTTATTTTCTCTCCTGAAAGAGAATCAAGTCTTCATTCTTCAGTATACACTTAAATTCACAATTTGAAATATCATGTAACAGATCAAATTTTAAATCAAAGAACAGAAAATTCCAATGAAAAATATGGTCATAAAAAAGAAGCATTTTTAAAGATTATTTTTTTTTTCCAAATTTCCTATACGGAGAATTTTCTTAAAGGTCCTCATCTTGAAATGAAAAGGAGGAAGAAAAAATCTTAATTGGAAAGCTTGGTTGGAGAGGAAAGGCTGAAAAAAGTAAAATGCCTTTTCCCCAGGATATATTGTTCATATGTATGTTAAACAGAATAAGAAAAAACAGGGCAGGGCAAATAAGGAAAAGAAATTGGAAAGGGAGAGAGAAGGGAAGGGAAGGGAAGGGAAGGGAAGGGAAGGGAAGGGAAGGGA
>CM021733.1:73753517-73764953 GCA_011075105.1 Heteronetta atricapilla
AAGGGAAGGGAAGGGAAGGGAAGGGAAGGGAAGGGAAGGGAAGGGAAAGGAAGGGAAAGGAAGGGAAAGGAAGGGAAGGGAAGGGAAAATATTGTCTTCCATGGGCAAAGTTTTTGTTATGTCTGGAGGTTATACAGGATAAAGAAGTAGTTTTTAAAATCCCAAAGAATGAGGGGAATCCCAAAGGGAAGGGAACTTTTGTATATATCAAGAGAAAATGGGCACTATTTGACACTATCTTAACATAGTGTGATTTTTTTTTTTCTTTATATATATGACTGAAAAAGAGTAAATATGAGTTAAAAAGTTAGTATTGAGTAAAGGAGTCATAGGTTATTAAAAAAAAAAAAAAAAAAAAAAAAAAAGTTCCCTGTTCCCTTCAGAGTTTTTGGCACTAAGACAAATGCATCTCACAGCAGTTTGAAAAATATCAAAAACTTATAATAAGACTATCAATTGTGCACTGTAATTGTATGGCTGAGAAGAGATGAACACAGAACTTTAATTTCAGTGAGAGTTGCACTTCATATGAAATAAGATTATTTGATGTGATAAGTACTGATGAAAGTAATTGAATACAAAATATTTGTATTTAATGGGAAATATTTATCTAGTCATGCTTAAGAAACTTTTCAGCCAAGTAAGAAAGACACAAGAACTCTACAAAAGAAGGACAACATTTTCTTTAATGCCTGTTTTAGAGTTATCTCAGATTAAGAATTAATCTAATAGATTTATTAGATTTAATAGATTAAAATTATTAGATTAACTTTAGAATATATTGACTTGTGAACAATTTGTACATAAAAAGTAAAATGTTTCCATTTGTTTAGAGGAGAAATTAATCTGTTAGATGAATGCAAAAACAGAGAAATAGCTTGGAGAAAGAAAAAATAGCAAAATCCTACTTTAAATCTCTTTAGGAACTTTCCACATGGAGAAAGATAATTAAAATATGCTAAATGGTAACATCTTCTCTTTATTAAAATAATAATAATAATAATAATAATAATAATAATAAAAACAAACATAAACCCCATACCTAGTTATGGCACTGAACTAATGAAAGGATGATAAAAGTTAATTTTGAATGAAACCATGCATGAAAAAAAAGGATGTTTGTGTTCTCCATGAAATTATGAAAAAGAACATTAAAAAATCTCCTATAGCTAAATGACAGACTTAACATTTCTTTGTCCTCCAATCATTGATTTAACAGCACTCTTTACAGCACATGCAACTCACTTGCATAAACCAACAAAAAACACAGGCAACTAATAAAACAAAGCAAATTAAGCTTTTACTACAGGATCAAAAGAAAGAAACTTTGCAGTTCACAACTTCATACAGACAAAATATATCAAGTTTAGATGAAGCTGTAGCACAGGGAGTAGATTTAAACCTTTTTTCCTTGTAAATATTTTAATGGGGTGTTAAAATGCTATTACCACTAATGATATTAACAGCATCTACTGGTAATTGGCTTTCCTTCTATTCTTGAAGAAGGAACATGAACTAACATGAATCATTCTGACAAAAATACAATAAAAGTAATATTTTACATTATTTCTTGATATATATTTGTTCCTTACTATCCATGATTTCCTAAACTGGATAAAGAAACATTTATGGTAGGAGTCACCTAACCTAACTTCATGTCTTTGCATTAAAGCATTATTAATTCTGCTCAATGCTGGCGGCTGGATTAATTTCACATTCTATAAGTCAATATTTCTATAAGTTAACATTGTATCAATTGATACAAGTGTATCAGCTATAATTTCTGTTTCCACTCAATGAAGTGTATATTTGTTTAACCAGTATGTCCTTTGTGTAGATGCCAACTTCAGGATGAAATGAATCGTACCCTAGGCCAGACTGATTATATTTGCTGTACCTCAACTGTTTCTAATGATCAGCTAGACAGACACCTCAGAAACAGATAGTTGCTGTCCAGATACATAAAACATACTGAAGATGAATACATCCTAAAATATCTTAATGATATGAAATGATGAAATGAGGAAGAAAGGAAGGAAGGAAGGAAGGAAGGAAGGAAGGAAGGAAGGAAGGAAGAAGGAAAGTAGAAGCTTAGAAGCTACTCTATTATTATTATTATTATTATTATTATTATTATTATTATTATTTAGTTTATCTCACAAGCGAATTGATTTAATTGTTAACTGATCTTTCTCATTGTTTATAGTGTCATATCTGCATCAAAGAACACTGCTAGAAAATCCAGCTTGCTAAAACAATGAAACAGGCATCCCTTAAATGACTTGGGGGGGGGGGGGGGGGTGTAGCATATTCACTTCTGTTCTACTTCATCAATTTTTTTTAACTGTCAGCACACAAAACTCATGGTTAACAAACCAATAGTAATTCTTCCTTTTACTCAGAAACCATTTTTTTCATGATGCTTAGTGTTGTTTTCACCATCTTCTACGTAGAAATGTAATGCACCTCTTAGACAGTAAGAGAAAATCAAAGAATGACCTCCAGACTTGCTAACAGGGTTGTATTCTCCTTTCGAATCTTTATAAAAATTCAGCTGGGTAGAGCTGTTAAGTTTCATTTTGCTTACCATATTCAACCCTCACTGAATATAAACTATCATCCACCTAGACCTATCACCACAGTATACAGAGTAGATCATTACAAATTAATTATAGAGTCAATTAACACTAACACTACTATGACTCCATGTAGAAATTGCATTTTCATTATATCCTATTGGACATACATGTCCAGTTTGCAGAACATGCATAGTAATAAAAATAAAAATAATTTGAAAAAAAAAAAGGAAATGAATTATTGCTTTCCATTTTTAGGCTCATCCCATGGACAATGGGGACAGTGGGTGTCAAAGAGTACAATTTAGATATTAAGTTTCACAGAAACCAAAACTGTGAAGGCTAAAATTGTCAGCAACTTGCCTTTCACTTTTCTTATTATGAATTCATCATTCATAATTATAATTGATAATTATAATTGATTTGGGAATCTTACAGAAGCACTGGCCAAAACTGACCCTACAAATTGTTCAGAACACTGGGATTTTTTTTCCTTTGACCTCTTAAAAACAGTAATTTCCCTTTCTAAAATCTTTGACTCATTCAAAACCAGCAATTGGTTACAATTGTGAATTTAAATATTTTCTTATATTGACTGAACCTGAGGTCTCTCCTCGTCTAGTTTTAAGTCATATAGTTACATGGTAGGTGCATACTCAGGTATGTAGGATATTATCTTCCTGATTTGGTCTTTCTTTTGGGTACTCAATATTCATTTTCAATGAAGAGGATGAATATGAGACAGCTCTGCATTATGATCCTGCCATAACACGGGAGTAAGAAGCTGGGAACAGGAGCCATAAGTATTTGTGGAACCTGAGCATAACAAAAAGCTATAATCACTCATTATGTATTTATGCCTTTTCGTTTTTTTGCTTGAGAAATGTGCCAGTTCATACAAGAGTTGTGTTTCATAATGTTTGCAGTGGATAGGTAAAACAACTATTTTCCTTCAAAAGTGGATTTTTCATGTAAATATTTGTGTGGTGAGAATTCTTGAAACTTCACTGTCCAGATCTGAAAGTTTAGTCAGTGACGTTTATCAATGTTTTATAATATGTCTATTAACCTAGCACTTCCGCTCGTATTCTAAATCTATTCTGCTAAGCATTGCACTGTTACCTAACAAAACTATTATTCCTAGATCTCTGACAATAAAAAAGTCTTTATTGCAGATAAATGAATACACAGAAACAATAGTCCTAGGTGGTTTGGAAGTCCTAAATATTTTACTGTTAGCAGCTTAGCATTATTTCTCAGCAGAGTTGGGATCTCATGGCCCATCCTTTAGTGAAGAAAAACTGTATGCTTTGCAGAGACAGTTTTCCCTATTTCGTTTATAATACTTAGATCGATTATTACAGTATAATCAAGACTTAGGAACTTCAGAGACACAAAGCACATTTTGGAACTGAACTTTGGTTAAGACATAGGACTATCATAATAATATCATAATAATATCTTTATCAATGACATAGAAGAACACATGGAGAGCAGCCTTGCAGAGAAGTACCTGGGGGTTCTGGTGGACCAAAGGCTCAACATGAGCTGGCAGTGCGTGTTTGCAGCCCAGAAGGCGAAGTGCATCCTATGTGTGACCTGCAAACCAAGGGTGGTGATTGTTCCCCTCTACTCTGTCCTCATGAGACCCCACCTGGAGTACTTCATCCAGGTCTGGGGACCCCAGCACAAGAAAGATGTGGACCTGTTAAAGCAAGTCCAGAGGAGGGCTACAAAGATGATGAGGGGGCTGGAACACCTCTCCTGTGAAGAAAGGCTGAGAGAGCTGGGGCTCTTCAATGTGTAGAAGAGAAGGCTCCGGAGAGACGTCTCTATGGCATTTCAATACTAAAAGAGATCTTATAAAAATGATAGAAAGGGATTCTTTATTTTGGTAGATAATGTTAGGACAAAGAGGAATTGTCTTAAACTAAAAGAGGATAGATTTAGATTAGACATTAGGATGAAATTCTTCAGTCAAAGGGCAGTGAGGCACTGGAACAGGTTGCCCAGAGAGGCTGTGGATGCCTCATCACTGGAAGTGTTCAAGGCTAGGTTAGATGGGGCTTTGACCAACCTGATCTAGTGGGTGGTGTTCCTGCCTATGGCAGGGGGGTTGGAGTTAGATGATCTTTAAGGTCCCTTCAAACACAAGCCATTTTATGATTTTATGGTTCTATTATTTGGGCTGCCTCTCATTACCTAGCAGCAATTACTGAAGGACCTCTCCTGTGGGAACAAGACAGTCACTGTCTCATAGGTCTCAATGCTTCTATCTTCCAGCTGCAGCACAGGTAAAAGATTTTTCTGATTTGTGTTATGAACAAGTACAAGATTAGTATTAGATTAGTACAGTTTATTATTACAAGATTAGTCAATTTGTCTTTTCCCAGATTGAACAGTTCTATTCTGTGTCCTAGAAAAGAAGCAGCTGGATGAATGGAAATGTCCCATGGGTCACATTTGATCTGCTGGCTGCAGCTGGCCTAGACTCATTTACATTACATAACTTCCTCATTTACAGTATTTAGTATGACCCAGATAAATTTCTTCTGTTGAAATATGGCTAACAAAGCAACTCAACTGTCTTCATAGGAGCGTTGTTTACACTCATCTTGACCATATATATATATATTTTTTTTCCTTAAATCATAAAATTATATGTAGGAGGTTGTAATCTGACCATTGATGTGTCTTTGTAACACATAAATCGTAGTGCTCTAAATATGATCCCCTTTGCATTTGAAATTATCTGGGGCAGAAATAAAAGCTCATTTGGCTCATTGATCTCTACAGAAAAGCTCTAAACAGTTTCTGTAGTTGTAAGTTTAGACATCTGAACATTTAAAAAAAAAAAAACAGTTCAGATTTTATGCATCTGGTTGGCTAAATTTTCTGTGTTCAGAAAGAACCTTAAGAGCAGAATGAGTTGTTTATACTTTTATACTGGGATATTACTTATACTTAAAACATTATTTTCATTAAGGTTTTTCTTTTATTTATGTTGTACAGTAGGTTTTGTGTGTGTTATGACCTGAAAAGTTGTTGTGTAACAGTCCAGCTAAACTCAGAAGGGTGAATTGTTGTATTAAAAGGTACAGGGATCACTTGCATTTAATTATTAATTTCCAAATCTTATTCTAAATAGCATCTTCATTTCTTTTCCCCTTTTCTGCCATTTCCATTCTCTGACTTCTCCTAAGCCAGAGTGTTCCCAGGAGTGAAACACTAGAAAGAGACATGAACACGCCAAATTTAATTCATAATTCTTCATCAGATTTCCTGTAAAATTCTGGAGCAAGTTAGAGTGAGATTCAGCAAAATGATTTGGCACACAAAATTTGTCCTGTCCTCTACCCTTGGCTTAGCCTTCACAAAATGCATAAATTTGTAGGATCTCTCTGGTTAGATTTAAAATTCCCTAGTTTTTGAGACCCACACTGCTATGAATACCTCAATTTCAGTAGCTCAGTGCCAGTAGTCCTATTTAAGCCTCATTGAGTCTTGGGAATGAGCTATTCCTTTGCTCCTGAAAGGTCTTCTCCGTTACAATGTTTTGGAAATGCATTCATATGACTGACATTTCTACAAAATTGTGGGAGCTACTTATTCTTTTGAACATAATTGCTATGGGAGGAGACAACTAGAATACTATTTATTTCACTAGTCTAACAGAATTGTATTGCACACTTTCACAAGATAAAATACATTTTGTATAATACCTCTGAACTCTCAACCGGCTGTGTCAGTCCTGAGCTACAGCACACCTTCCTTTCAACATTTCATGCTGACACAGTTTGAGAAACTGCAGTGGAAAGTGTCTACAGTGTAACAGGACATGTGAACTGGAATCTTCTGTATCAGGAACAGACAGTGAATGCAGATTTCTTATCTCCTGTATGATTGCTCAAGCGATTAAGGAATTATATAAAAGAGGCTGCAATTCTTTAGAAGTCGCTTTTGTATTAGAAAAGAGAAGAGTGAACTTTGCCCAGGTATTGGGAAGAGTGTTTGTAGATGCTTACTGGGTGCTAAAGTTGAATCTATACCTAATTTACGGGGTAGCATTGAACTATAAGCAACTTATCTATAAGCAACCACTCTAAGCAACTTACCTAGCCACTATATCTGAAGGCTGAGAAACCAAAAGCTAAGCACTTTGATTTTACAGTTTTCAAATTTTGATTCCTAGCTGTCTTTAGATTTCAGTCTCACTAAATGTAAATGTTTAAATGTAAAATATAGATACTATCTTATTTTTTCCATTCCCCCCTCTGCTTTCTTATTAAGAGAGACTGTTTTCTTTCAAATAAAGTATAATGCTTCTCCAATGCAGTTTCTGTGCTTTGGAGATCTGGTATCAGTTAACTCTCTTGTTACTATAGCAGAACTAATAATCAAAGACTTGTAGAGCATGACAGACAGAAGTAATGATGTTCAAAAGAAAAAGTCCCTCCCACTTTTTCTTTTGAATTTGTTACATCTCTCTTCTCTATAGGGCTTGTTTCAGCAAACAATTTGAAAATTCTGAGCATGGGAGCCAGTCAAAATATAGTGATCTACATTTTAGGTATATAGAAATCAAGAAAATATTAACCTTATTTACATAGTCTGAATATATGAGACTCGTGAAATGAAAATTCACCTCCTGTGTTGCTACTGAGAAATGTACAGGATAAACTGGACATACAACACATTAAATCTGTAATCTAAGGAAAATGTACTGTTATGTACCACAAACTGTACAAACTTCTATCATTTGATTGTGTAACACAATTCTATTTTCATTTTGAAATGAAGCAATGAATATTTTTTCCTAATCTTTTGCAGACTTCCAATCCACATACTCAAATGCATTTTCCTTTTTAGTGGCCCATAACATCTTTTGCCTATGTTCTTTCTAGAATTGCTACCTGTAAAAATATATGGCCCATATAACCCTGTTCTTTCTCTCCAGTGTCACAGTACAAGGCAGTTAGAAATATGATTTCATCTGGTTAAAGAGGTTTGCAGCACTTTGAAAGCACTGAAGTGACACCAAGCAGCTTAACTGCATGGACATACCTATCTTGTCTTTCTCTTAAAATGCAACTACATATGTATACTCATTCTTTATTATTGTTAAATAGCCTTTGTACTCTGAACATTAGGAAAGAGAAATAATACTTTCAGAATGTGTATTAAAATGTATACTGCCTTCGAGTATGCTTTGGTGAAAGGTTAACTATACATATACATACATATATTTCCGATTTCCTTTATCAGCTACTACGGGCAATGAAGCTGCTGAAAAATATGAGAGAAAGAGAAAAATGGAAAGAAAAGAAAATAAATAAACACAGAATTTCCAGATTATTAATTATCTTAAAGTTCCTAATTTTAAATGATTTACCTTTTCTACTTCCACCTTTCTACATTTCACCTTCAACCAAATAAATTTACTTCAGAAAAATAATTTAAAAAATCATATGATCAGATGTAATTATAAACAAAGACTGAGCATAAGAACAGCTTGTCCTGAGTGGTTGTGGAGTCTCCATCTTTGGAGACAGTGAAAAGCCACCTGGATATGGTCCCGGGCAACCTGCTGTGGGTGACCCTGCTTGAGCAAGGAGGTTGGACCAAATGGCCTCCAGAGGTCTTTTTTCTACTTCAATCATACTGTGATTCTGTGATAGAAAGTAAATGCTAATGATACCATTCTTCTCCTACGACAATAGTCCTGTTCCTGAATAATAGGAACTAAACTTTTATGTTTGCTTGTTTTTTGGTTTTCGTTTTTGTGGTGGTGGGGTTCTTATTCAGAAAAATAAATGATTTGTAGTAATGTGGTGGTTTTACTCGGGTGGGCAGCAAAGCTCCACATCAGCTGCTCTGTCAGTCCCCCTTCTCAAAGGGAAAGGGGTAGAAAATATGATGAAAAGGGCTCGAGAGTTGAAATAACAACAAGGAGATCATTCAAAAATTAGAGCTGTGAGCAAAACAGACTCAGAGTAGGGAGATAGTAAGATTTATCGCCTATAACTAACAAGCTAGAGAAACGAGAAACAAAGGAAAGAAACAAAAAAAGCCTTCCCTCCAACCACCCTCTTCCTCCTCCTCCCCTCAAGTGGTGCAGGGGAATGGGGGAATGGGGATGGCAGTCAGTCTATAGCATTTCCTTTCCACCACTCCTTGGTCACTTTCCTTCTTCCCCTGCTCCTACATGGGATCCCTCCCATTGGATACATTCCTTCCCAAACTGATCCTGCTTGGCCTTCCCACAGGCAGCAGCTCTTCAAGAACTTCTCCAAATATGGGTGCGTACCATGCGGTCCATTTACCAGGAGCACCCTGCTCCAATCTGGGTTCCTCACTGGGAGCAGCTCCTGCCAGGTCACCCGCTCCAGTGTGGTCTCCTCTCCACTGGCTACAAGTATGGCCTGGAATCTGCTCCAGCAGGGGTCCTCCACAGTCTGCAGCCTCCTTCTGTGAAGGTCCACCTTCTCCACTGCGGTCTCCTCCATGGGTTGCAGCGTGGAACCCTGCTCCACCATGGTACTCCATGGGCTGCAGGCGGACAGCCTGCTTCACCATGGTCCTCAACACAGGCTGCAAGGGAACTTCTGCTCTGGTGCTTGGAGCACCTCCTCCACTCCTTCTTCACTGACATTGGTGTCTGCAGGGCTGGTTCTCACTCCTGTCTCTCTCTCTCTCCCAGATGCTGTTCCACAGCAGTTTTGTTTTATTTATTTATTTATTTATTTATGGGGGGGGGGGGGTTGTTGTTTGTTTTTGTTTTTGTTTTTCACCTTTCTTAAATATGCTGTCAGAAAGGCGCAAATAACATCGGTTATTGGCTCATCTCTGTCCAGCAGTAGGGCTCTTATCTAACATGGGGCAGTTTCTGGATGCTTCTTGCAGAAGCCAACCTGTAAACACACTACATATTAACAATACCACAATGAACTTTGATCTCATTGGATAACCTTTACTCCAAGTAATTAGAGAGTAACAAGAATACTATGCATATTTTAAATGGAACATGCACCTCAAAAAATTTAATCCTTAGTTGCACAGTGCATGACAGACAATACAGATAATGCAGAAAAAATGACCTGTTGTCTCTGATATCCTTTTACTAGCTGTGGGCATTAGAAAATAAAAGAAAAACTGTTTTTCCTGGTCTATAATACTTACACTCCATTTTCATCAAAGCTAGGCTGGGGATATTGTCTGTATGTCTGAAAACATTAAAGGTGGATGACATGCTTTTTTTTTTTTTATTGTTGTTTTATTTTATAATTGGCTTTGTTAGCTATGGAGAAATTCATTATGTTCTTCATTTCCTATTCAGATTACTTCCAGAAGCTATTGACTTTTCTTTTCCATTGGATCTAGAAGCAACTACATTTCTGAGGTTGTCAGTGATTTCTGTGTGCCCTAATGTGCATAGAGACATATTGGTATACACACATACTGCCGAAATACTAGGAAGGTTTTCTCACTTCCATTACAGAGTT
Organism: Heteronetta atricapilla; assembly: GCA_011075105.1. Taxonomy (NCBI): domain Eukaryota; kingdom Metazoa; phylum Chordata; class Aves; order Anseriformes; family Anatidae; genus Heteronetta; species Heteronetta atricapilla. The sequence goes on from CM021733.1 coordinate 73,763,596, forward strand.
TTTTGTTGTTTTTATAATAGATTCTGAAGGAACTCACCTAAATTAAAATAATAATAATAATAATATTTGAGGCATCTTGATTAAAGGGTATGGAGAGAAATGTACTCTGTAACACAGGAAAACAACCTAAGAAAAATGCTAGAAGCTCCAGTTGAGCACATGTAAATTTGCAACAATGAGAACATTTTAGCAGTGAGAGTGAATGACAGAGGCCAAAGATGCAGACCTGGTTGCATCACAGACAGGCTGACCTAGAATCAGAAAACCAGTGCAGCACAATCACATGAATTTTGGGAAGAGTCATCCGTGGTGAATCTACAACCCTCTAAGTGTCCTCCCCAAAGAACCCAAAGGACAAAGGGAAATGATGGATTCTTTAGCTGTTACTGTGTTTCAAACAAAAGTAATGCCCTTTCCAAAAACATGTGTAAACCCCTACTTCAAACAGAAACATGTGCCTGACTGGTGAGGGGTGTGGAACTGGAAGAGAATGCTTTCCTGTGGAGTCCTAGAAGCATCACACTGTCGGGCCTACACGTGTGATAGAGTACTGCTCACACTGCTTCAGATATGTCATTTCAGCTACCTGTAAGGTTCAGAATAACAGAAGTTGGATAGCATTAAAAGGCCAGCAAAATTTCCAACATCCACAGCAGATGTTGGCCTTAAAATTTTTAAATGCAAGTACTCAGTCCTCTGTCTGCAAGTAGATGGAAGTAGGATTAGGTGCTGAATGTTGCTGTGCTGTAAATTGCCAGATTTCTAAAGCGAACAGATGTTTAACTGGTATTAACATTGTTTCAGCTATTAAATGGCAGAAATGTGATCATTTATCTCATCCTCCAAGGGCACTCACTAAATCTACACTGAAATAGACCTCTTTGGCCTGTAAAGAACAATGGCCTTTACTGAGTAGCAGTGCTACTCATTACCAACACATGGAATCCAAAGCAAGGTCATATTCTTAGCCTTATTTCAATGGAAATTTTTTTAAATGTTTTTTTTTTTTTTTTTTTTTAGGATTCTATATTCTTCATATTATTTTGGACTGCGAGGATAGCTAATAAAACTGTTGACTTGAATGCAATATATTATTAAATATACAGTTGTGGTGGTTTTATTCAGCTGGGGAGCTGAGCTCCACAACAGGCACTGGAACAGGTTGCCCAGAGAAGTGGTAGTGTCACTGTCTCTGGGAACGCTTAAAGAGAGTTTGGACTTGTTGCTTGGGGACATGGTTCAGTGGTGACATTGGTGGCAGGGTGATTGTTGGACCATCTTTTAAGTCTTTTCCAACCTTGAAGATTCTATGATTGTATGGAATCTGAGAGCAGTCTACAACTGCTCTCTCACTGGGG
>CM021733.1:73765053-73781576 GCA_011075105.1 Heteronetta atricapilla
TTTTTTTTTTTTTTTTTTTTTTTGTTTTTCTATCAAAAATGCGACATACCTGCCCCCCCCCCCCCCCCCCCCCCCATTATGGGGAGAAAATAGGATGAAAAGGGCTTGGGGGTTGAGGCAATGACAGGAAGATCACTCAACAATTATTGTCACAGGCAAAACAGACTCAGTATAAGGAGATTAATGTAATTTATTGCCTATTACTAACAACCTAGAGCAGCAAGAAACTAAAAGCAAACTAAAAAGACCTTCCCCCCATCCACCCTCTTCTACCTCCTCTCCCTGAGTGGTGCAGGGGAATGGGGAATGGGGGGCTGCAGATCAGCCATTTATCTCCACTGCTCTTTCACGGTCACTCTCTGCCCCTGCTCCACATAGGCTCCCTCCCACGCAATGCCATCCTTCCTGAACTGATCCTGTGTGGGCTTCCCACAGGCAGCAGCTCTTCAAAAACTGCTCCAACATGGGTCTGTACCATGGGGTCCATCCCCCAAGAGCAAACTGCTCCAGCACGGGTCCCCCACGGGCAGCAGCTCCACCCAGACCCCCTGCTCCTGCATGGGCTCCTCTCCACAGGCTGCAGCTCTGGCCCAGCGCCTGCTCCTGCAGGGGCTCTCCATGGGCCGCAGCCTCCTGCAGGCCATATCCACCTGCTCCACTGGGGGCTCCTCCATGGGCTGCAGCATGAAGATCTGCTCCATGTGGGACCCATGGGCTGCAGGGGGACAGCCTGCTCCACCAGGGGCCTCTCCACAGGCCACAAGGTACCTGCTGCTACATGCCTTGGGCACCTCCTGCCCTCATTCTTTGCTGACCTTGGTGTCTGCAGGGACATTTCTCACTCTTCCTTCTCCCAGCTACTGCAACACAACTTTTTTTTTTTTTTTTTTTTTTTTTTTTCCCTGTTTTCTTAAATCCGCTCTCCCAGAGGCACAAACAACATTGCTTTTTGGCTCGGCTCTGGTCAGGGGTGTGTCCTGAAGCCAGCCTTCTGAAACTGACTCTTATCTAACATGGGACAGCTTCTGGATTCTTCTAAGAGAGCCCACCCCTGCAGCCCCCCACTACAAAAACCTTGCCATGTAAATCCAATACAACAGTAAATTGCTTGCCATCTCAAAATTTTACAAAACACTAGAATTTTATTGTTACATTAAAGGAAACATTCAAATTTTGTTCTATTAAGACAGAGTACCTCTACGTTATATCAATGGAAAACTATTAGTTATTAAACTCCAGCAGAATTTTGTTTCTGTCATAAAACTATTTTCACCTTTGCATAAGAGAAATAGAACAGCATCTGTTCTTTCTGAAAGAGAAAAGACAGTATCTCTTAACTTCAATTGCTATTTCAAAGCACTGAACAGGGAGAAATTTTGGTCATTGTGATGAATCAAATAATCTTTAGAAATCGAGTAATCTTTATTTTGTTTCTGATAACACTGACTCCTTCTAATAGCCTTTAATTAAATTGATATGATTAATTGTATGCTAGTAACAGCATATCTGAATTCAAATAAGCAATGTTCTCGTATAATTTAGAAGTCAAGATGATCAAATCAAACCATCTGTTTTCTTTGACACATGCTATTTTCCACTCTTATTAATAAGCAATATATTGTGGGTAATATGAAATTATATTTCCTGATAGCAGTTGACCTATAACTTGCACTGTAAGGCAGACTTACCCAGTGGAATAAATAAATAAATAAATAAATAAATAAATAAATAAATAAATAAAATTGAAACCTTATGTTTCTTTCAGATTTTTTTTTTTTTCTTAGCCATTAATTTTCCCACTAAATAAACCAAAAATGTGTGATTTCTTCATGAAGTATATGCCAAGTAGAAAGGTACCTAGTTCAACTGTATTACAACATCCTCAAGACTTTAGCGTGAACCATACTGAATTTTTTTCAGGTTCACTACTCATAAACCAAAGGTCATGAAAGATGTGTCCTGGAACACAGGTATTATCAGGAGCATCTGAGGGAACTGGGATTATTTAGCGTGAAGAAGAGGAGGCTCAGGAGAGACCTTTTTGCTCTCTACAACTACCTGAAAGGAAGTTGCAGGGAGCTAGGTGTTGGCCTCTTCTCATAGATTACTAGCAATAGGACTAGAGGGAATGGCCTCAAGTTGTGCCAGGGGTGGTTTAGGTTGAAAACTGGGAGACATTTCTTCTCAGAAAGAGTAGTCAGACATTGGAACGGGTTGCCAGGGAAGTGGTGGAGTCACCATCCCTGGTGGTGTTTAAGAAAAGGTTGGGCTTGATGCGTAGGAACATGGTTTAGTGGGTGATATCAGCGGTTGGACCTGATGATCTTGGAGGTCTTTTCCAACCTTAATGATTCTGTGTGTCAATAAAAATATGGTCCAAAAGCTAGATATCCTGTGTTGTAAATGTGGAGCTGACTTTAATTTCATTTTTCATAGAGCTTTCCCTGAGGAATGGAAAAAAAAAAAGGGGGGGGGGGGGGGAGGGGGAGAATAGGTCTCTAAGTAGGAAGTAAGATAGGTAGAAAAAGAAATAAAATTGTTCTGATACAAAGAAAAGGATCAACTAGGAAAACTAACGTTTCAGTTCAACTGCATTTTATATTTTTTTTTAGCAGCACTTCAAATAAGGAGGTGCTGTTATTAACAGTGTTAACTGTTAATATTTCTTTATCTGTCCCTCAAAATACTGTCTTGAATATCGCTTTGCATGAACAACCTACATATGGAGCAGTTTATAGTGATCTTAAATGTCTCTAATTTCCTACATAAGACTCCCTGAGATGAAAAGGGAGGCACTCCATAGCCATCTGCAAAAAAAGGAAGACAAAAATAGGTCAAGTTCTTTTGCTCAATGATGAGAACAAGTTGGTTTTAAATTAATCTTTAAATATTGGCAGATATCCCCACCACAGAACAAACTGGACTAAACCTGTCCAAAGGTGTTGATTTCCTAATTAATTTCCCTCCAGGCTGGCAGACGTTATTTTTTACATATTGACTTTTTAAATGGTGACTGAAAAAGATACGTGTATTTTAATATTTAACAATTTCTTTTACTAACTAAAACTTAAAACAGAAATAAGAAAACAGAATAAAGTAAAAGAATGCTAAATACTTTTAAACAAGAAAATGTTTTTTTTTAACAAAATTATTTTAAAATAAATATATATTTTGCATGTTTTGATAATTTAATAATATATATTTCTAAAAAATCCTTTCAAATATATTTTACAGATTATTCTGCTATTGTTCTTTAACACTTGACATCACATTTTCCTTATATTCATATATAACCATTCCACTTTAAAATAGCCTGAAATATATGTTCTTGTAACTGATTCTGCCAAGGAAATAACTGAACGGCATGTATTTTTAACTACATTATGTAAAATATGATGTTACTTTGGAGTGTTAGAGATTAGATGGGGTACGATACAGTAAGTCTGAGCTATTGCTGTTCTAATACCAAGCCCTCAAATTACTGAAGACTGAGACAAAGAACTTCTGTCTACGACTGGTTGTTAACAGCTGAGAGCATTTAACATTGCTCATTCATATATATGTTTGCCTTGTGTCCTTATATTTAGTCTAGTTATTTGTACAGATAATAACAGAGTTGAAGAGGTTTAAAAACAAATGTTAACAAGCTCCAATGAGTACCTTCCTGCAAGAATATCTCTTGTTTTTGAATGTTTCCAGACCTTTATATTATTTGCTGGATAGAAAAATTAAAGATTTTTTGTGTGTAAACTCAGTAAGCTCTGTCAAGAGTAGCTTGCATTAAAAGCACATTTACTTTAAACAGGGTTACCATATTATAAAACTTTTTTAATATTTTAATTTTTTATTCTAGATTTTTTGTGCCAACTTAGGTAAACAGAGATCTCTATAGGAAGACAGAATAAAAGTGATACCTGTGAAAAATATAATTCTATGTCATCAAAAAGAAAAAAAAAAAAAAAAAGTACCCCACCTAGTAGCCATTACCTTAAAAAACAAACGGAGATCTGGGAGATATAGAACTCAAATGCATTTATGAAACAGACTCTAGTTAAAAGACATAATGTTGAAATTTTAGACAGCTTATTTTACCTATGTCCAAGATATAGAAATCATATTGATCCATGGAGGTAATAATTTCTTTTCTTTGTAAAGCCAATGATATTGAATCAGGCGTAGACAGTGTGCATGAGCAGTGTGCCTCCTTAAATGGTGTCTTCACACTAAACTAACTAGCCAGCTCACACATAGCTATATTAGTGTGGTATTTTGCTTAGATTAATCAACCTTTCTAAAAAGACATTATTTTAGTGTAGGACCTATGCTAGCCAGAACATCTATGCTGATTCCAGTACCTGACTTGATTTAATATATGGGCAGGATATAACATTATGCCACAAAGACATGTTATAGGAGGCAATATTCTATGTCTAAATATCTACATAGCCCTGTGGGAAATAACAAAAAATAAAGCAAACACCTAAAATATTTTTTCAGGTTGTATTTCTTTTTCTTTATTTCTAGTAACTTTCATTATGTGTTTAATGCTATGCAGGAGTTCAACAGCCACTGTCTGAGAACCAGCTTTACCTATATGGGAACTAGTGACAGTTGCAAAATTGAACTGTCTGCTATTACCGTTGCTATTTAATAGTATTAGACAATATATAATCAATCATTTGCACTGGTGTGACCCAGACAGCAAAGACAAGATTCAAACTGAGTAACGAGAATTTCCATTAGTCAAAATTTTGGCCATATTTCACTCTAGAATTGTATATATATATATATATAAAGTGAAATAACTATTCATATTTTCAAAATCCTAATTTCTACCACCTTCATATTCATTCATAACTTATGAAGGGAAATTAATGATTGTAGCAAGCTTGTTCACACTTTGTTAAAAGAAGCAAATGTGAATAATAATGGAATTATCTTGTACCAGAGGAAGAGCAATACACTTCATAATTCAGAAAGCCCGTTGTATAAGACCGTGTCTACAGTAGAATATTCAATTTCTTCATCTACTTGTAGAACTTTAACTTAAAATTCAGACCTTTTCCACATATAAACATTTTTCAAATATTCTATCAATGTCAATACTGCAAACAAACATGGCAGTCTACTTCTTTTCAGATAACTGAAGTTTGTATTATAAACCCAACAAAATGCTGATTTTCAAAGGAAGGGGTTTTGTTTGGTTCTTATTTTTGTAATTAAATAAAAATCCTTTTTGTGCAGTTAAAGCCTACTTTTAAAAGACTGAAGGGGAGAAAAAAAACTATGCCAGAAATAAACAGGAGTAAGGATCTTAAAATGGGGTCTACTTCAAAACTTTCTGGGAAAAAAAGAAAAAAAAACAGCCAGGCAAATTTTATTTTATTTATTTTATTTTATTTTATTTTATTTTATTTTATTTTTATTTCTTTCCTAGAATGTAACAATCCACTTAATATTTTAAAGGTTTACTATAAGGGATGGGTCACTGCTTTTACTAGGCTTTCTGCCAATTTGTGTATACATGCATTCAGTCAGACTTCCTAATCAAGTCTCCAGCCCCGTCAGTGGTTCATCACTAACTTAGCCATCTGTTACCACTAGTTGAAAAATCCCACAGTGGCTAATTTTCCAGTCTAATCACTATTTGAAAAAGAAAAATCTAAAACAACAAAAGTAAATCCCACAAAGAATTATCTGTTTTTCTTTTTTCTCCCCTGCAAATGTATTTTAGCTGTCTTAGATATTGCCACTACTATAAGAGTTTTGTTTTGTGTTTTGCAGTAAACCTGATAACCCAATCACCCCTAGCCAAACATTGCAGTAGCGATGAATTGTATATATTGTGCCATTTGTTCAAGATGTTCTTTTCTTAGGTTTTGTAGGTGACTATATAGGACAAAATGCAACCATTGGCAAGTTTTCTTTTAAGCAAAAGTAATGCTGCATACTAAAATATCTAAAATATCTAAAATATCAATGAATGCTGACAATATTAAAATAAACAAATACATAAAGTCTATCATTTTATATTTTATGGAAGTCTCGAATGTTGTAGCATTTTTTTTTTTTTTCCTCCAGTTAGATAACTTTTATGTTAGCTATGTTTCAGGAGAATTCATTGATTTCAGCAGATGAACAATCCTGCAGAACTACCAAGTCTGTATGTAAGATGAAATCTTGCCATCATCAGCTGTCTTTAAAATGTAGAGGGCTTACATACACTTTACAAGGGCAGGAAGCATCTGTTAGATTCATAAATATGTACCTTGAAGGTCACAAAAGAAATAGTGTTTTTGCTGGACTTCAGGAAACTTATCAGAAGCTGTGTGTCATTTGGTGTCTTTTGTTAAAAGGTAAGTCTGTCAGTCCCTTTCTCCTGCCATGTAGGTGGATGAAGTACATTCAGTCTTGTCTGAGACTTCACAATCTCCCTAAGTTACCTGTGACAGTGCTCTGTCACCTGCACAATGACAAAATGCTTCCTGATGTTGAGACAGAACTTGTGTTCCAGCTTGTCCTGGCACTGGGAAACACTGAAGAAGCCTGGCTCCAGTTCATTTGTGCCCTCCCTTCATGTATTTATAGACATTGATGAGATCCCTCTTGAGCCTTCTCCAAACTTATCAGTCCCAGTTCTCAGTCTCTCCTTATACTAGAAATATTCCAGTCCTTTCATCATCCTCTTGGCCCTTTGCTGAATTCTCTCCAGTATGTTCATGTCTCTCTTGTACAGAGAAACACAGTACCACACAGAGCATTCCAGTTATGACCTCACCACTGGGAGGATCATCTCCTTCCACCTGCTGGCAACACTGACAACAATTTGAGGTAAGAATTTAATTGAATTGTAGAACATAGAAGTTTGATGGTTACACTTTCTTTAAGCATGCAATGATACTGATGATATTTCTGTGATCATTATTCTAGCAAATTGTAGAATTTGAAAACTTTGTGTCTCATCAAATATTTTATCTGAGGAAAAAATCATTGATATGATGATAAGATTCTTTTATAGGCTAAAAATTGAAGTATTTTTATTCAGGAATATTTCATTATGGTACTTCAGAACACTTGTAAGCCAATAACTACAGGCAAATACCATCTAATCAGAACATTGTCACCTCCAGATTAACATGGTGAAGCGAATACAGGCCTCATGTAACCTAAAAGAGGTCTGGTTGTTCCTGTATTACCTTGGTAATTGAAATTGACATCAATTTAGTAATGTTAGAGTGACTCATCTGAATTGGGAAAAAATGTTTGCCTTACAAATGGAAAAAAAAAAAAAAGTTTTCCAGAATGTATGTTTGAATATCAAAATAATTTGCCTGAAAAACTGAAAATTTTAAGATTTTTGGCATTACGTGAAAGCTGAAGATTATAACAGTAACTGTATTGGGCATTGGAATCAATCTTGCACAACTCTAAGAATTTCATAGTGATTTTTTATATCTTTTGCTATCTCAAAATTCAATACTTGGTAAGTTTTCAATGGCTTAATCATTTTTCCAGTGTCTGTTTGCATTGGGACCATTTTGCACCATTTAAAATTAAAGTGTTACTGATGTATACTCCTTATGTAAAAGCAGTGAGATAATACATACAACCAACAGGAATATGCAGACTACTTTTATTGTTAAATATAACTTGTCATCTTGTCTCTTTAATACTTTAATATATACCAAAGCAGTCAGTTTTTTTTTTTTTTTAATTTATTATTTTTATTTTTATAGGGTATTTCTGTAATGTCTTAGTATATCTTCCATTGCCCTGAAAGGAGTTCATATTCAGCCTAGTGTACTTTCTCCCACAGATTCATAACTGAGGTAAACAGAGATTATTTACTTTCCTTTTTGTTTCATTACAAATATCAACCCACGCCCTCAGCATGAATATTTAAACGTATCCTGCTAGCATAGTAATTTAAAAGTAATTAAGCATTGCACATAACTGACTGACAAGCTATCTCTGACAAACACTTTGAAGATGGGTTTTTATACTTGCATATAAACAGTCCTGACAGTTAAAGAGAGTGAAAGTTTTATTGTTGATCTTAGCGGAGACAGATCTTCTTTGATTTAGTGAAACTCTACCATTCAAGGCTTAATTAAGAGCAATAAAACTTTATTGTACTGCAGATCTCCAGTCAAACTTGTAACTTATAAACACATGTGCATGCATGATGTAGGTATTTCACAGAGACCATTTTCAATGCCTCTTTCTGAATGCTTTGCTTTCTGAAGGAATCCAAAGATCCTCAGGAGGTCTTAGTTCCAAAAGAAGACTGAGTGTTTAAGACTTCATAAAGTAATTTGCAAAAGTCATTATATAGAATAGAAATCTGTCTAAAATAAACAATTAAAAAAAAAAAAGAAAGAAAAAGAAATAAAAGGAATTCACTTCTTTCCCATCTGTGTTTTACATATGAAAGGGGAATAGTTCTCATGTCAGAGGCATAAACCTTGCACTATCACACAACATATGCTTGCTTTTTTTTTTCAGATCACATAATGAAGACCAAGAAAGCGTAGCACTTCCATCAGAAAATTAGTCAATAAATGCACATATACTCCTCCTAAATTGTTCACCACCACAATTTCTCTCTGTCTCCCTCCACATGAGTCAAGGAACAATGGAGAAGTCATGGAGCTGTGGTTTCTTGAAGGGTCTGAATTTCCAGTATCACAACATCCCAGTGGGAGATAAAAGCCAATATGCCAATGTCAAGTTCAAGCAGCTCAGTTTTTCTGTTAAATTTGCACATATGAAGGATCCAAGTGTCTTTTTTTTTTTTTTTTCATTCCATAGATCACAGTCATTTTTTTTTTTTCTGGTTGTAAACAAGTCACTACATACAGTATCTCAGCATTGCAGATTTCACTGGATCTTCAACAGAGATATAACTCTGTAGTAGAAGGGAGATCTTACAGTTAGTGTGTGGGTATTGACATGATATGTTTTATTTATGTTTTATATATATATATGTTATATGTTATATGCAAAACTGTCAACATTGTAGCTGATTCAATTACTTCCCTTCCTTTTCTAATTCGCATTGATGTAAGCAAAAATCACTGAGCTAAGAGTATTTTGATAGGCTCCAGGAGATGAGGTTTTGGTTCTGTTCAGGAACAGCCATTGTTTAATGATGTCTTGGCATGCAGTATGATTTGGAAGATTCAGTTTTCACTTTCATCCCTAGTTTGGACTGGGATGGTTGGTTGATAAAGATTTTAGATAGCTTTAGCTGTCATTGTCAGTAGAATTCATGTTCTCAATATGAACAGAAACCTTTAATTCAAATCAAGCAAAAATCACGAATACCTTCCATCTTGCCAAAAACATGTTTTACTATGGCCCACCTCTGAAAATAAGTTTCTGTCTCTATGTTCAGTCACTGGTTTCTTTCACAGAAATGTGTAAACGGATGTAACTCAGCATGGTTACAAACATACACCTTCCCTTTTTCTCTCTGCAGTTTCCATGGTAACCCATCAAAACTAATAGAGGCCCACAGAACGTTATGTTCGGATACAGAACAGTAATACAAAAGGTTCAATTTGTAGTTCAAAATGAAAGGCAAATTACAGTGTGTTAAAATCAGTCTTATAAGTACATGTTTAAAATATAAAAGTTTAGGCAGAAGACTTTAATGTTTTACAGATTATATGTACAGACACAGTCCTCATGGAAGCCCTGCAGATTTAATGTAGAATGTCTGGGATTTTAAACAGAAATTTTTAGAGCACGACAAAGAATTTAAAAGCAAATAAATTGTTCTATGTGAAATTATATGTCAAAGTCAACCGTATTTCCCTAGTGATTTAATTCATTCTACAAAGTGTAGGAGTTTCTCTAGGAGTATACAATAGATATTCTAGATGATTGTTGGTTAGAGGATACTTTGACAGAAAAATAAAACAGTACATATATATATAAAAAAGAAAACAAAACAGAACAAAAACAAACAAAATCATTAAAATCTGGGTCTACCATTTTAAGCTGGAAAAGATGGGGAAAAATAGCATTCTGTGATTCATCTTAATCTGTGAATTTTACTTAAATCAAGAAAACTCCAATAAAATTAACTCAGCTGGACATCCTTATGGACTTTTCTGTGAGCATAATTAATAGGTGACATGAAATTTAGGTAGATGAGATTAAGGTAGAAATTTAGGAATAGAGGTACTGTGGCTGTTACAGTAAGGATGTATCAGTCTGACATATATGAAAAGTAACAATGCTGCAAAAATTGGAATTCTCTCTTCTAGCTCTTTCAAAAACTTATACAGCCTTCCATAGAGCTTTTTGCAGCTTAGTGGTGAAATAAGTATTGTAGTAATTTGTCTAAGTTTTTTCTAAGTTCTTTCAGATGGTTGCCTCAGCTGTAGATTAGATCAAATGCTTGTGCTGTCACAACAACAGTATGAAAGGGGAAACGAGTGGGAAAAAAAAAAAAAAAAAAGAAAAAGAAAAAGAAAGAAAAAGCACAAGTGGAAAACACCACTTCCCAGGTTGCTTTCTAGCCACTCATCTCCTGGTCTGTAGTTATGTAGTTATGTATGGCATACTCCAACCCAGGTGCAGAACTCTGAATTTACCCTTGTTGAATATCATGCTGTGGATGATTGTCCAATGCCCCAATCCATCTTGATCCCTCTTTCAGGCCTCTCATTCTTCTAGTGAGTCAACAGTACCTCCCAGTTTAGTATTATCAGAAAACTTGCTGATGATGCATTCCACTACTATGTCCAGATCATTGATAAAATGTTATACTAACAAGTTTGTAATTTGCTGGGTCTTCTCTCTTTGTAGACCTCTGTTTCTCCTTTTGTAGATGGGCATGATGTTGGCTACTTTCCAGTTAGCAGGTACCTACCCAGACCCACACAGCCTTTAGTAAATTGTTTAGAGCTGTAACCTCCAGTAATTTCTTCAGCACTCAGTGGTAAATCCCATCAGAACTCATGGACTTACAAACATTGAGCTGCTACAACTCTTCTCTTGCAATTTGGTGATCACAGATGGAAATTCATTTTGCCCTCAGTCATGGTCCTTGAACCATGGACCCAGCCCAAGACCTGTCAATACTATTAGATACTGAGGAAAAAAAAAAAAAAAAAAAAAAAGGCATTAAATGCCTCCACCTTTTCCTCATCCTTACTTGTTAGGTGACAATCTGCTTCAAGTATCAGTCCAATGTTTTCCTTTGGCCTTCTTTTGCCTTTGACATACTTGAAAAAGCTTTTGTCTGACACCACTGTGGCCTGTGTCAACTCAAGTTGAACTTTGTTTTCTTTTTCTTGCTCTCTCCTTGCTGATGTGAACTGCAGCTGTGTACTTTCCCCATGAGGCCAGACCTTATTTCCAGAATTCATATATTTTCCTTTTCTGCCCGAGTTCCAGGAGGGGTTCCCTTTTCAGCTAGGTCAGTTTTCTGCTCTCCCTTGCTAGACCTGTGGTACAATGGGAATGCCAGCTCCTGAGCTTTTAAAAGGTAGTTCTTGAAAAATGACCAGCTGTCATTGGGTCTAAGCCCTCTAGAGCAGATTCTCAGGTGACACTGATAACTAGCTCCCTGGGAAGCTTAAAGTTTGTTCTCTTAAAGTCCAAGGTGGCAACTCTGCTGACCTTTTTTCTCCTTACACCAAATTTTTTAAAGTCAATTGTTTCATGATCACTTAGTTATGATCATTTATTTATTTTATGATCATTTAGTTATTTTAGTGATGAAGCATTAAGGAAGACAGAACATGACTGTGACAAGTAAAATTATTTTTAATGTGGATGAAATACCTGTTGTCATATTACCATCCTGCCTTACCTCATCCTACTGAAATAGTAAGTTCTACACATTTCTAGACTTTTCAATGTGTAATATTTCATTGAAATTCTTAGAAGTCATTCTACAAGTAACATTTTTCTTAAAAATAAAAATGTAAAAACAGTTTATCTGTTTACAGTTTTGTCAAGGCCAACTTTATTCATTGCTTTATTCCTAGTTTGGAATATAAAATGAGAGATCATTCCTGTGATCATGGCTGAAATAGAATAATTTCCTCAAGAATGTCAGATCTGAAAGTTAGCTGGCTATCATAGATAACATAGATAACAAAGGCTAACTGTCCTGAAATATTATCAATCTTACATCAGTCTTCACTTAATCAGAAAACACACTTCAAGCATGCCTCTTAAAAAACAAGAGAATAAATAAATAAGTAATAGGGTTAAGCTCTTTGCTTAATTTATAGTGATTTTAGCTATTCTCTGGAAGACAGCTCCACCATGAAAGGATGTCTGTAAATATCCTATACATCTAGTATGTTCTAGGCGACTGTCTGGCTATCATACTTGTGTAATAAACTGTATCCACCTACAATATTTAGTCTTTTTATGTGTATTTTACACAGCATAATTTATTCACTAACTCAGTGGACATTTGTTTTTCTCTTCTCTTATAATTAATCTGTTCTTTGACATGTCTAACTTTCTGATATCAGCTGCAAAATTACTTGTGAAAATATGACTACTGCATCACAAATCCAGAACTGATAGCTTTGTCTAATAAGTAAATGAATACAGCAGTGACATATCTCTCAGTATTACATTATAATGAGAGTATGAAAATAGCAGTGAAAAATGGAAGCATCATAAACATGCTTTGCTGATGCTTGTCATTGTTGTCTTAGGAAACTACAAAGAAAATATTAGTAGCCCAGGAAGAAATTACTATAATAGTCAAATAAAGGGAGCTTATTTCAAGGAGGATAATAAAAAGGTGAAATAATAATTGTCAGAGCACTGAACAGAATAAGTAATGGAAAGAAATATTTGCTGGCTATGAACATATTTTTATAGGCTTCCTTTTATTCCTTTGACCATAGAGATCATCATAAGCATAAAGGAGACTTTTCAGCTGGAACTAAGGGTGAAATCTAAAGCAAGGACAAAAACACTGCATAGTTGAGGACCAAAATGTCTAACTTTCAAACATTTGGTTCAATTCACAGACTGCAGACCTTATTGACCTCTCCATCTCTTTCAGTCTTCTCACAGTATTTACCTGTGTTAGCCACAATACTTACCTCTGTGGCCTTCACCAGTGCAAGCAGCACAAAGCAGACTTCCCAGCTATATAATATATATAGTGTATACCCAAAACTATCAATACTGAGCATTATTATATTTGATATTGGAGAAGGGAGTATGTACCTCATTTGGTATACTTAAGGGATCAACCTCAACTATGGAAATACTTTCTTCATTAGACTAGGTAAGATAGGGTGGAAATATCTTTCACTTTATCCCATACAAAGCTTTACTCACAGGAAAAAAAAATAGAAAAAAAATAATAAAAATAAGCTTTCAGTTTGAAATTTGTTATAAGTTCAATTTATTTTCAGTTGTAGTCTGAGATTACAGAAGGAAAATATTTAAGAGCTACATTGATAGCACATGTATTTTTTTTTTTTTTTTTTTTTCATTTAAGATTGGGCTGACTAGGAATTTAGTGTTCACCCATTGCAACAGGTGAACGTATACTTACAGAGGAAACTACCAGAGCATTCCTCCATCTCTCTGTTGTACCTACTGACCATATTTAGTGCAATTAATTTGGGGAATTACAGTATAACTCAAAAGCCACACCTGTGTCTGCTCTTCAGTTGCCTGTAGAGAAAGGATGGTTGAAGATTTATTTGCTATAAGAACAATTCCTATAGCCTTTCCCTACCTAATTTATTTCCTAAATTACACTCAGAAACTGGCAGTTGAATAGATTCTTTTTTTTTTTTTTTTTTTTCTATCAGCAATGTAACAGTACCAGCCCACTTCCTTTCACAGTATCACAAAATCACAGAATCACAGAATTACAGAATACCTAAGGTTGGAAGGGACCTCTGGAGATCACTCAGTCCAACACCACTGCTCAAGCAGGGACATCTACAACAGGTTCCCCAGGAGCATGCCCAGATTTTTTTTTGAACATCTCCAAGGAGTGAGACTTCACAGCCTCTCTGGGTAACCTGTGCCAGTGATCAATCATCCACACTATAAAGAAATGCTTCCTGATAGTCAGATGGAACCTCCAGTGTTTCAGTTTGGGCCCATCACCTCTTGTCCTATCACCGGGCACCAACTGACTTATTTTCTTTGTGTTTTTTTTTCAGGTGTTTATAGACATTGATGAGATTCCCCCCGAGCCTTCTCTTATTCAGACTGAACAATCTCAGCTCTCTCCTCACAGAATACTTGCTTGAGTTCCTTCATCATCTCCATACACTTGTGTAAGTTCAGTTTGATTAAGTTTTTCATAACCTGATCCTCTTCCACTACTGGTAAATCTTCCTTGCTTCAGGATTCTCCTGAAGCTTGCCAGTAAAGACTAAGGTGAAGAAGGCATTCAGTACCTTAGCCTTTTCCAAGTCCTCTGTAATGTGTCTTCCTTTTATCATCAATGTATTTCTAGAAGCTCTTCTTGTCTTTTACATCCTTGGCCAGATTCAATTCCATTAGGGCTTTAGCTTTTCTAACTTCATCCCTGCATGCCTGGACAATGTCACTGTATTCCTCCCAGGTTATCTGTCCTTTCTCCACCCTCTGTATACTTTTATATTTGAATTTGGCAGGGATGTCTTTGTCATCCACATAGGCCTCCTGGCATTTTTGCCTGACTTTGTATTCATTGGGATGGACTGTTCTTGAGCTTGGAAGAAGCGGTCTTTAAATACTAACCAGCTTTCTTGGTGTTGTGGTTTAACCTGGCCGGCAGATAAACACCACAAAGCCATTCTCTCCCCCTCCCTCTCTGGAATGGGGGAGAGAAACAGGAAAGTGAACCCTATGATTTGAGTTTATTAAGACAGGATAATAATAATAATAATAGTAATACTAATAATGTGTACGAAACAAGTGATGCACAATGCAATTGCTCACCACCTGCTGACCAATGCCCAGCCTATCCCTGAGCAGCCCCCCCTACCACCACCCCCACTAGCAACCCCTACTTAGCATGCCATCAGATGGTATGGAATACCCCTGTGGCCAGTTTGGGTCAGCTGTCCTGGGGCTGTCCCCTCCCAGCTCACACTGCACCCCCAGCCTGCCAGCTGGCAGGACAGAATGAGAAGCTGAAAAATCCTTGGCTTGGTGTAAGCACTGCTCTGCAACAATTAAAACATCAGCATGTTATCAGCACTCCTCTCATCCTAATCCAAAACATAGCACCCTACCAGCTAATAGGATGAAAATTAACTCTCTCCTAACTGAAACCAGGACACTTGTGTGCCTCTTCCCTCCAGGGCATTATACCCTAGGACTCTTCCAAGATGATCTTTGAAGAGACCAGAGTTTGTTTTACTGAACCCAGGGCTGTGAGCTTGTTTTTTAGCCTTCTCTCTGTCCTTAGGTTCCTGAACTTTACCATCTCATTATCAACACAATCTCAGCTGCCTTGGACCTTCACATTCCCAAGTAATTTGTTGGTGGTGTGTATGAGGTCCAATAGACCACCTCTCCTAATTTGCTCTTTTATCACTTGAGGGAGGAAGTTACATCAATGCACTCCAAGAACCTCCTGGATTGTTTATATCTTTCTGTGTTGTCCCTCCAGCCGATATTGGTGTAGTTGAATTTCTCCATGAAGTCCAGGGTCTGTGAATGAGAGGCTGCTCCTACCTTGTCTGTACAGAGCTTCATCCCCTCTTTTTTGCTGGTCAGGTGGCCTATAGCAGACACCCACTATAATGTCACTTTTACCTGGCCCCTCTTTAATCCTAACACTATACATTATCAGTAGTCTCCTTATTCATTCCTAGACAGAGCTCCATGAATTCAAGTTACTCTCTCAGATAACGGGCAACTCCCTCTCCTCATCTTTCCAACCGGTCCTTTCTAAACACACTGTAAACCTTCACTGCTACACTCTAGTTTTGGGAGCCATCCCAAAAGTCTCCATGTCAACAACATCACAGTCTTGCAACTGCACACAGATCTCTAATGCATTTTGTTTATTCCCCATACTGCATGTGTTAGTGCACAGGGACTTTAGAGAGGCACCCCAGGATGCTGAGTTCCAAGGCAAGCTTTGGGAAATTTTGCCTGAATGGTGCCTTGTTGGCACTTCCTTGCTTACATGTGAGTTCTGGAGGTAATGTTACTTAAGCCCTGTTTTGTTGATTTTTTGATCTCTTCCTGTCACATCATCCCATACCCTTTCCATACCTGAATGTTCATCAGTCTCTCACAGGGCTGCCGGTTATCCTCTCTCTTCTCTGTCATTCTTAGAGCCATCCTTATGAGGTTAACCATTCTATTGGCAAAAAACAGTGAGGTGTATCCCATCTCTCTCAATCAGAGGTTTATCAACAAACAGGGATAGACATGACCAAGAGTAAAAATGTGTTACTTTATTGATAACTTGATAACCTATCCTCCCGTCCCCTCCCCTCCCCTCCCCTCCCGTCCAGTCCTGTCCGGTCCTGTCCCCTCCCGTCCAGTCCTGTCCCCTCCCCTCCCCTCCC
>CM021733.1:73786576-73799692 GCA_011075105.1 Heteronetta atricapilla
TTTCTTTTCTTTTCTTTTCTTTTCTTTTCTTTTCTTTTCTTTTCTTTTCTTTTCTTTTCTTTTCTTTTCTTTTCTTTTCTTTTCTTTTCTTTTCTTTTCTTTTCTTTTCCTTTCTTTTCTTTTCTTTTCCTTTCTCCCTCTCTCTCATTGTGATGCTTAACATGATTGTAAGTAAAATAGCAAAAAAGCAAAATAAATTCTTTCATTTTACCCATTGGTTTTAGTTATCAAACATCCAAAGCTATGATTTCACAGAAATGCATAGACATAATTTAATAACATATCATTTGTTATATGGCCCACTTTTTTCATCCGTTTTTACATTAACAAGATTCTTCAGCTAGATACCTTTTTAATTTTCTTCAACAAATTTATTTGGTAACGATTTAAAGAAGTTCATTGGAACAGGTTGCCCAGGGAAGTGGTGGAGTCCCTGGAGGTGATTAAGGAAAAGGTAGATGTGGGATATGGGGATATGTTTTAGTGGGCAATACTAGTGGTAAGTGGATGGTTGGACTAGATGATCTTGGTCTTTTCCAACCTTAATGATTCTATGATTCTATGAAAGCAATATTGTAATTAGCTCTTTGTTATCAACAGGCATTCGCTAGCTTTTTGACTACTGCATGCCTGTGTTAAACTCTCAATATCTAGAAATTGTTTAGATTTTATTATCAAATTAATATTGATCTTAATTTTAAAGGTGTTACCTATTTATTTATTCATTTGTTTGTTACCTTTTTCCCTCAATTTATTTTATTTTAAATAGAAGTACAAGATAAACTCTGTGATACACAAACATATCCACATGGGCATAGCCACATAGACACATACATATATAAAAGACTTAAGAATTTCAGATCCATGAAACAATTACAAGTCCACTAGGAAATTAAAAAAGAAAAAAAGAAAAAGAAAGAAAAAAAAATAAGTTTATCAGGCTGAATCTTCAGAAAATGAAAATAATTGGAAGTAATTTTCCTTTGAAGCTTTAGGTACATTTTAAGAAAACAAGGGTGTTGTACATCTAAAATAATTAAGATACGGAATTTATACAACAGTGTTAAAAGAATAGCCACCAATTTAGTAAGTTGATTGTGTGGTGTGTATCGGTGAGACTTTACTTCAAAAAGCTTTGCAAAAAGTCACAACACTGTATCTTGCACACAAAAAATGCACATCTGAAGGCCACAGTGGTGTGATATGCAGTTTTGATTTTAAATGCCTAGGTGCCATATTGCTGAAATCTAGCATCCCTACTGTGATGACAATGATGATGTTGATGATGACAATAATTCATAACAATTATTCATTATTAATAATAATAAGAATAAACATATTGGCTCATGAAGGGCAATCAATATTGTCTATATATATCCCATCCCAAAATGAAAACAAAAAAGAACAAACAAACAAACAAAACCACCAGAAATTATTTTTTTTTCATTAATGCATTTTTCTTACATTCCAGTGTGGCAAAAAAATCTACTATAACTTGAGAGACAGAAGAATGACAGCTATGGCAGAGTAAGTGTAGACTCAAGTCAAATTTAAGCCCTTTGTGCAATGACTTTTACTGATTCAAAATACTAAATCATAAGTCACATATTATTTTGCATTTTGTACTAGTAATTCTATCACTGAAATCTTGTCTACCAGATCATGTAATCTTCCTGCAAAAGTTTCTGATCCTACAATGTATTGTTTATGTATACAAATCATATCTTGACCTCAAATTTCAAATCTCACTACCCTAGTTTTCACTCTTAGGGCACTGATGAATACAGTTCATATTTAAGTAGCATTGGCTGACCAGCAGAGTGTCCCAGGGATCAAAATTAAATATTGGAGATATTTGTATTTGACAATATCTTCCTTTGTAATATGAAGCAATGAAGGCTCACTTGAATCACATAAATTGAAAATTAACAAGCACATTTCTGAACCATAATCACTGTCACAGTTAGGTAACATCAAGCCTTCAGGGTTAATAGTTAACCCTGCCTTTTCTTTTTTTGTGTGTATCTATGGGACTTCTTTAGCAAAAATAATGCATCTTTCTTTATCATTCATGACAGATAATGCAATTCTACAATAAGCACTATTTTGCTATTGTGAGTGCTTCACAATTCACTTAATGTTCAGATTTTACTCTGGGCTTTACTGCATTTCTGACTAAATTTGTCCCCTTGTGTTCTTGTATTCAGTGACCTTACCTTTACAGTGTGTTGATGGGTTGCCTGTGTTCTTCATGGTACACATATTTTGACAACCCTGGTGATATTAATTGGTCTCTCAGGAGATTTCTCTAATAAATCTGTCTCACTGGCAGTCAGAAGTACATATGAACTCTTTGCCTTCCTTATCGTCACTGTTCAGCAGAGCCATACAGAAAAGAACGATGTGAGTCAACATAGCAAACATGGTAACATTTTTTCTTCCTTTACATTCTGCCATTTGGAATGTAAGAAAACAACAGTCATGAATGTAGAGGGTTGAATGACCTCTGTAGGTCCCTTCCAAATTCTGTAAAAGAACCAAAAGTTCTTTGAGAACAGATATAATTATTTCAAAGCACTGCAACCAAGCAATATTACATAGTATTGGTGCAGTACCAAAGTATATTAAGGTATTTATCAAATTCCCTGCTTAAAGGTAGGAATTATTACTTCTGAGTTTAGTAATTTCTCTTAAGCCACTTAGTTAAAAGGGGAAAAACACTGGGATCTTGGCATAAGCTAACACTCACATAGGGAATCAAATTTCATCTAAAGGACAGTCAGTAGGTATCTGGTGGTGATATCAACTTCTGTTGCAAGGGTCTTTGCAGTGACATCTTCAGCTAAATTGACAGAATTTACTTGAATCACTACTTTTCTCTTTTTTTTTTTTTTTTTTTTTTTTTTTTTGTAATAGAGCTAGCCATGGTCCTACACATCCACCACAAAATATTCATAATTCATTGGTATTTGTACAAGTTAACTATATGTGAAACATCTCTTAAATACCTTAACTAAAAACAACGGACTCTTACATGACCTCTTCTGCAGGAACGGCTTCTGTTGACTATTTACAAATACCTTATCTGTGCGTAAACTGATTACCTCTGCAGCACAGACACTTTGAGACACTGCCCAGGATGTCAATCAAGACATTTAGAAATACAAGCTGGACTGTACACATCAGGATTTATCCTGGAGGAAATTTCTTGTACCTTTTGAGAGTCCAACCTGGAGTGCTCCTGTAACAAAATACTTAATTTTGAAGAACCAGTCAGTCACTCAGTTTCACTAGTAACTCACTTGTAACTTAAGTCTCATAGCTCATACCACATATAACTTTCATAAAATTTATCCATTTTAAAATTACAAGATGTGCTTGCATTTTATCAGTCTATATCTAACTATATCGTATGTAACACCTTCTTTTACTGAAAAAAATATTCATAGGCAATTTGGGGTTTAAAGGTTATTTTCAGACTTGGTACTGAAATATGTTTCTCATGAATAGTTTGTGAACAATTCATTGTGACTATTACTGCTGGGATGAATGGTTCCTGGTAACTAATGGAAATTTCTGAAGAAATTTCTGAAGAACATAACGTTGTGAAAGAAAATCACTTAATGAATTCAATACTAGGCTTTTACTTTGGATGACTCTTCCACTTTTTACAAACCTCTACATTACAACTTTAATATTATGACTTCTTAACAGCGTATTGCTTTCATTTGCATTCAGGATTTAGGATTTTTTAAACATCTTTGTGCTGGAATATTTAGTAAGTGTGACCCGTAAAGTTATATTATGAAATGTCAAGATTTGAATCTTAAGATCCATCTATTTTAAATATGCAAAAGTATATATATATATTTTTTAAAAAAAAGGTGCTTTTTTTTTTTTTTCTTTCCAAATATTAAAAAGACATCTTTCAGATTGTGGAAACAAAGAGTTGTGACTACTGGAGGTGCTGTCCACAAGTTGCCAGTGTTGAACCAAGTTCACCAAACATAACTTTATGCACTTTATGCTTGCTAATATAGAAGGACTATATTCATGACTATTTTGATTCATAATCAAGCCTTTTCAATATTATTATGTATAGTACCTGGATTCATAACAAAATTACTAAAAAGAACAATTTAAAGAGAAGAGATGAAATAATGATTATGGAAATATTAATGTCAGTCTTATCAGAGCTTCATTTAAACACTCATGATAATTACTTAGTGATTAAAAGAGTAATAATTGTGAGCTAATACTGCTCCATATCCTATAATCTTCTGGCTTAATACAGGGATTATATCTTTCCAAACAATCCTAAAAGCATCTTCAAATTTCTCAGGAAGTCCCAGATATGTGGCAGTTCTCTCTTAATGAAAAACAGAGAATCAGACATTGTGGGTAACTAAATTTGATTCTTAAACTACAAGTGTTTATACCTCTCTCTGATCAGAATCAAAGAAGAGAATAGGAATATATGTGCCCACAGCTTTATGTGTTTATATATTTTCAGATTAAGTGTATAAATGCAAGACAGTGCTTCTCTTCTATCTAGAATCTAAAAGATATAAAGTTTAATAACTGCTATTCCATATTCTTCAAACAAATGCTAGCTAGAATTTCTTTCTGATAGGATTTGGGGATATCTCATTTTTAATAAGGTGGGCAGAAGGAGTACTGTTTACACTCAAATTGTTAAAGAATTATGTGAGATAGCTTAATAAACTTCTATAGGAGCACCTTTTTATTTATATTCACACTTAAATTTCAATTGTCTTTCAATTAAATATGGTATGATTCATCTTCTAGTTATGTTTTCTGATTTTTTATTATTATTATTATTGCATGTACTTAATATTCAGAAATTGTAGATTCTTCCACAGATTTGCTTAAAAAATATTTTTCTGTTCATGTTAGCCTCAAGAAACAGCAGACTGAGACAGAGTTCAGAAAACACTAAAAATCCTGTTTGCACACCATTCATTTTGTTTCAACAGTCTTTGCTTGTACATTATGAAGAATTTCAGTATAAATAGTGCACTGTAGAAAAAGTCTACATGCAGTCTACAATGAAGCTTCTTTGATCTGGTATAACTGTCACTCTACTTGAGGCCAATTGGAGCTTGTTTCATTTTTTTTTTTGTCCTGGTATTTTACAAAAATTCAACTACTACACCTATAAAATACAAAAATATTTTTTGAGTTCATAGAACATTGCTTATGCATTCTGCTTAATCATGAAGCACACATAACTTTAGGTTGTGGTATTTTCAGTTTATGTGATCACTAAATTCAATACCAGTTTTATCATTTGCTTCCTGTGATGGTTAAATTATACCATATTGAAAGTTATTTTTCAAAGGATCAAGATTCTTTTCAGCTTTTTCTGTCACATTGTGTAATATTACTATGCTTGCTTAAATGTTTGAAGTTTGTTCTACTGTTGGAGTTTGTATCTATCTGTTTTAAATATTAAACATCAGGACTACAGCAAGAAAGAAGCAAGGTACATCTAAAATAATAATAACATATATATAGATGCTTATATAGATATATACACATATATAGAGATAGATATAGATATATGTGCATATATATATATACATTTATATATCTATATAATATGAACTTCAGATCTCAGATACAATTTTTAATATTGTATTAAAATCTATTTCAATTTATGTGTAACTTAGAATATTTTTAAGATTTAGAACAAATAGTTTTCTTTCAGGAATTTAAAGCCAGTGCAATTGCTAGTTGTTAAGCTGTATATATAGGAACAACATTAGAAATTAGTAGTTTCAAATTCCCTTCTGTATCCCAGAAACTCAAAGTTGGCATTTTAAAAATGAGTCTGTGATAGTAAAAGTACAAAGAACATCTTGTTAAGAAAAGCAACTTCTGCATAAGAATGGGAATATTATTCAACATAAAATCACAAGACCTTTCAGCACATAAATTTAATGTGCATGTGCAGCAATCTTTCTGACACTAAAGTTGCAAAGGATCCATTACTGTCTCCTAGTTTACAATCTATGTACTAAGAGGTTTCATGATAAGCAGAGCTATTACACACTCTGTAGTGCCAACTTTATTACTTCTAAGAAAGAGAAGAATTAAACAAAAGATGTGAAATAAAGAAAAAGGCATTAATATGTAACAAACTTGTTTAAAATATTACAATACTTTTGGTATAAAATTATATGCCAGAAGACAGTGAATGTGTCATATGAATAACAAAATGAACAAAAATAATAGTTTAGTTTCAGTTCTTTATAATTGTGATTGAAACTATTGCTGAAGCACATTCTTGGAAAGCAGAAAAGTGAATTCTCAAAATACATCCTTTTGGAGAATATTTCTGTGGATTAAGGAAAATCTTTCATACTTTTTCTTTTCTATTTTATTTTATTTTTTTTATTTTATTTTATTTTATTATTTTATTTTTTTCTGAGACCTGCCTGTGACAGAATTATTTTTTATTTTTAGTAGTAGTTTTACTTAACTGGAAAGCAACTTGCTTTAAAGCCTTCATATTAAGGACTCTTGTTGAGTTCTACAGAACCACCTAAGTTAGGACCTACAGGCTTGTATTTTTATAAGGCAATGCAGAGACATGTTAATCTGTTTGTAATAATCTAATCTGCTATGTTGGAGTTAAAGGAATAAATTCTGTCTCTAAGTAACATATCAGAAAATTTAATGGCTTAAAAAATGGCAACTAATTCCCTTAGAGGTTCACTCCAGAATCCCACCTGGCTTCCATATGTCTCAGCAGAAAGACAGACTTCTCTTCCATGTCCCATGTAATATTTTTCAGGGACATGCAGAGGCATGTCCTAGTGTCCATCAAACGGCAACAAGCACCTATGGGTTAAGCAGGTGTACATATAAACAACCCACACTTACTGACAGCAGCAACACAAATTCTTCATAAATTGGTCTAAAAGTTAAAAGTTGCTGTATAAAATGATAATCTTCCAGTTTACCAAGGCTGATATTGCACATCCAGGTAACGGATTGTTAAGACTAGAAACATTGCTCCTTGTTCCAAGACTACTGTAAGAAAGGGTTCATTTTTTTTCCTCCTCATAGAGTACTAAAAGTTAGTTCAGTGCCTGTCAAAAGAAAGCAAGATTAATTCAAAGAGTGTTGCATAACATGTGCAATCTACCATGCTTGTCTGTTTTGTACAGAGTAATAATTTCATATAATAAATTGTTACAGTACTCTCTAGCACAAAGTACACTTCAAGGGATCAGTTTCAATACTTTCAGATCTATATCAGCTTACACATTTCCAGAGTAAGCTACACTGGTCATCTCTTTGTTGTAGTTTAAAAGACTTACATTTTTACCAGTAGTAGAAAATCTTTTCATATTTTGATCCTTTAATCATTCACAAAAGCAAGAAGCTGACAAAATATTGGGATGCATGTAACAGTTTTTATCCTGTCAGTCCCATGTAATAGGGAAATCACTGTGATAACACAAAAGAAAAAGCACAGACGTTAAACACTTCAGTGAGGTTGGTAATTATTTCATATGTTTCTGAGAAAATGAATTATCTCTATGTTTCTGAGAATGTGAATCATATATGTTAGATCATATACTGGCATGTGCTGTTTGTAAACCCAAGATAGGATACAATAAAAATGTGTTAATTTTCTTTACTCTCCAAGATTGTGGGTTTATTTTATTATTTTATTTTATTTTATTTTATTTTATCTTATCTGATATTTTGAGAACATTTTTGAGTATTTTACATATGGAGAATGGAAACTTCCTATGATATTTTTGTTAAAAAAACTGCGTTAGCTGCCATTGTAATGAGTAAGAGGCCTGTTTTGATACATCGAGGGAGAACCCAACTGTTTACTTTCCTTAACTCTGGCACATTTCTAAATCAAGCACACATTATAAAAGGAAATTCTGTCCCCTGCTTTCATCAAAACCTGACTGTTTTATTTTATTGTTGTGTTAATGATGATGGCTCATGGCTCATTTTTTCACAGCAATAGGGTTTTACTTTTCATTGGTAAGGAAGCCAAAAACATTTAGTTCTGTGGGTTAGTAAAATTATTTTTAAAAATTCTTAATTTGAATGTGTATTTTCTTATTTGTTTTACTGTTATAGCCACAGAAACAATTTGTTTACAATGATCAGCTGTTAGAGTGACAACTTCCCTCATGATATGTTTGAATCAACCTATCATCCACTTGTTTTATTACTATTACTATTCTTGAATAATAGTCCCATAAGAAAAAAAATGGAGTAAAGCATTATGATAATATATTGCCCTAAGGAAAAAAAAAAAAAAAAAAATCTGATTCTCAGTACTTACTGTGTATTTTTATTTTGCTAGAATTCAAAAGTAGGAAAATATTTCAGTACTTTTTGTTGTTGTTGTTGTTGTTGTTGTTCAAAATCATCTTATAATCATGAAATATAATGTTTAATTTATATTAAACATTAAAGGAGACAGAGAGACAGGAATGAGTGTGTGAAATAATGGTTCTGGACAGATTTTTCTTTACATTTTATTTAGTATAGTGAGAAAGGATGTTTCTCTGTGTATCCTTTTTTGTTTGTTTGTTTGTTTGTTTTTGTTCCTTAAACTGGAAATTAAATGCTAAATTTGGAGTGGCTAGTAATAAGCTACAAATTAACATTTTTTTCTGGTTTTGGCAGATCAAATCATTATAAATTAAAGATGTGTGATTATGAACAACAAAGACCTTATTCATGAGAATGTATGGAAAAAAAATAAAATAAAACACAAAATGTTTACACAAATTAAAAGGAATACCTACAGCTGTCTTTAAGATTCATATCACATGGTCCTGCTGATAAATATACACACTAGTAAAGTCACATGGAATTACCAATTATAGGGGTGAAAGATGCTTCTGTGGAAAAGCTGAACCACAGAGAAAATGAAAGTTGGGGAAAATAAAGGAATGTTAATAGTGTGTTTTATCTTTTCATTGAATAGGTTGTTAAAAAGTATAATGGCACTAAACTACTAAGATAGTTTGAGGAAAATCTAAATACAGAATGGCAGTTTCCTAACCATAAAAAAAAAAAACAACAACAACAACAACAAAAAAAAAAAACTAGAAGAATCTTCTGTATTTGACTGTGGCACCTTCTTTAGTGTATTTTTGTATAGATTCTTATAAAGTGTGGGTTTTGCTTTCTTCTGGTTTTGTTTATTTTGATTTGTATTTGATTTGTGTTTGATTTTTTACTTTTTTTCTTGAATAAGAGATCATTGGAATATAAAATCACATATGTGAAGATATATATTTAAAATATATATATATTATTTTATTATTATTCTGTTTTCTTCTGATAGACACTGCAGCAATTTTCAGCCCAGGATTCATGAAATAAATGTTTGATTCTATTTACTGGTTTGGGCTTGGATACAGTTAACTTTCTTCACAGTAGTTTGTGTTGTGCTATGGTTTGGATTTTCTGTTGAAAACTGTGTTGATAACACATTGATGTTTTATGTTCCTGACCAGTGTTTACAAAGATTCAAAGTCTTTTCTGTTTCTCATAGTGTCCTTCCAGTGAGGTGAGACTGGGGGTGCACAAGGAGCTGGTAGGCAACACAGCCTGGACAACTGACCCAAGTAGACTAAAGTGATATTCCATATCATATGACATACTCAATAATAAAAGCTGGGGGAAAGGAGAATGAAGAAGAGTAAATTCAGAGTGGCACTGTTTGCCTTCCCAAGTAACTGTTATACATGATGGATCTTGCTTTCCTGAAGATGGCCAAACATCTGCCTGCCAATGGGAAGTAGTGAATGAATTTCTTGTTTTGCTTTGTTTGTGCATGCAGCTTCTGCTTTCTCTCTTAAATTGTCTTTGTCTCAACCCACAAGATTCTCACTTTTACTTTTCTTATTCTCTTCTACAACCCACTGCTGGGGAGTGAGCAAGTGGCTGTGTGGGTCTTAGCTGTCTGCTGGGTTTAAACCACAACATTCCACAAACATTATTTTATTGATATAGAAAGTTGATTATTTATGTACAAAAATAATATATACAATTTATTAGTGTTTTTGGAAGAAACTCAACTAATTCTTCTAAACATGGTTTCACAGCAAAAATCCTGGTACTGTAGAAATCCGTACAGCATTGAGGAAGCATTTGAACTTTCTGAAAAATAAATAAATAAATAAATAAATAAATAAATAAATAAATAAATAAATCAAACGTTGAAACTCTGGTTATACCAGAAAGCATGCAGTGGGTTTAACAGCAAATCCTATAAGTCTCCTGTCTTGGAGCCGTGAGAGTTAGGGCTGAAGCAAAGAAAAAACATGACAGAAGATCTCAGGATGGTAAGTTATGATGAAGGAATTGTTTATATAGTGTAATCTCAAAGTGAGCAATTCTGACAGCTTTGAGCAAATTAACAGAGGTATCAAGAGGAAGTAAAATCACAGGCAGAAGACTCCAGCCAGTCAAATGAAAGTAGTAGTCCTGGAATACAAGGAAAATAATAAAATAAACAATAAAATAAACAAATAAAATCTTTGTAGAAGGAATGATGTGGTCATTTTAGGTCCTGTAAATCCAATATATTGTAGTTTTTATTATTATTATTATTATTCATTTTATTTTTTTATTTCAGTGGCAGATTCCATTTTACTTTTTTTTTTTCCCCAGTATATTTCCTGCATTTTGACTTAAAAGCAATACATGATATTAAGTACAAAATAAATTCACTCTATCTCATGCAACTCTGCAACCATGCTTAAACTAGTAATCATGATCATAAGGTCACCATGGATGCACAGATGACTCTTTAGTACCAGTGTTCACAAGGTGTAGAATTAGCTGTTCTCCACAGACTAGGAGATGCTATAAGTGATCTCTTAGAAGGAACTTCTTAATCTTGGAAAAAGAGTTAGTGATCATTTCAAAGAGATAGTAAACTACACAATACTTTGTTTAGCTGTGGTCGTTCCCCCCACCTTCCTCACCTCCCTTCAAGCCTTGTTCAAATAGAACAGGAGAGAATAATGGAGAGAGGGAGTTGATCATCCTCTCTCTCTCTCTCTCTCTCTCTAAAAAAAAAAAAAAAAAAAAAAAAAAAGGACTGGAAATAGAGACAAACAATTTTTGTAATACTGCACTAGAGTATGTCATCTAGTCTATTATCTAAAATGATATTCAGAAAACAGACAGTACCTGCACAGAATCATAAATTCACATAATGATTTGGGTTGGAAGTCACCTTAAAGATCATCTGATTCCAACCCCCTGCCATGGGCAAGGACACCTTCCACTAGACGATGTTTTTCAAGGCCTTCAACACTTCCAGGGATGGGACATCCATAGCTTCTCCCTGCCATTGAGGGGTTGGAATTATGTGATCTTTAAGGCCCTTTCCAACCTAAACCATTCTATGATCTATGATTCTCAGATGATTTCATCTTCTTTATCTATTGTTTTATTTCTTTTCTAGTCTTTCTTCCTTTCTTTCTCTACTTATTTACCTTTTTTCTTTCAAATTCCCCCAAATTATTTCTGTTTCTAGTACCTGTCATTTTAGTGCCTGCCATTCTTTTCCTTAGCTTTTGCTAGATTTTGACTGCTGTCATGTTGATTCTTTTCCAGTTATTCTTCCCACCTTTTTTCTTGATGACACTCATGTTTACTTCTTCCCCATTACTATAGTATTCCAGAGAATTCTATGTAAAATCAATAGCAACAGTAAGGTTCTTAAACTTCCATGGATTTACTTAGAAACAACATTAATATTTATATTTCCTCCTTTTTTTGCCACATCTTTTTATTCTTCATTTTTTTTCCACACTGTTAGCTTTTTTTACATTTTAATTATTTCTAAGTTTTCTTCCAACACAATGTATTTCAACAGACTGTAAAATACCATGCAAATGACAAAAGTTTAAAATTTTACCACAAAGCTTGACTTCCCACAACTTTACCTCAAAATCTAGGATATGGATGGTGAATGATAAGGAACACAGAGAAAGAAAGAAACAAAACAAAACAAAACAAAACAAAACAAAGCAAAACAAAACAAAAAACCTCAGGGAATTCAAAGACAGTGCACATAAGATAAAAGTGCAAGCATATAGAGAAGGAGTGAGACGGTAAACGGTGATTCCCTCAGGACTAAATTCCAGAGGTGAAAGCAGCCACCCAAATGAAAAGAAACTTTTAAAGCATGTGCAGTCTAATAGATTGAGCCTGTCCTTTCCTATGTGATTTGATAACCTTGACTGTATTAATCTGTGTATGTAAGGGAGAAATTTATCTTTCCAAGATAATGTTATTAGAATTCTTAGACAAAATATTTGAAGCTCTATGTAAAATCTAAGTTTTGCTGTGGATATGGAATAGTAGACTCACTGAAGAGATCGTACTAATTTAGTCATCAGTAGCAATGCATCACAAAAAAAATAAGACATGACCAGTAAAATATTATAATCTTTTATTCCCATTCATGTTCTCTCTGAAAAAAAAAAAAAAAAGTTTTTCTTTTTTCTTTTTTTTTTTTTTTTCATATTTCTCAGTAAAATCCTTAAAAATATCAAATTCATGTCCCCATGTCTCTTTGCTGAGATCCCATCAGCCATATTTGGAGTCCATCTCCCCTGAACAACCTCAACACATTTTTCATTATGTCTTTACCATCTACCTTGAAAGGGAACTCTCTCTCTCTTTCTCTCCCTCTCTAATCTCCCTCCCTCCCTCCCTCAGTCTCTCTTTCTCCCTCATCTCTACCCACCTTCTCTCTTTCATCTCTCTCTCTCATCTCTCTCTCACCTCTCTATCTCTAATCTCTCTCTCTCTGTCTCTATTGCTCTCTCTCTCTCTCTCTCTATCGCTTTCTCTATTGCTTTCTCTATATCATCTCTATCTATCATCTCTATCTCTACTTCTAACTCTATCTCTGTTTCTGTCTGTCTCTGTCTCTCTTTGTCTCTGTCTCTCTGTCTCTGTCTCTGTCTCTCTCTCTCTCTATCTCTATCACTCTATCTCCATCTCTCTCTTTCATCTCTATCTCTATCTCTATCTATCTCTATCTCTATCTCTATCTCTATCTCTATCTCTATCTCTATC
>CM021733.1:73800841-73815392 GCA_011075105.1 Heteronetta atricapilla
CCCCCCCCCCCCCCCCCCCCCCCCCCCCCCCCCCCCCCCGGGGAGGATGATTTCAGAGTTTGCAAAAGTTAAAGCACACAAAGTCCGATTCTTATTTAAGTACATTCATTTTATCCATCTCTTTAGACTGAGTTTAAACATCACATACACTGTCAGCAGAATGTATAGGAAACCTCGTAAAGATTTGTGTCAGCCTTTTAATTAATAAAATAAATTCAAGCTTAATGAAAGAAAGAACGATCTGTATGGAAAAGTTTCTTTTGTTATTGTGGGAGATGGACCATAGGTAGGTATAAGAAGATTTAGCTTCCCAGGCATCTTTCCAATTTCAGTACGAAATGTAAGATCTACCAAATCTTTCTTAGATAACTGTATTTATTATTCCAGAATCAAAATATGAATGTAAAAACAACTTTTGATAGGAAGCCAAATCAACTCGATAAAGGAATTATTTTTCTCCAAATCATGATGGAACTATTTTGTTCGATTGTTTTGTTAAGAGAAAATGTTAAGGTAAGCCTCCCCCATACATTCATTAGGTACAGAATAAAAATAAAAATAAAAGTAAAATAAATAAATAAATAAACAATGAGCATGATAGTCAGATACTAGAAGATCAACCAATAAATTGGTCTGACGTAAGTGCAGTCTATTTGAACATATCAGGAGATGGGCTTGATAAGAAAATGTACTTTTGTCTTGTCTGAATGGAAGTTTTTCTGCTCTCCATTTGACCAGAGAAAGCTATACAGGACTTCAGTAACACAACCGATCTTGTTGTAAATATTATTAATATCAGTGAATGAGAAATATTTTCTGCATAAACATATCCAAAGTGTGTTACCTCTTTTGATTGCTGACTCTTAGCTCATCATACTTACTCTTTGCAATTTAATAATGTTTTGCTTTTTAAATTTTACTGATATTTTCAGCAACAGAGGGAAAGTTACTAATGATCCATTTGTCTGTTAGCTCTACTGCAGTATTAATTATATTAAATATATGATACTATATGTACATATTATATACATTATATATATAATGCCATGAAAAAATCCTGTCATTTCTGTAAAAAACATTGGTCAACATTCATCATATTGAATCTGTGAATTGTCTATTTCTATTAAATTGATGTTAACTCTATTATTTGTACATAAGCAAACTTCTATTTCATGGTGCAGAATTTTCTTAAGATATCAGCCTAGAAAGTTTAACTGTATAGTTGTTCTTCTGTTCTCATCAAACATACAAATATTTAGCATTTTTTAATTGTGAGATAGCTTTACTGGATCTTGACATGTCAACTGGCAGAATAACAGTGGTAACCTTTCTCTGGTCCAAGTCAAAAGAGATAATAGAACCACAATATAAAGGGAAAGGAAGAAAAAAAATGGCTTAAGAAATAATCAAAATTTGAAAAGATTGCTTTAAGGGGTAAGTAACAATGATTTTTACTTTTTAGGGCATCTTACCGAAATGTTTTAAATGGAATGGAATGGAATGGAATACAACAGTTCAATTGGAATGGACCTTCAAAGATCATCTAGTCCAAATGTCTGATTTATTCAGGGCTAACCAAAAGTTAAAGCATATTACTGAGGGCATTGTCCAAAAGTCTTTTGAACACTGACATGCATGGGGCATCAACCACCCTGCTAAGAAGACTGTTACAGTGTTGGACCACCCTCACAGTAAATAATTTATTCCTTATATCTGGTTTGAACATCCCCTGGCACAGCTTTGTGCCATTCCTGAACATCCCGTCATCAGTTATCATAGAGAAGAGATCAGTACCTCCCTCTCCACTTTCCCTCCTCAAGAAGTTGTAGAGCAATGAGGTCACCTCTTAGCCTTCTCTTGTCCAGAGAATAGGTCTTTCCAGTATTCCAGTTCTTTTTAACTTCTTAAGGTGAAAACCCTCATATTCCACAGAAATGATAAAATGCACTTGGATGTATGTTTCTCTCTCAAGCCATGAAAGATCATTGAAGTTTCAGGCTTGCCTACTAGTCTGTAATCCACCTCTTAGTCTGAAAGGGCAAGAAATTTCTCAGACATATGTTGAGACCACTTCTACTTTTTCTCTAGTCTATTCTTGATTTGCCTGAGCATTAATGTTCAAATATTTTGAACTACCAGCCTTTATGAAGAGTTCAAATATCATAGTGTGCTGAAAGCTTTAAATCTATTCAGATTTCAGAATGACATTCAGTGCAATTCTCATACACCATATTTCAAAAAAATGCTACAAGGGTCTTTTTCATATTCCACAAGATGTAGAATTTGACCTTGACGTGAAATCCATTTTTCCTTTTAAGATCATCATAATTATTAAAATGAAATCAATACCTATTATCAATTTTCCACAAAACACTATTCCAGCAAAACTTAAAACAGGTGACGCCCTCATTTGATACTTATTAATGGGACTACACTTAGTAGCAATGTCTAGTGAAAGAGAAAGGTGAAGCTATAAGCCTTTATAGCTGTAGAGCTTTACTTGAATTGGTCAAACTACTCAATAAATTTGTAAATAATAGTAGCTTAAACTGTGAAAATACCTATATTTAAATAAAATAACTCAATCTCTTTTAATTGTTCACGTCTATAGCTTTATACATGTCTTTACTTCTACATTTCTTAAACTGCTTATTGGCCATCAATAAATTGCACCATAATTTCTTATTGTAAGGAAACATACAGCATAAAAATCAGAATTAACTTTACAGATCAATAAAACTATATGTGGAAATAAGAAAATCGGTGATAGACTGATTCTTAGGGTATCTGGTAGAAAACTCCTGCACCCGTAAGTTGTAAATGTAGTAGCTAATTTACTCAAATTTACTATTGATGTGCCCTGCCCAAGGTACCCAAATAATCAGCACATTTTAGAAAATCTAGTAGAATAAGATTAGGATTTGGATTCACTGTTTTTTTTTTGTTCATCCAAATGTGCTTTTTGTAATGTTTTAAGGATTTCCCAAACTCACCTCCACATATCCTTCAGCTTCTACAACTACTTTACTAAGTTTTGAATGTGTGCTTCTTTCTTGTTGTTGGTGGTGGTCTTTTTGTTTGGTTGGTTGGTTGGTTTTGTTTTAACTATAGCAAAGACAAGAAGTGAAAATAATAGGATAGACAAAAGCAGCAGCAGCAGTTTATGTAGATTCCCTAACTGGGGCATCTGGCCCTGAAAAGTATGTCAAAAGCATATGCATTCTAGCTGAAGCTGTCAGGTTTCCTCTCTCTCTCTCCTTCCTTAAGTGTTGAATCCTGATTAGTGCCCTGAAAGTATAGTACTTTCAGCCTTTCAGGTAAATTACTCAGCACTGCAACTGTATCAAGCAGCTAAATGTTTCCTATGATTTAGAGGACATATATTGTGTACGTTCATAGTTCTTCCTTATTTCATTTTTAAGAAAGTGTGATTTTTGTTGTGAACTTGTGGTGGTTTTACTCAGGTGGTCAGCTGAGCTCCACCACACTCTCACTCTCTCACTCACCCTCCTCAAAAGGGAAAGGGGGAGAAAATAGAATGAAAAGGGTTCAAGGACAGAGAGATCACTTAAATACTGTCATGAGCAAAATGGACTTAGAGGAGGGAAAGTAGTAAAATGCATTGCCTATTACTAACAAGCTAGAAAAGTTAGAAACAATGAAAAGAAACTAAAAACACCCTTCCCCCACCCATCCTCTTCCACC
Source organism: Heteronetta atricapilla (assembly GCA_011075105.1). NCBI lineage: Eukaryota > Metazoa > Chordata > Aves > Anseriformes > Anatidae > Heteronetta > Heteronetta atricapilla. The sequence continues at coordinate 73,804,547 of CM021733.1, forward strand.
TCTTCTCCTTGAGTGCTGCAACCAAATGAGAGAATAGGGGTTGCGGTCAGTCCCTAACACTTCGTCTCCGCCAGTCCTTCTCAGTCACTCTCTTCCCCTGCTCCTACATGGGGTCCCACCCATGGGATGCTGTTCTTCCCAGACTGATTCCACAGGCTTCCCACAGACAGCAGTTCTTCAAGAATTGCTCCAACATTGGTCCGTACCATGTGGTCCATCTGTCAGGAGCAAACTGTTCCAACCTGGGTTCCCCACAGGCAGCAACTCCTGCCAGGTCACCTGCTCCTGTGTGAGCTTCTCTACAGGTCTGGCCTGGAATCTGCTCCAGCAAGGGTTCTCCACAGGCCACAGCCTCCTTCAGATCAGATCCACCTGCTCCACTGTGGTCTCCTCCATGGGCTACAGTGTGGAAGCCTTCTTCACCATGGGACACATGGGCTGCAGGGCAACAGCCTGCTTCACCATGGTCCTCTCCACTGGCTGGGGGGAACTTTGGCTCCAGCACCTAGAGCAACTCCTGCCTTCCTTCTGCACTGACCTTGGTATGTGCAAGGCTGTTTTCTCAGTCCTCACTCTCCCAGCTGCTGTTGCGCAACATTTTTTTCCCCTTAAATATGCCCTCACAGAGGTCCGAACAACATCACTTATTGGCTTGGCTCTGGGCAGTGGTGGGTCCCTTTGGAGCTGGCTCTTATATAACATGGGACAGCTTCTGGATTCTTCTCACAAAAGCCACCCCTGCATCTCCCTGCTACTAAAACCTTGCCATGTAAACCCACTACAGAATGCTACCAATTTAACCTACACAGAACAATTAAATTTGACTTTCAGAAACTGCTTCCTGCCAGCCAATGGTTTTGTTTGTTTCCCTCTTTTTAAACATGTGCATACTTTTCACATGCATTGAAGAGATCTCATAATCCTGTCACATGGTTACCCAAAATCTTCATACTGTTTTCACAGAGGATTTCACAGTGTATTTTACAGTTTTATATCAAGATGACTTTTGATTTATTCTTAAACAAGAGGAAAGAAAACAAGTTGATTTTGACATTTCCATTTTTTGTCAAATGAACTTCAATTTCTGCAAGTAAGTATTTTGGTCCTCACTTCCCAAAGATTTGTGATAGGCAAAAACTGTGTGGAAGTGCTATCATCACTGAATCTGACTTTAGTGCTGTATTATAACTAAAACCAAGTACATCAATTAGCACCCCCAGGTTCTTTTTCCTCTATAGATATCGAATCTCCTGAGTTTGGGCAGAAGTTGGGTTATGGAGAGATTATTTATTTATTTATGAATTTGTTTTTGTTTGTTTTAGCTTTTCTTCATAATTATAAAACCAAGTGAGTAAATGCTATTTTAAAAATAATTAAAAAAAATAATTTATGTTCCTTGTAAAATGTAGATTGTGATACTGCTCATCATGAATCAATGCTTCATATCTGTGCATCAATGCTTCATATCTTTTCCTTGAACTATACAAGACAAAAGATTTTTCAAGGCTAGTAAAGGACTTATGTTAGACATTATATGCATTGCATTCAAAAAAAAAAAAAAAAAAAAAAAAAAAAGTGAAAATTGCATTCTTTTTTACAGTTATGTAAGCAGAGGAAGAAGAAATTCATGTTTTCTGAGGACAAACTCTTTCAATTTATATTAATAGAAGATTTAGAAAATTTCTTGGTTATCATGTCAAAACCACCTTTACACATATACCAATTGCAAAAATATTTTTTTATTATTGTAATAAGATATAAATATTTGATGATATCTTGTATAACTACCTACTTTTGCCAAAGTAAATACCAGCACATTGAGTTGTGTCATTCATATGTGAGTAATTCAGCATTAAATTTTGCAAGACTTCAGATCAACAGAGCTGCAATAGTGATGTTTAGTATTGAATGTATTCAAATTATACAATTGATTAAAGTTTAATTGATAAATGATTAAAAGTAAATAACGTTCACTTCAGCAGTATAGAATAATCATAGAATCATAGAATGGCTTGGGTTGAAAGGGACCTTAAAGATCGTCTCACTTCAACCCCCCTGCCACACACTAGATCAGGTTGGTCAAGGCCCCATCCAACTTGGCCTTGAACACCTCCAAATATGGGCCATCCACAACCTTTATTGGAAACCTGTTCCAGTGTCTCAGTACCCTTACAGTGAAGACTTTCCTCCTAATATCTAATCTAAATCTAACCTCTTTTAGTTTAAAGCCATTCCCACTTGTCCTATCATTATCTATCTGAGTAAGGAGTCCTTCTCCATCCTTTTTATAAGACCCCGTTAAGTATTGAAAGGCCTCAAAGAGGTCTGTGTGGAGCTGTCTCTTCTTTAGGCTGAACATCCCCAACTCTCTCAGCCTTTCTTCATAGGAGAGGTGCTCCAACCCCCTGATCATCTTTGTAGCCCTCTTCTTCATTCTAACAGGACCACATCTTATCTTTCTTGTACTAGGGGACCCAGATCTTGATGCAGTATTCTAAGTGGAGCCTCATGAGTACAGAGTAGAGGGGGACAATCATCTCCCTCAACCTTCTGGTCACATGTCTTTTGATGCAACTCAGGACACAGTTGGCCTTCTGGGTTGCAAGTGCACACAGCTGACTCATGTCTAGTCTTTGGTCCAGCAGAACCCCCAAGTCTTTTTCTGCAGGGCTGATCTTAATGAATTCTTCTCTCAGTCTGTACTCATGTCCAGTATTACCCTAACCCAGTGCAGTACCTTGCACTTGGACTGGTGGAACTTCATGCAGTTCACATGGGCCCACTTCTCCAGCTTGTCCAGGTCCCTTTGAATGGCATCTCTTCCTTCTTTGGTACCAACTGCATTACTCAACTCAGTGTCATTTGCAAACCCCTTTTTGGATTCCTTATTGTTTAGAGTCTTAAAAGTTCAACCAATTTACTATAGAAGATATTTTATGATCAGTGAATTCAAAACAGCATGAATGATGGCACTGGCAAATGAAGACAAGTATTTATTCACATTAAAATACACAGCACTGTATGCATTTTCCAAGCATTTCTTTATTTATATCAGATTTTGTTAAAAGGATGCAATATTGCTTAAGCACTACTTGGATCAACCTTCACCAGGATCTTGTAATTTAGCACTTTAAAATATTTTGCAGAATCAAAAAAGATGTCTCTCTTATGCTGATGCCTTATTACTGATAAATCAGTAATCTTTCTGCTGTTTGTAGTCATTGTCCTTGAGGAATGAGGGAACTAGATGATATCATCCCAAAGCCACTCTCAATAAGGCAATCAAGATAGGGTCCTGAATTGGAAGAAAGAAAATGTCGCCTATCTTCAAGAAGGGAAAGAAGGAAGATTCAGTGGATTACAAGCTGGTCAGCCTCACTTTAGTTTCTGGGAAAACACTCCTGGCAACCATTTAAAACTGGAAAAATTTGAAGGACAAAAAGTAGTAGGTAAGAGTCAGAATGAATTTCTGAAGAACTCAAGCCTGAGCAATATGATAGCCCTTGCGAAAGAAATAATTGGCTTATTGGGTAAGGAGAAAGCTGTGGATGTTGTTTATCTTGACTTTAATAAGGCTTTCAGCATTGTTCCTTGTAACATCTTTGTAGACAAACTGATGAAGTACACACTACAAAAGGGAGAAGCAAAGTGGACTGAAAACTATCTAAAACACTGGTTTCAAAGGGCTGTTGTTAGTGGTATGAAGATCAGCTGGAGCCCAGTCAGTTGTGGTGTACCCAGTGTTCCAGTACTGTTTAAGACCATCAAGAATTACTTTGATGCAACAGAGTACACACTTAGTAGGTTTACAGACAATAATCAACAGGGAGGAGTGGTTGACAGAGGGTTCAGCTTCAGCTGCCATTTGAAAGGAACTCAGCAGTCTGTAGAATGGACTAACAGGAACCTCATCAAGTTATACAGAAAAAATAAAAGTCCTGCCCCTGGGGAGGAATAATCCCATGCACCAATACATGAGGGACTGACTGAATAGAAAACAGCTTCATGTCATTGTTCTGGTGGACAATAGGTTGAATATGAACCAGCAATATGCAGCAAATGTCAACAGAATCTGGGGCTGTATTAAGCAAATGGTTGTCAGCAGACCAAAGGAGGTCAGCCTTTCCCTCTGCTCAGCCCTGGTGAGACACATCTTGAGTACTGAATCCAGTTCTGGCCTCCCCAGTACAAGACAGACAGGGACATAATGAGAGAAGTCCAGCAAAGAGCCACAGAGGGACTGGAGCATCTGACACAGATGAGAGCTGGAGTTGTTCAGCCTGGAGAAGAGCAGACTCAGGGACATCTTATCAATTAATGTAAACACCCAATGGTAGGGAGAAAAGAAGGAAGAACCAGACTCCTCTTGATGTGACAAGAGTCACAGTCTCCTCAGTGACAAGAGTCAAAAGGCACAAACTGAAATACAAGAAATGTGATCTAAACACTTTTTACTCAGGGTGGTCAAGCACTGGAACAGGTTGCCCAGAGAGTCTGTGGAGCCTCCTTTCTTGAAGATATCAATATCTTCAAGATATTGATATCATGATGTGGCCCTAACATCACCCCCTAGGTGATCCTACTTTGAGCAGTAGTGGGGTTGGACCCTCTTTCCACCACATTTTTTCTGTTATTTTGTTTTTGCTTTCTTCACTTCTTTGAGCTATCTGGTTAGTAGTTATGAAGAGATGCAGTGTCACCGGTATTCTAAATGGCATGTAGAAGCAATGACTTTTTCTAAAAATTATTTTATTTTTCAAAGTAATAAAAACCCCATAAAGACCAATATTACTTTAAAATGTAACTCAGAGATTATACTATTGATTAATATTAAATATCTTCAGAATTTTACAGATTGTTGGAGAATTCTCTTTTCATCATTTTATTGCCTGAAACAAAAAATGCAAATTAAGCAATGGAAAACTTGTGACTATGTTTGAATTTGGCACTTGTAGAAGTCTGTTTGAAATGCACAATTTGTTTCAATTGACCATAACTTGAATTACTATGCCTGATATACTTTGGTATGCAAAAATGACTTTTTCACAGTAAAGCACCGATAAATCTTACTTTGGAAACATGGTAGATGACAGCAAATATTCCAGTCTAGATATTCAGAGAAATGAATAGAAAGGATGAAAATCAACAGACCTTAACACTGTGAAGAAAAATGTTCCTAATGTTATTGTAGAAGCTGTTTAGAAGTGAGCTGATTTAGATTTTGAACTCATTGATGAAGTAATGATTTTGTTTGATTAAGAGAACAAAAAAAAATGTTTATACTTTGGAAAAATCTTTAATATCTAATTCACCAATTTCACCTTTACAGAACTTGATATACTGTATTACTACATCCCCAGCTGTTTTCAGAAATATTTGATAGTTGTTCAACAATTGTACCTAAAATCTTGGATGTATCAAGAGATGAATTTTGTCAGGCTTCTGTTTAATAATACATATATGCATACACATATATATATATATATATATATTAAAAAGCTTGTATAGGCAGGAAACACACTGTTCTTTCAAACATCCTCTATATAGATAAAGATAAGCTAACCCTTTGGATCTACTTCATTTACGCTAAATAAAGCAACAGAAAAAGATAATCTCACAGTTCAAAGCATGAACTTTTCTGTCTATATGGTATCAGCAAAAAGGTAGATGCCTTTCATGAATAAATATACCCCAGGTATGATGATATTAATTCCAGAGCAGAACACTTTCATATGTCCTTTCACAAAGCATCAGACTGGCACTAAAATATTGATCTTTACTGTGTTAGTGTGATTTACCCTTATTCACACTTGCTTAGTCATGACTGACAATAAAATATTTCAGCGTATGTAGTCTTAAATGTCTACATACGCTGAAATATTTTATTTTTATTATTTTATTTTTAAATTATAGAACAATAATCATCAGAATGAGATATTATCACCAATAGTTTTAAGATTGGTAAGAGTCTGCTACACAAGCCTTTTTTTGGAAACTATTGTTGGGACTCCGGGTACACTAAAACTTCTACAGCCTCTTCCCCCTTCCCAGCATTTTAGCTACCTTTGTTCAATTCCCTTCTGCTGTATTACAGCTATGTATCTATCAACTGGTCTGCTTTGGCAACAGTGAATTTGTGAGAAAGAAATGTGAGAAGCCTCATAAGAAGCCTCTTCCCCTGGCAGCTGGTGTTTGAACTCCAGATTTTGGTTTTGGATGTTGACTTCCCTTCTTTTGCAGTGCCATATATATGACAGTTTTCAGCCACTCTTTCACACACACTCTCAAATACTTTATTTTAGAAAGCAGCATTATTGATAACAGCCTCTTAAAATCTTGAACACAAGAATCCATTTAACCTTACTACCTTCAGCATTTTCTCCTAAAATTTTCCCTCTCTTCTCACCTATTCACTTCTCTTGATACTATTCTCCTTGGCATAGTCTGAAAATCCTTCGATTAGTTATTTCTTGATTGCTGTGAGAGCAGCATTCATAAAATATCTCTCTCTCTTCTCTCTCCCTCTTCACTCCCCACTTTTTTTCTTTTTCTTTATTTTTTTATTATTATTATTTTTTTTTTTTCTGAAGGTTCACAGCAGTTTTGACATCCACTCTGTAGATATAAATCTGTTTCGTTGTTGTTGTTGCTATTGTTATTTTTTCCTTACAGGACTCCAGGTGATCTTAGACAAAAAGCTTAACACTAGAAGCTTGAAGTTGAGTGAGGTAAACCCATCATTGGCATTGATTCCCAAGGAATAAAAAAGCACTTGAATCTATGAATCTGTCATAAACTCTCTATGAAATAAAATGTAACAAACAGATTTACAACAGGTTTGAATATTTCAGAACAAGAACAGAAAGTTATATGATCTAATGTGAATCAAGGCTACATGTCAGCCATTGTGAGAGAACTGATAAAATTGGAAGGTTAGTTCAGATAGTGCTCTGACCTGAAAGGGCTCTGTAATCACCATGGGTAATTACAGCTCAAGATATGTTTTTAATGTGGCTCTGCTTAACATGCAATGAAAAAAGGAAAAAAAAGAGGAAAAGAAAAAAAAGGAGAGGAGAGGAGAGGAGAGGAGAGGAGAGGAGAGGAGAGGAGAGGAGAAAAAGCTTTATTTCCCCCTTTCTCAAAGGGAAAGAAAAAAGTCTACATCTCAATATACTTTATTGCTTGTCTCAATTGCAATGCTTAAATATCACATAGGAAAAGTATTTTTTTTTTCATTTATTCTTGTCCTGGTTTCAGTTAGGAGAGAGTTAATTTTCCTCCTAGTAGCTGGTAGGGTGCTATATTTTAGATTAGGATGAGAAGAGTGCTGATAACATGCTGATGTTTTAATTGCTGCAGAGCAATGCTTACACTAAGCCAAGGACTTTTCAGCTTCTCACTCTGTCCTGGCAGCGGGCAGGCTGGGGGTGCAACAAGAGCTGGGAGGGGACAGACCCAGGACAGCTGACCCAAACTGGACAAAGGGATATTCCATACTATCCCTGGGTGGTGACGTCATATAGGGGTGGCTAGCCGGGGCGGGAAGGGGGCAGCTGCTCAGGGTTGGGCTGGGCATTGGTCAATGGGTGGTGAGCAATTGCATTGTGCATCACTTGTTTGTACATATTATTATTATTATTATTATTATTTATCTTAATAAACTGTCTTTATCTCAACCCACAGGCTTCACTTTCTTGTTTCTCTCCCCCTTTCCAGAGAGGGTGGGGGGAGGGTGAGTGAACGGCTGTGTGGTGTTTAGCTGCCAGCTGGGTTAAACCACAACAATTTTATATAACCCCAACCTAAAAGTCTTCTATTAAAACCTTGTGGCACAGTTTGTTATAGAAAACAGACATTTTAACTAGATAGATCTCAATTCCTGTTTGCATAGCTTAATGGTAAAATGTTTATTGAATGCCATAGTGGATTTTTTTTTCCCTAAATTATTTAGAATTTAAGCATTTTACATGGAAATTGTGAGCATTCTCCCTATTTTTCATGTAGGTCCCGTACACTGTTCAAATAATTTTTATCTGTAGGATCATAGTTACGAGGGTGGGGGAAAGAATATAGTTTTTACTAATCTTTTCTGTATTTCCAAGCAGCTTTTGTTGAGCATGATCTGAACTAACCAATGAAATGAGGTCTGGACTTTCAGCTAACCTGGATAATTTCCTGGAAAAAAATTGTTGCTGACTTTAGATCTTTAGATCTTTAGACCTTTAGATCTTTTGTACTTTTCATAGCTGGAAAATTTGAGGTGATCTCTTTACAGACATGACATCAAAAGATAAATGTCACTTGTGAACACCAGTAATGTGAAGCAAGATTTCTTTTGAAGGTTAACCACTCAATGTCATGAAAACACTCCCTGGAATCATTTTAAGGGCTGTATGTTAAAAAAGATAGACCTAATCTCTGATCTGAGGCTTATAAATGTTCAAGCTTAATTAAATAACTTTCTTGACTTGAGAAACTATCAACTAGAAAACCCATAAATAACAAAAACTTTTAACTCCAGATACAAAAATTTCCCATGTAAATAAGCCATGTACTAGTCAGTTTTCTATCTGTGATCCATGTATCTCAGACCTAAAGAAAGAAATTAGAAGAATTATAATAGTACTTTGGTTCTGTGGTGAAAAAGACTCATACTATATGAACAACCTTTTAGAACTGAACTAACTGAACAAATTTTAATATATATTCAGAAAAAAAACTTATAATGTGATAATATAGAAAATAAATGCACATCATTATTTCTAGAATCATGCTGATCACCCTTTAAATTTTATTAAAGTTTTATTTCTTCATTCATTTATTTCTTCATACACACACATTCAAACACATAGCACAGCACAGAAGTATTGTGGTAAATATACCCATTTACCTTATTACCTTGTATTATACAAATCAATAAAGCTCACAACTCCCCTAAGGAAAAATCTGGGAAAAAGTTTATGTATTCATGGTCATTTTAATTCCTTTTTACCTCCACTGGGAATTCTTCTTGTAACTATTATGTTCTCATAAGTTTACTAAAAACTAAAATAACATATACAAAGCAGACGACTATACTTCAGTATTCTCTGTTTCTAGTTTCAGCACATTTCACAGGGAGAAATAAAGAGGCGTTACTGAAAGATATTGCAGTATGAATGTTCCCAGCAACCTCTAAAATCTTCATTTGCCTTTTTTTTATTTAATAATAATTTTATTTCTTTGTACTTTTCAATTACCACATAATCACATAATCTTACTTTTTTTTTTTTTTTTTTTTTTTTTTAAGAGCAGATAACTACACAGAATCACAGAATCACAGAATTTCTAGGTTGGAAGAGACCTCAAGATCATCGAGTCCAACCTCTAACCTAACCCTAACAGTCCCCACTAAACCATATCGCTAAGCTCTACATCTAACGTCTTTTAAAGACCTCCAGGGATGGTGACTCCACCACCTCCCTGGGCAGCCTGTTCCATTGCCTAACAACCCTTTCGGTAAAGAAGTTCTTCCTAACATCTAACCTAAAAATCCCCTGGCACAACTTAAGCCCATTCCCCCTCGTCCTGTCACCAGGCACGTGGGAGAACAGACCCACCCCCACCTCACTACAGCCTCCTTTGAGGTATCTGTAGAGAGAGATAAGGTCGCCCCTGACCCTCCTCTTCTCCAGGCTGAACAAGCCCAGCTCCTTCAGCCGCTCCTCGTAGGACTTGTTCTCCAGGCCCCTCACCAGCTTCGTCACCCTTCTCTGGACCCGCTCAAGCACCTCCACGTCCTTCTTGTAGCAAGGGGCCCAAAACTCGCTACTACAAAATACTATAATTCCATTAAAATCAATACAGCTACTCCTTTTTTTTTTTTCATTTAGATTCCATGAGATTGAGTCTTAATTGTCTTTAATGCTGAGAGCAACACCCTTTTTACTTGCAGATCCCAAAGTGCTTACAAATGAGATTATTATCTTCATAATCCCTATTTTGCAGAGAAATTAATTGAAATCCAATAGGTAAAGTGCCTTGTTCAGCATTTTTTAGAGTTTTGTATGTCAGTTCTTTAAACAACATTGCCTTATTGTGACCTCACTGGGCCCCTAGTAAATAAAACTATATTAAATATATAATCTTGCAACAAGTATTTCACAATCTTTTCATGTTCAAGCCATTGATTGATTTTTTATTGCTATTATTATTATTATCTTTCAAATTACATGCATTATATCTACATGTGTATGTCTACATACACAATGTCAGAAGGTCAGTATTACTTATGATGACCTCAATAGGTTAGATCTAACCTTCTCATTGTGCAGTATGCAGACTGCTCTAAAAGAGTCAGAATTGTAAATATAGATCTTGTTCTTCTTAAAGTGGGAAGTGATCATTCCCTCTGCTCAGCCTTGTTGAGATGCATCTTGAGTGCTGGGTCCCAGAACGAGATTTGTCAGGGATATAATGAGGCAAGTCCAACAAAGAGCTACAATGATGATTTGCAGACTGGAGTTCTTGAGATATATGCAATGTCTGAAAGAACTGGAGAAGAGCAGGCTCAAAGGAATCTTATCAATTAGCATAAATGCCTGATTGTATTGTCAGTTCCTGGAAAGTATTCTTTTCCTATTACATGACATAAATATCTTGGAATCTTTCACCTATTACTTTACTTTTTAATACCATATTGATAATGTTTCCTTCTATTTAATTTAATTTGTTAAAAAGTATACCCCAAAATAAAGGCATAGATAATTTCCATAACCTAACTTTTAAAAATTCAATGATGAATATACAAAAGAGAAGAAAAAAAAAAAAAAGAAAATGAATGCACCAAGCAAAAAAAAAAAAAAAA
>CM021733.1:73815492-73866677 GCA_011075105.1 Heteronetta atricapilla
ATTAATTATTAAAAAAAAAAAAAAAAAAAAAAAAAAAAAAAAAAAAATGAATGCACCAAGAAAAAAAAAAAAAAAAAAGAGAGAAAAAAAAAAGAAATAAAATAGTCTTCATCTGAAATCAAACCAAAGCCCTGGGTTGCATTTACAAGTTGACTTAATCGTACCATTTAATTTTTTTCTTTAGACATTTGGGATGTGAAATTGTCATTATTTATAGTACTTTGTTTTAAGTTACATAACTCTGTTATTTTTAATAAAATCTTTGTGGTTTGAAAGACAATGGAAATCTTGAAAAGTTAATGAAAGAGATTAGAAGAAATATTCATATTAATATATTTTTTTCTATAACATTGTAACTATCTCTATCTCAGGAAACAGGCAAAGTCATAAAAATAGTAGAGGACCAGAACAGAAATATTCACGTATTCCTTTTCAGTACACACACAAACATACAAACACAAAAAAATCTTCCATTCTCTGGAATAACAAATAAGATACAGTTTCTCATTATGCATAGTTAGCATGTCCTACTAATTTGCACAGGGTATAATCAAAAAGAAGAATTTATATGGATTCTTAAAAAGGAACATACATTTATACACAACAATAATCAGAACTAAGAGTCACTTAAATGACAATCAAGAATGTTGGAAAACATACATTATTTCAAACCTCAGCATAAAACCCAAATGTGTCTGCTTGTGGTTAGAAAGAAATTTTATTTGCATAAAGAATAAATTCTTAATTTATCATTCCCTTTTCTTTCTTGAAAGCCACCATATCACAGGTGTCTGGACAAAACAAATACTGTCATTCATGTGATTCATTTTCTCCAGAGAAACTTGTAAATGACAGTTCTGATCACAGGAGCATACAAAATAGGGTTTTCTTGTAGCTTAAATAAGTTGTTCAGAGAATTCTTGACTCTTCAGAGTAAATTTCTTTGAGGATATATATATATATATTTTTCCTCTGGCGTATATTGCACTCTCTGTAAGTACTCAGGTAAACAATCTCTTCAGATTCCTCGATCCACACATTTTTAATCAAAACATTTGTCAAGGCTACAATTCTGTGTTAGTCAAATATACTGATTTCTGTGTCAGTCAACTATACTGATAAATCCGCATGACAACATGACACGACACCCTTTTTTTTTTTTTTTTTTTTTTTTTTTTTTTTTTTTTTTTTTGTCTGTATTCTCCCTGAAACCTTCCTCAAGGTTGTGGTATAATCAACAGTGTAGAGGCCCACAAACTATGTTCTGACATTAGATATCTGATACTTCTCTTACCCGAATTTTGAAGTCTTCCTGCATCCAAACACATGCACACAAAGTACCAAAACCAGAAGCAGAGGCATATTACACCTTACATCACGGTCTCCACAGGTGGGGAAATATTCACATTAAGATCTTTGCTCTGACTCACTTGCAACAGGAACATAAAGATAGGTTGCACAGTGAATATAATACCATCAAAGTAAACTTTGCACATGGTCCCACACAGCGCATTTCTGCACTGTGGTTTCTGTCTTAGTTATGAATTAACTCCTTCCTTGGTTTGTACCTTTGCCTTGTCTGGGTCTGGGTCTGTTGACCAGCCTCCAGCTCATGCCCCATGGGATGGCAGCTGTCCATGAAGGCATAATCTGCACTGGAGTCCTCATCAGCTCCTAGCTTGTTCCCCTCACAGGGCAGTCCTGCTGCTCTTTGATGATCAGGTACAAGTGATTTATTCATGCTGTACAGTCAGAGTCCATACTCTTGTCTGAATTACACTGCTGTTTAATTTAGTATGTCACTGTAAAAATAGAACATTTTTCACATAGGTCAATCAATTTATCTGATTACCATTCATGTTAACACTCAAAGGCCAATGTTATAGCTTATTCTCTTGTAAACAAATTACAGAATCATTTATTTGAGTAATTTATTAGCCTAGAATCTTTTCTGCTTCCCGAGTCCCTGGAAGCCATAGCTGTCTAGATCCAAGTAACATTAGTACCCTAAAATTAACTTCTGAGATCACATTGGAATCAAAAGTTAAATGTATCAGGCAGGGAGATTTGTGTTCCCATATTTTCTCTTTACAATACCAAGGAAAACAGTAAGACACTTTTCTATGCAGTCTGTATTTAAAAGTAGAATTTACAAGGGATATATACTAAAGAAGTAGTAAGATCTTGTGATACCTATGAGATCTGTGAGCAGTCATCCTCTTAGTATTATTACTTATTAATATTATTAACTTGATAGATTTTTTAACTGGCAACATGATGAAGTTGCATGCAGCACTTCTGTCATTCAATCAGTATGCCTTTTTTCACTGTCTCTTAGTCTATCAAAATGTACAGATGAGTGGCCTTTTTGTTGCCCATTTCTCAGTACAGTATATTTCACAATAGGGAATTTATCATTGAAGAATAAGAAATAACTCTTCTGGTTCTTCAGAAGAGAGAGAATGATAATGGGAAGTCTAGTTTTGAAGAAACTTCAAACATTAAATAAACTTCAAATCTATTTATTTATTTTAATGAAAATTACTATATATTTATTTTGCAGAATGGTAGCAGAAATGGATTTTCATTTATTTTTATTTTTTTCCCCTTGATTTGGTGGTTGAAATCACCATTTTCTGGGGAAGTGAGATTTAATTTTTTGTTGTTGTTGTTTACAGAAAGTCTATCTGGCTCTTCATAGAAACTCTGCTTCAGAGACATAATGAGACAAACAGGATTGTGGGACACTGTGTCCCACAGGAGTTGTCAGACTTGAAATATGGTAGACAGCTTGGAAGGTCACTCTTCTAGAGTCTGAGAAATCATGGTTTTCACAGCTGAGAGCTTTTTTTTTTTTTTTTTTTTTTTGACAGCGAAGAGTCTTTTTGGACTAAGTCATCTAAAGAATAAAGAATACATGCTGCAACCACTTCAGAGAATGTTGCAACTGTTACCCTCTGTTTCCCACTTTTCTTCCCTATGATTTGTGCAAGAATGATGCCACAGGTTTCAATCTACAGGCATCTGAAAGATTGTGTTACTACCGTTCTGGTACACTTGTCCTTTATTGGTGAGGATCTGTCAGCAGCCTGTAGTGCCTGATGCCTTCTATGTCTGTGGTGTTTGGTTCCTTTTGTTATAAGAAATATGGCAAATCCTTGCACATGAAACAGAAGTGTTAGGGACATTATTTATTTTAATCATCTTTATTGCAGTAAGTCTCTTCTGAAAGCAAGTTAATCGCATTGTTCACTCTTCACTAAATTTCAAATTTCCTTCCTCTGGTCATTGGAAAGGACATTGTGTGATGAACTTGTGTGATGTGTTGTGATCTGCCTGGTAAGTTTTTGTCATGGATCTACATACTCGAGTAATTTAAACCACAATCTTTTATGCCATGATTAATAAACAGAAATAGAATTTTACATAGATTTACATAGGGTTAAAAGATAGCTCTAAGGAAAGAAAGAAATAAAAAGTGAAAAGTGTGTCTTCAGTAGTAATCTCTGAAATAATATACTAGCTTGATATTCCTTTGATGGAGCCAATAAATTAACCCCTGGCTCTGGAAATATCAATTCTATTTATTCAGTTAAGATACCTGATATTAGCTGGTGCAGTAAAAGATGAAAAGTCACTAATATAAGGAAAATTATGACATTTCTTCCATTCCATTGATTCCTGGCAATAATATGCCATGGCTATGAGCCTTAAATAAGAGTGAAAAACAGAACATTACCTACCTTATTGGTATTATTTTAAAAGTATGTCAAGTCCACACTGAGAGGAAAGCACTTGACATTGTTCGTTACAGCAGAAATTTTTTGCTGAGTCCCTAAAGTTCAAAGCCCAGTGTTTCTCATTTTTCTGGCCCAGATTCAGTGTAGCTTCAGCTACCTTTTAATTATATACATCTAAGTCCTTTGTCTCTGACTCTGGATTCCAGGAATTAGAAGCTATTGGAACTTTTTCTATGCCAAATAATTAATATGATAGTAAATGGTTATATTCTGCTTATATCATACTTGAAAAGTCAATTTGTTTCATGGATATTCATTGAAGGAGATGGGGAGAGCATTGCAGAATCTCTACTGTGTTCCATTTTATTTTATTTGTTTTTAGGGAAATGTATTGTTCAGTCTCTAAATCAGTACCATATTTGCTGCTCCATCTTTAGCCCTAATCTAATTCTGCTTCCATCTGGGCTTGAGCCTAATGTAAGGGCTTTAACCTCTTCAGTGATTTGCCTAGCAGTGACTTCTGTCTCTGTTTAGCAATACTGCTGAATTTCAGTACTTGTCTCCCTCTTAATCCAATCATTTGTATTCCTAGTACTTCCCAATTTGTCTTTTCCTTCCTTCTTTTTTTTTTTTTTAATCCTTTTTTTTTTCCTATAGAATCATAGAATGGTTTGTTGTGCGGGCTTCCAATAGACAAGGTTGCTTAAATTCTCATCCAACCCAGAACACCAGCAGTGACATAACTGAGATAATTTCTTATTCCTTCTGTCATATTTTCTATCCAGGACAACAATGGATATGAAAATTTAAGGGAAATTAATTTAAACTAGAGGACAGAAAATTCCTTTGGAAAATAGAATTGTCAGGTATTTTAGGGACCAGTCAGATCTCTATTTAACATCTGCAATTTCAGATTTTGCAGAGGCAAAATCTTAGTCACAACTTAGTCACATTCCTGTGCATTTTCACTGAAATGGCAAATGTCAAACCAATGTTATCTCACTGAATAAGTTAAAGACCCTGATCGATAGCAGAAAAATAAGATTTTACAGAGAAACAAATACAAATAATTGTATATGTTCACTGAGAACTAAGCAACATCCTTCTTGTCAGGGGGATTGGACTACATGATCTTCAGAGCTTCTTTTCAACCTCAACTATTCTTTATTTCTGTGATTCTGTGGTTTCTTATTCTCAGAAGCAGCTAATTCACTGAAACTGCCACTAAGAAAAGTTCACTGAAGGTACAACAAACACTGACAAAGAGGAAGCCTAAACTGGACAGTCCTTTTGAAAAATTCCAGCCAAAGTTATTTTATTTTTACAAAATAAACCCACCTAAAATAAATTTAGGCAATAAGAACCATCATTTTACTATTTTTAATAGAATATCATACATTTATGCAATAAGAAGTAAATAAGTTTTGTAAGTGCTATTTTAATTACTGTCAGGTTTTTCTGTAAATTTGTTAAAATATTTTACATATGTACAGAGAGGCAAGAAAGGTTTCTGTGGCAACCTTTGAATGGATTAAAAAAGAATGGGAAAAGATCAACTTAAAAAGTAACAGAAAAAAATCAAAAACAAAGATCCAAAAGAAAATTTCAATATAGAAGATTCTTGTACCATAATCAAATTCATATTGAAATGTCACAGGAAAGTACGTGATTGCATAATAATCTCAACTGGCTGCTATTTTACATTCAGAGCATGGTCTTTTTCAGTTTACATGTATTCAGCCATTTCAAGTAATGATTTTATAAATATTTAAATAAGACTAATATTTAGAATAAGAAGGTTAAAGAAGCCTGACTTTCAGAACTTTCCTCATGCAAATTATTGTATTTGAATAATAATTGGGGGAGTTAGTATTATTTAAAGTGTTCTGTGGCTTAGTCAAGCATGTAATTGAGTAAAAGGCACCTGAAAGAAGAAAGCTAGAGACCAGGAAGATATGAGCAGAAGAGCCTATATGGGATTTCTCTACTGTGGAACAGATACTCAGCTTCTTTGGAGTACAATAATATATTTTTCTGCTCCCATGTTCTTTGAATGATGTCATTTGAATTACTTCAGTTCTGTTTGCTTTCTTTTTGTGTCTTACAGAAACTGTACGATATTTGCAGAACAGAAGCTTTGTGTTTCAGGGTAAAAATTCTGAGAAGGAAGAAATCTTTTTTTTTCTTATTTAAAAATAAAAAAGGCAGAAAAAAGAACAGAGCAGCTGGAAGGTGATGATAACAAGAAAAAGGGAAAAATTAATATAATTAATAAAATTATGTAGTTGAATTTAATTAATAATCTGTCTAGACTAATGACAAAATGTGTAAAAACATTGAGGAATAACTATGGAATTGCACACTAAAGCTAGTAACTAGCCTAAGAAAACAGATAATCTCTTGAGATAACAGAAACAGCATAGCAGTTGTAACAATATGATGAAGGCTGTGAGCTGCTGAAAAAAGCAGCTCAGAAAGAGAAGACATGGATTAGTGATGCATACACATGCTATTAACATTATCTCTGTTGAAAAAAAAAAAAAAGACTATAGTTAAGGGAGTACTGACAAATTTTAGATGAACTGGAAGACCTAGTCATAGAGAGTAATTTTGAACTGACTGGTATTGCCTGATTGTGTTCAAATGAAGTCTCTAAAGCTTGCTGTTCAAAAACCAACAACAACAATAAAAGCAAACACACACACACACACAAAACAAAACAAAACAAACAAACAAAAAACATCAATCAAAGAAGACAGGTTATTAATTGAATAGAAAGATGAGGTACAAATTCAAATGTGGAGATGTAAAGAGTAGTCATATTTGTTAGTGTCATAGAACCATTGAATGGTTTGGATTGGAAGGAACATTAAATTCCAGTCCCCAAGTTATGGGCAGGGGCACCTTCCACTATTCCAGGATGCTCAAAGCCCCATCCAACCTGGCTTTGAACACTTCCAGGGGTGGGGCATCCACAGCTTCTCTGGATATCCTGTTCCACTGTCTCACCAACCTCTGAGTAAAGAATTTCTTCCTAATATCTAATCAAAAACTATTCTCTTTTAGTTTAAGGCCATTACTCCTGTTCTGTATCATTCCCTGATAAAGAGTCCTCTTTAAAGCAGTCTCCTATTTTCTTGTAGTTACAGGAAAGCTGAAATGAGGTCTTCTTGGATACTTCTCCAGGCTGAACAACCTCAATTCCCTCAGCCTCTCTTCATAGGAGAATGGGTGCTCCAGCCCCTTGATCATCTTCATGGCCCTCCTCCAGGCATGTAATACCTGTCCTTCTTTTGCTGAAGGCCCCAGAGATGAATGCAGTACTCTAGGTGGGGTCTCACAAGAGCACAGTAGAAAGGGACAATGAACTCCCTCAACCTACTTCTTTTGATGCAGCCCAGGATACAGTTGGCTTTCTGGGCTATTGAGCTTCCTGTTAAACAACAGAAAGCCCCAGGTCCTTCTCCTCAAGGCTGTTCTCAATCCATTCTCCACCCAGACTGTATTTGTGCTTGGGATAGCCCTGACCCAGATGCAGAACCTTCCACTTGGCCTTGTTGAACTTCATGAAGTTTGCACAGACCCTACCTCTCAAGTCTGTCCAAGTCCCACTGGATGGTATCCCTGTGTGTCAGCTGCACCACACAGCTTGGTGTCATTGGCAGACTTGCTGAGGGTACTTCAATACCACTGTTCATGTCAGCAACAAAGATGTTAAACAGCATCAGTCCCAATACCAACCTGTGAGGAACACTGCTCATTACTGATCTCCACTCAGACATTGAGCCATTGACCACAACTCTTAGAATGTGACTACCAAGAAGTCCATCCATCAAATCCATGTCTCTCCAATTTAGAGACAAGAATATAATGTCAAATGCTTTTCACAAGTCTAGGTAGGTGACCTCCTTAGTTTCCATGTGTTGGTGACGAGAACTGGCCTCA
Organism: Heteronetta atricapilla; assembly: GCA_011075105.1. Classification (NCBI taxonomy): domain Eukaryota; kingdom Metazoa; phylum Chordata; class Aves; order Anseriformes; family Anatidae; genus Heteronetta; species Heteronetta atricapilla. The sequence continues at coordinate 73,823,178 of CM021733.1, forward strand.
GGCAAGGGGGAGCTGATCAGCTTGCTCCTGCTCCTCTATACAGACTTTGTGGATGGAGGTCTGCATGCTTGGTATGAGAGTTTGGCAAAGGATGGAGTCTTGTGTTGGCAGAATGGCCCTGTTTTGGTGGCAGAACAGAATCTTGAAGGCCATGGTACACAGAGTGAAACCTTTTGCTTGATTATTTGTAAAATGAATATTAAAGACTCCCGAATATGATAATGAGCTTTATGAAGTACATGCTAAACTTATAGCATTCAACTCTCCACTCAAATCATGCTAAACATCACTCCAGGGTGGGGAACAGATAAGGTTAGGATATAAAGGAAAAAAGGAAAGTAGAAAAAAAATGTTAAGAAAATGTGTTAGAGATAGGAAAAAAGAAGAGCTGAGGAGAGAAAGAAGAAATTGAAGACTTAGAAGAGGTAGTTAATGGGCTGTGCTCCTTTCTCCTCCAACAAGAAAGGAATGTCTTGGCAAGTTTTGTTCCTTTACCTTTTGGTGAAGAATACTGAGACAACTTTTTGCTGGCACTAGTATTGTGTATTAGTGCTATTGTAGTGAGTGTATTTTTCAATGACAATTATTTTCACTTGCAAATATCTCTTGCCTTATTAAATACTATGAATTTGTGAAACTGTATCAGTGAAAGTTCTTGGCAGGGTTCTGAAACAGGCAAATGTTTGACTCTGATAAGTCCTCTTTAACACAACGGGAGACTTTCTGGATTTAATTTTCTTTAAAATCAATGATATTGTATCTACCTATAGCTAAAGCAATCATAACAAACTTATTTGGAATATTTTTCCAAAAGAGCTTTTAGAGTTAGCAAAGATTCTACAAATATGATAAAAAGATTGATCTCTCAAATGATACTAGACACTTGAATACTGTAATGGTATCCTTTCTATTGAGTTGTAACTGCACTGCAACCACCCTTCCTCTTTTCACTTTTCTTTTCAATTTAGATAGCTGAGGGATATTCTGTTATTTAGGCCAAAATAATAACAAAAACATATAAATCTGTGATAAAACTCACTGTTAATGTTTAAAAAAGCTTGGACAAGTTCTCTTGACACGGTTGTTTCCAGAAAAGGGCTGCAAGAGCAATTAAGGGTGAAGTGAGACGATCTTATGAAAGGAGGAAGAAAGAGCTTGTAATGTTTAGTCTGGAGAGAAGGATGACTGCTGCCTTTGCCATGAAATGAACTCAAAGGGAGCTGTGGAGAAAATAAGCAATAGGAACAAACAATTTCATTAGAAAATGTAAAGATAAGGAAGAGTGGGGGTGAATAGATAGGTTAAGTAAATAATAAGCATATTACTTTTAATTAAACATATGAGCTTAAGGCTATTAAAATCAAGCCTAATTCTGTTCCAATTTTCAACATAGATAGAAAGTAACACTCATTTGAGATGCATTCTCAAGAGCACAAATTTACAGAAATTTTCCTTAAGAAAGTTAAACCTACCTCTCTATTGTGATTTCCATTCTTCTATGAATCACAGAGAAAAAAAATATATAATATTAAGAGTTTTAGATTAGTCTGCATATTTATCTGATATCTTCTTAAAGTACCCCTTAAAATATTAATAATTTTGTGGTTGAAAATGCTGGTTCTGATTTGCTTAATATTTCAAGCCTCCCTTTGTCCCTCTGCTGTCATTAATAATCACATTTTTTAGAAAACAATTCAGAATAGAACTGTCAGAAGTTAAAGACAGACAGATACAATCAGCAGAATATATCCTTTAGTTAAGCATAGGTTTCCATGGTGAAATGTTAGTTTCAGTGAAATCAATGACCAAAACCAGTAAAATCTCTTGCATTTTCCAATATTGCCTGTCCAAATCAACTCCTTGTTGCAAAGGTCTTCTATTTTATATTAAATGTGTACCAGGTTCCTCTTTCATATAGTAAATAACAGTGAGTGAAATAAGTAAATAAAATTATATGTTCTGGGATTTTGTTAATGAAATGGTCACACTCCAGAGCATTTAAACTAAAATTTACAATTCGGTCATTTTAATTAACCTATATAACACTAATGTAGAGGTCAAAAGGACTGTTATTTTCAGGGACTGCCAAGTTAGTAGAAAAGCAGAGTAGAAAAGTGCCCAGTTTAAAAAATATATACCAAGAAAAGGAAAGTAATGTTTTTTCCTAGCAGCAGTATTTTTTAATATCTTCTCAGCTAGTATGCTAAGAAGCATATCGGTTTGTTTTTTCAGTCCTTTCAAGTGTGTGAAGGCCCTTTTTCAGGAAATCTCTAGCACGATTAATGAAATTATTCTCACAGTACAAAAATAAACAAACAAACAAAAAAAAAATAGAAAAGCCAGAAAAATATTACAGAAAATAAAAGGAAATTAATTTTGAGAAGAAACAGGAGAATAAAAATAAGTTTCAAGATCAAAGAGAAATATTCCCTGGCAATAATTTTACTATCTAGTCCCTACAGATGAGTATTTAGATATACAAGACCATAGTGCCAGAGAACAGGATGACAGTTCTCCACTGGAGACACTCCTTCCCTCTGCTGTTCTGACATCCCTTGGTAAGAAAGCTGTTGGAGGATAGCAATGGAAATGGGGCAGCTTTATTCAGTGCAAAGTCATTGTATTTGGCATACCACCTTACTGTACCATTTGGTGTAAGCCGCAGATATCTAAATATGTGCCATAAAACAAAGCCAAATCTGTTGCCTCCAGGTAAACTGTAATTTTTATGATGATAGAGGAACTGCAGAAGAAAAAAACATCTGAAACTGTAACCCCTTCATTACCCCATCTGCATGCAGAGAACACAGTACTCAGCCACATCAAGCTGACTTACCTTAGACAACGTGTAGATCCAGTTAAACTTTATCATTTAATAACCTGAAAAAAAAAAAAAAAGGCAAAACTGAAGATCAAGAAGGGTGGAGTAGACAAAGAAAATATGTAGAGGAAGAAAATATGTAGAATCAGTTACACGGACAACAGAAGGAACAGTAAAATGAAGGTCTCCAGTAAATTTCTCTGGTAATTTTCATCTCATTCCAGCAGCAGTAAAACCACAAGTAATACTGGATCAAATCACATTTTACAGATAACCTGTGAATGGTATGCCTGAAGCCATTTCAGCAATGTATTAATGGCCTAACAATGGAAAAAGTTGTTGCATACAGTCCAAATGATATAAAATCTTTCAGAGCAATATTATGTAGATGAATTCTCATCATTTTACAGTAAGATCTGTTCCTTGCCTCAAATCACGGTACAAGCAAGATATGTAATTCACAAATGACAGCTACATTGTGGAATATTGCTCAGATGACAATTCATCTCTGAAATTATCCTCAACTTGAAGACTGAAATATACCCCAGTTTGTAGAGCTATTATGGTCAAAATCTAATTTTCAGCTTTGTAAATAATGAGAAAGGCAGAAGTTAAGTGTGTGGTTTGGTTCATATTTTTATAATCAATACAAATTTAAGGAGGCAAGAAGCCCTGGAGAGCTGATCCAGTCTTCTTTCCATGAATATTTTTTTTTTTTGATGAATTTGGAAATAGACACAAGCTTGTATTGGAAAACAGATATGCCAAAAAAGAGTATGTCTTTGACATATACATTTATCTTTCTATTATGATTCCCAACATCTAATTACATCTAGTTTTGTTAACATCAACAATAACAGAAAAAAAAATCTATTTATTTTGATTGTTCTTTGAATGATTTGGTAAGGCAGTCAGTGATGGTTAGTCAAAATGAACCTTGATAGCTGAAATGAGGTAAGAATCTCACTTTGACCATAAATAATCAACTTCTCTTATTTTTAAAAAATTCAAAGTTATAATTTATCCAAATACAACTAAAAGCAATACCAAATGATCAAAATTTATTGCAGTATGGAAATGTTGATTTCCTATCAGAACTATTGGTATTAAATTCCCATCAGAACTGTTGGTATTATCTGAGACAGCCTGTATGGCTTCGCCAAGGGTAAATAATTTCTGACCAGTCTGGTGGCTTTCTACGATGGAGTGACTGCATCAGTTAACAAAAGAAGACTGACCAATGTCATCTACCTGGACAAAGCCTTTGACATGGTCCCACACGACATCCTGGTCTCCAAATTGGAGAGATATGTGGGTGGATTGATGGGTGGACCATTCAGTGGATAAAGAGTTGGCTTGAAGGTGACCACCACCCAGAGAGTGGTGGTCAATGGCTCTACATCCAAGTTGAGTCTGGTGATGAGTGTACCTCAGGGGTCTGTCTTTGGGCAGGTACTGTTTAATATCTTTATCAGTGACATTGAGAGTGAGATTAAGTGCATGCTCAGCAAATTTGCAGATGACACCAAGCTGAATGATGCAAGAGAAGGAAGGGATGACATCTAAAGGGACCCAGACAAGCTTGCGAAGTAGGTCCATGTGAACTTAAGGGGGTCCAAGTCCAAGAGCAGGGTGCTGCACCTGGGCTGGGACACGGACATGACTACAGACTCGGTGAAGAACTCATTGAGAGCAGCCCTGCGGAGAAGGACTTGAGGGTTCTGATGGATGAAAAGCTTGACATGAGCCAACAGTGTGTGCTCACAGAAGGCCAACTGCCTCCTGGGCTGAATTAAAGGAATGTCCAGCATGTCAAGGGTGATGATTGTCCCCTTCTGCTCTGCCTTTGTGAGGGCTCACCTGGAGTACTGCATCCAAGTCTAAGGCCCCCAGCACAAGAAAGATGTGGAGCTGTTAGAGAGGGTCCAGAGGAGGGCAACAAAGATGATCGAGGGGCTGGAGCATCTCTCCTATGAAGAAAGGCTAAGAGAGCTGGGGCTGTTCAGTCTGGAGAAGAGAAGTCTTTGGGGAGACCTCATTGCAACCTTTCAGTACTTAAAAGGGGCTTATAAAAAAGAGGGAGATTGATTCTTTGCTCAATCAGATATTGGCAGGATGAGGGAGAATGGTTTTAAACTAAAGGAGGGAAGATTTAGTTGAGAAGTTAGGAGGAAATTTTTTCACTCAGAGGGTGGTGAGGCACTGGAACAGGTAGCCTAGAAAGGTTGTGCATGCCTCTTTCATGGAGGTTTTCAAGACCAGGTTAGATGAGGCCCTGAGCAACCTGATCTAGTCAGTGGCATGCCTGCCCATGGCAGGGGAGTTGGAAATAGATGGTCTTTAAGGTCTCTTCCAACAAATACTATTCTATGTTTCTATGATTTCTATGTTTCTAGGTTTTCAGTGAAGGTAAAATGTGAATCATCTTGATACTTTGCCCCCTGTTAAAATAGAGTGTTTAAAATAGGTCATATTAAAGTACAAATAGTGTTTTCCATGGAAGTTACATTTTCTCCTGGTGTACAGCAATTTTTTTTTGTTTTCTTCCTGATCTTTGCACATCTTGTAAAGTGCAAAACATTTTCCTTTCAAGTACAAGACATTCATTGACTTTCCTAATATCAAGACCTTTATCACTAATCAGAAGGTGAAATCCCCAAATAATTATTTTTAGTTTAATTTGTTAGGAACATACCTAGAAAGTTTGGAAATGGCCCCTATTGAGTGAAAGGAAGAGCATGTGAGACGTTTTGGAAGGAGTGTTTGGCCAGTGGTTTAAAACTAAAAAAAAAAAAAAAAAAGTGTATGAAAGAACCTAAAAGGTAAGCTTAAAAGGATCATTTTCAGTATTTCCTATTTTAAAATAGGACTGAGAGGACAGGGATAATATTTTTCAAAAACATTTTTTCAAAGTTTTCTGGTGGTTGTGTTTCAGGCTTTACTTTGTCGGTTTATTCTAAATATAGCTTTTCTCTTTTTAATACTGTTTATATGAAAAAGCTCTAACAGTTTAGTCTATTAGACCACCATTTTAAGGGGGAAAAGGGTCTGCTATATGTACCTAGAAATAACTGGCATTTCCTTTCCCATTTAATTAATACAGCTAGAATCCCTGAATTTATTCTATAATGTACTTTACATGAGCTAACATATAAGCCTCTACAGCTCAGAACAGCCAATTATACCTGCTGACTGTCTGCTAGTAGCCATGGTATTTGCAGGCTTTGGTGCTTGTTTTCACAGCAATCTCAGAGCTTAAATAAGCTCATACACTGGCTCAGTTTGTTCAAAATTCATGCTGCCTTGGCTTTTGCCAGGGGATCACATGGCTGCTCATTAGGGACTGAAGAGCAAGGCTGTGGAGCCTTGAGGGCTTTGTGCTATGCCAAGTATTTCACAGGAACAGGAGGGACATATTTTTCTTAAGCTAGTGCAGATGTCTCAGCAAAATTTTACAAAATTCCAAAGCTTTTTTTTTTTTTTTTTTTTTTTTTTTTTAATGCATATACTCTTCATTTAAAACTGGTTTTATGTTGTGTCTCTTTATATTGTTAAAACTGCCAACAATATATGATGAAGTTAAAAGATACTGCTTCATTCTTTATGCTGTGGGTCTAGATTCATTTGAGGAAGCAAAGGAACTAAAATTTAAGCATTCTAATCTATTATTAATCACTAAATATGTCAAACATAATCAGTCAAAAACTCCCTGTCATGTCCATGTTCTTGTTTCATGTTTGTAATTTTATTAAAAAAAAAAAAAAAAAAAAAAAAGTTGCCTCCATCCTCAGACTCAGTTAAAGTGTTAAAATTACCCATTTTCTAAATCTTGAAAATTGGTTCTGAGGATTGAGGTTGGTTCTGAGGATTATTTTAAAAGGATTTAAATTATTGAATATGTATATATATATATGCAGTTGAGACCATAATTTCCCTTCATTAAAAGGAATCAAATTCTAAAGGAACAAATTCATTGTACAAAAATAAGAAAATGTATTTGTGGCAAGTTACCCTTTGTTCTAAACATTGGCATACAAAGAAAAGTGAAATATTTCCAGGGTGGCAGGTGTACTCTGTACTACAGACTTCTGCAGTCTGTTTCAGTAGCCATTGGATTCTGCAATGGCTGTCTAGTGTAATTAAGGAACATCAATGCTTTTTCTGTAATTTCATCTTACCACCTAAGGAGTTTCATTCTAGGTGTGGTTGTTCAGCTATGTCACTTCTGAAAAAGTTAAAGGTAACTAAGCTTACAATATATATATATATATATATAAATTTTGTAAATCACAGCTTTGATTACTTTGCTGATTGGTGTTCCATTAGCAAATCTATGTACAATGCATGTTATTACAACATATGATTAATTTAACTTTCTAAGTGCTGGTTCTGATTGGGGATTGCCTGCATTACAACAAATCACGCCTGTCACAGCAATGCTACATAGAAGTCCAATGATGTTTCTTTATTCAAAGTGCAAAAATAGAACCTATGTGTGATTGTGTGTAATCAGCTTTTTCTCTAAATCAAAACTGGTGAAGCAGGGAGTTCTTGATTATCACTATGTCATCCATTCTCTTTCCCATAATATCACACTTTGCTTTGGAACAACAACACCTGGATGAGTTGTGAGGACATATATGACATGTATCATATGAAAAGAGAAGTCTCATCTTAGGGGCAGTGTAATTCACCCCCACCATAACCTTAAAATACTCAATAAAGTATTAGTGAGTCATCTCCCCATGGTGCTAAGCACATGCTAACACCAGGGTCAGCACCGCAACCCACTGGAACAAGAGCAATACTGCACCTGCTTGTTGGGATCCTCTCTGGCGTTAGAGCTTTTGGAGATCCCACAGAAGCTAAAAACAATGTGATTTTTATGTACAGGAAATACAAACACAATAAAGGACAGGCTAGTACAGTGCTTAATGTATGTGAGAAAAAAAATATTGGAGGAAGAAGAAAAGAGCACGTATCTAAGGAATTAATAACTTTACAATTATATTATTTTCCTGTTGGAAAAAATTCTCCTGAAAGATAAAGCCATAAAAGTAAGAAAATTGCTAAGGGTGGATATATGCCAGTGCATTCTCTGCTGTTGCTACCATTGCTAGAATTTACAGCAGCAGTACAATGGAACCATTGATTGGTGTAATACATTCTGCATCCTATGTTCCAAAATAAATGCAGACAGAGTCACGTATCGAAGTGCAAGACTTTGCAATACAAACTTGATTCTTCATCTATAACATGCTCTTGAACTTCAAGAACCAGTAGTTGGATCAAGTACTAGTAAATCCAGTGATTCTGAAAGTGTTACACCTTGCCTGCACTGAATACTTACCACAAAACAGCAGTTCTAAAAATATGAGTAGTTTCCTGTGATTTAACTCATTAAAATAAAAATGGCTAATGTTTGCCACTGTTAATACATGATAAAAGGAGAGTTAACTTTTATATTTTCTTTCTACCAAAGGCTTCTTTGAAAAGCAACCATCTTTCAGTTCATTTGACAAGATTTAAACACAGACACATCATCTAGAAGCTTGTATCTGATCATCTAGTAAACCAGAGTGGTTATATTCCCTAAAAGTGCCATAGACAGCTACGTTTATATTAATTCATTCACAAAGAGAGTAATTTTATACTTTCCTGATCAAAAAGGCACCACAGCACTTTTAAAAATCAATATTGACCTTTGTTTTTTTAAATGGTATGAAAGTATTTTCAATGAAACCTAGCCTGATTGTATCAGCTCAATGAACTTGAAAATTGGCAGATTTCAAGTGTCTTTAAGCTTATTGCAGATAAATTCTACAGCTTTATTTGGGAATCAGATTGCACTCTTGGTAAAATAAATATATAAAATTATACAAGCCTGTAAAGCTATTAAATAAGTAGTAATTATATGCAATGGAAAAACACATCCAGATCAAACTTCTGGTATAACACTAGTAAATAAATTTTGCTAATTTCACTATTAAAAGAAAAAAATTCCTAATACAAGGTAGATCTGTTTCATGGCTTCCATTAACATTCTCCTTCTTCCTGTGGAGGTTAGAATTGATCCCTTAAAAGTATTTGGGAACTGAAGAGATCTTTCTGACTGTCTCCAAGCAAGAAAGCAAATAAAAGTTTGTTATAACAATGCCACAATATAAACTTCCGAACTTATTTTCCCTAGCACATTTCTCCAAGTTATTTGTATTTTGTCACTCTGTCATTCTTTATTTTATTTTATTTTATTTTATTTTATTTGTTTTGTTTTGTTTTGTTTTGTTTTGTTTTGTTTTGTTTTGTTTATTTGGTTTTATTTGGTTTTAGTTTTATCTTGTTCAGCTAGTTAGTGAGTCCTTCATTGTACCACAAAATTAAATGTCTATACTCCTGGAAATAAACCACCTACTTACCAGATTTTTTTCACCTGTTTTGCATCAAGACTGTTGTGGTATATTGAGTGATGGAGGAAAAAGAGGAATAATTTTCATTGCTTTGATGTGATTAATTAATAATTAAGGTATTCCTGACTGGGTATTATTATGTGACAATGTCATTGTGTCTTCTACTCTAATGAAATAAGCTATTGACTTGAGGCAGATAAAATGCATACTCTGTAACTATATTTTCATTACTAAAAATTTTGCTAGATTTCTAAAACTCTCTCTCTCTCTGCTCTTTTTCTTTCATTTTCTTTATTTTCTTTACTTTTTTATTTTTTATTTTTTTTTTTTTAGTACGCTTAATTAATTTCTGGACACTCTATTGCAGTAAGATACAAAAATGTATAGTTGCTATACAATGTGTTATACATTTTTTTATTTTTTTATTTTTTTTCCCCTGGGAGGAGAAATTTTCATCACAAAAAGAAAAAGGACTTTCAACAAGTAATATATTCAACTCTCTCTCCTCACTTCTGTTCTGTAAAACAGTAGGCCTTGGAAGCTTACCTGTTTAAGGGGCTTCATGAAAACATATATTTAACACAAGAGTTGTGGGGTTTCGTTTGTTTGTTTGCTTGTTTGTTTCTTAGAAAATTGTACAGAATAGAAATCAAGACTTTTTATGCCCTCAAGAAGAGAATGTTTCTGGAAAACATCAGGAGGCTAAGAGGTTATTTTTCAGTGAATATCACTGAAATGATCAAAGTGATCACAGATTTCATATAGTTTGGAAATAGAGAAGAAAGAACTCTATTAGACATTGGAAAGTATTTTTCAAATTGAAGTAATGGCAATGCATTGCTAACCTGCTAGTCTTACCCTGATTTAATGGTATTTGAAAAGATAATAAACAGGCTCAAGTTGTTCTACAGCATACCGAGAGCAGCATTCTGTGTCTTGAACACATAATTCTTATTTTTGTCTGAGAGAGAAATGATTTTAAGAGCAGTTTGTTTTATTTAAATCTCTTGATAATATAATGATAGCAAGAGTATATGGCACTTATGCAACTGATACAGAAAAGTCTTCCAAAGAAATAAACTACTAGTTGTATTGGAAGTAAAATTCATTTCATTATGAAAAGACAAAGACTCATGTTAATTAGATTAAATATCCATTGAATATTAAATAAGATCTTAAATTTCTAAGACAACTTTTTAATAATGAGCTCTAAAAGACTAATAAACCATAACAAAAACTGTCTTTAATCGATCCTTAACAGTGTGTGAAAACTGCTGTAGTCAAAACCATTTAGCATATTTCAGAAAGAAAAAAATTCCTTTTACATGTAAAAATTGAAAACAAGATTGAAAAAAATAAAACACTGGGACCATTCATATAGTACATACAAAACATTTTTCATCCAGATCAACCTGTCCTTAAATTAGATTGGTTTTCCACAACAGTACTTCTGTCAGATCTTTAAGATATTCACTATTTGTTGTAGTATTAAAATTCATGAAACATAATAATTGGCAAGACCTTGTGGATGAAAGCCTAGACAAGACATTTTCTGCTTTGACAAGGATTTTTATGTTGTTCAATATGGAATGATGCCTAAGAATGCTTCTGTCAGATTTGGTAGCAACATTCTTCTTTGTAATCAGTGGCTGAGGACTTATAGAGGACCAAAGCATTTAACTACTTTTCTTGCCATGCATTGTCATTTAACTTCATCCTAATAGCTGCCTTCAGATGTCACTGAATAAAAATTAGATGATACAGATCAGTACCTTGAAATTAGTCTCTTCATGTTGATATTATTTTTATTTTTATATGTCAACTTACGTTGTCAGTGCAATGACAACTAAAGAACAGTCAATACTGTTGTTAGCAATTCTAGTAATCTATATCACATATTTATAGTTTTACACAATTTGTTCACAGTTACAAAACAGTACATAACACTAGTGTTTTTTATTTATTCATTAAATTTTATTAGAGAACTTCAGCTTATTATGTGCATAATATTTTCAGGGAACAGTTCTATAAGTTTAATTATCTACTGCTATTCAATGTTAATGTTCTTTGTACTCTTTGTAAAACAGGCTGTACCTGAAAATTTAATTTCTAAAACAAAACAAAACAAAACACTTTTTTTTCCCCTCTGGCAAGTAAAGCATATTGCTGAGATTTCAGGAACTGACAATACTTTCCACAACGTTTTTTTTTATTATTATTATGAGTAATTTTTTTTTATACTTTAATACTAATAATGGTGCTCTTTTTTATTGTAGTATTGCACTGATTATATTTATTAGTCATCCACTTGTCTTTTTCTATCTCTGAAAGACACCTTCTCCACTTCTTTTATTTCTTTGTCCTAGATAAGTAAATATCTACCTCTTAACCTTCACTAAAATATTGTTTTCTTTTTAGGTTGACTCCATTTCATCCATAAAGCAGTGAGTCCTTCTTTTACCTTCTTAGTGTTATCCAGAAATTATGAAGAGTCAAGTTATATTAACTTTTCATCACTAATAATACTATAAATAACATGAGTGTCTCAACTGCACAGGATTTTTAAAGTCCCTATATATCAGTGAAAATTTCACACTGCCATTTTTTTCAAGAAATATTTAGATACTTCTTGTACTTCTTGTGTACACTTAGAGAAGACATATCAATGTTTCTGCGTTGAATAAATTACATTGACAATAATTTGTTATACAATTCTTTAAAAATTACATTGACAATGTATTTTATACTACCTTTTAATTATCATTGTACAAATCAGATGTTAATATATATATATTTTTACTGCAGACAATGGAAAAATATAATAGCTATCACTTCTTGAATCATCCTGTTTGCCCTTCCTGAATATTCTGTACATCATTAGCTCTATCTCTGTTAAATAAAATTTCTGTAGTATATCAACATTCATTAAAAATAGATTTCAGCAAACCATATATCTTCTCATTCAGCTCTTTTATGAGTCCCACATGCAAGTTATCAAGATGTGATGAATTAAAATTGTTTATCCCCTCTAAATCCCCCTTGGAATATTACAATCTTTTACTAATGGAAAATAAATTGCCTTATCATCTTTATGTGATATACTCCTGATTCTTTCCAAGTACTTAAATTATTTATTGAAATTTTCTGGCTGTTCTACAAGGCCTAGTATAATCCATATGAAAAATGTTATCCCCCATCTATCTTATAATAAGATTATGTTATTTCTAAGATTTCTAGCATTCCTAAGATACTTTTGAAAGCAACTACTTTTTACTTCTTCCAGCCTTGCATTTTTCTTGATTTCTTTCAAATCTCCTCATCTTCTCCATTTAGGAATTGTATCAAAGTTAATCATTTACTGCCATTTGAATTATAATTGTAGTTCCTAACAACATTCTTGTTGTCTTTCCTAACAACAGTATGTAATATATTCTTTATGTTACATGGCCATAACAATATTGTTAGTAGTCTTGGAACAAGTTCAAGATCAATAATTTATCATAATTAATTTCTCACTAGACAAGTTGTACTTAGGATTAGAGGTTACTTTTATACAAACACATGTTTAGCTATTAATTTTTCTAGAGAGATAAGACAATGTTCAGAGATCAAAAACCATTTTCATTTTATATTTTAATTTTGAAAAAAAAATAAAAAGTTTATGAAAATAAGCAATTTTAATTCTCATGAGATCAAATGCATACTGGATTCATTTGCAGCTCATGATGTACTTGATGCATGATGAATGAAGGTCATCTTTACTTCATTTTCTTCTTTTCCTTTTACCTTTTTATTACCTGTTGAGTTCTTGTTTTCCCCATCTTCATCACTGCTTTTGCCACCCTAAGCAACAAAACATAATATCTAACATTTTCTTCTCACTTTTTCTGCATTCCTCTTTAATTTTTACAGCTTTCTATTGCAATTTAAAATAAATGAAACATCTTTCTGAAAAAGTAAAGACTGCTATTAAACACTAACTGAACAGAAAATTATGAAAGTGAGAAGGCAAACAAAAATAGGTGGGTTTTTATATATTCAGGGAACAAATGGAGAAAAGCAGAAATAAATATGATTTCATTTCTGGGAACTTACATTCGTTTTTATTTGATTTTCTTTAATTATAGGCTGAAGAATATTTTAAAAAATGCTTAGAAGTAAAAGAAAAAAATAAAAGTCTTTGAGGTTCTAGTGTTTTCCTGTAGAAATAAACCTATAGGCTCATCTGAGTAATATTATTGAAATCAGTGAAAACAAAACAAAACATAACATATAGTATTATATGTATATGTACGTGTATATGTATATATATAAACCTCTACATAACAACTTCATATATGGTAGAGTACCAGAAATGAATATGAATTGGCAGGGGAGCTGAGAACAAAAGGACACAGTTTTCTAAACTGCACGTTATGAGCCTCTCTTTGCTATATGGCTTCCTCTGTGAGCAAGGAATTGACCCGTCCTGTTTGTCTACAATCTGTGTTTGCTAGCTACTCTTATTCTTGGAAGGGACCAAGGACTTTTGATGCAATATTAATAGTCAAGTCTCTCTCTCTCTCTCTTTTTTTTTTCTTTTTTTTTTTTTTTTTCTTTTTTTTTCTCCAAATGATAATGTATTTTCACAGGTAGAAAGGGTTTAAATACCAAGTGCTTAAAAATTCCAAAGATTTATGAATCTAGGGAGGTCTATTGTACCTTTTGCGTGGCAAAATCTTCATGCCTCTACACCACACTGGAAACATTAATTTTAGATTACAGAGGCTCTTATGAATTAAATTCTGTGTTGTTATCAACTGGAAGGGCAGAAGAACTCACTAATTCACTATAATTTAATATTTGGCCTGAATATCTCAGATAAAATCAAAATAGATCATTCCTGATTTCTCTACTTCATTTGTACTGCAAAGAAAAGCAAAAGGATATACTAATTGGAAATAACAAAAGAGAAATCAGTTGGAAAGACTCAGTCCAATTAGCCATCCTATATTTAGGAAGCTTCACAACTTATAACTACATTTTCTCGTGTCTCAAAAAGCTGACACATTGAATTGTGGCTTTAGAGACAAAGAGAGTCTAAAGCATCCAAAATGACCTTGCATAGCTTTAAATAAAATTTAAAGAAATGTTTACACTTCTAATCTTTGGCTGGAACCAAACAGTACTATGTGTTAGGAGTTAATTAATATGAATAAGAAGTTTTGGTAATGCAGGAGCTTTATACATAATTTAGAACATTTTAATTAAGACCACAATGAAATTCTTCCACACATTAGTACTTTGCATTCTAGATTATAGTTAACATATTGATGAAATCTACTTAAAAATAAACAAAAACAAACAAACAAAAAACCAACAAAACAACAACTAAAACTAACCACCACCACCCCCCAAACACACACAACACACACACACACATACACATTAATTCTGTCTTCTCTGAAAGAGAGGAACCAATAAAAGTAAATCACTTGTCTCCAAAAGAAAGGTTCAGAAAGCTGTAGGACAAAACCAGAAGATTACAGAATAAGGTATTTTGTATCACAGCCATGGGAAATAGAAAATAAGTGGTTTAAAGCGTAGGTAAGTAATTCACAACAGTTAGTGAAACTGACAGAAATCTTAAAAATACATCTTGTATTCTGCATATATTAAAGGAAATATGCCTATTTTGTCATCTCTGGCACAGCTGAGTTACTATTCACCTTATTCACTCTTGATATTTCCTTTTGGCACCATTTTTTAAGCTTATTCAATAAACTTTATAGAATCACCTCACAAAAAGTAGAAACAAGTCTCTATCCATCTTTATTTATGGAATGGGAAGAATGTTTTCAATACATTGTACATTAAGTATGTTTCTCACCATTATAACTCTGCAGCTCTGAGAGCACTGGAATTGTTGGTCAGTTTTTCAACTTCCTTTTCTCCTTATTCTAGCTTTTTTTTTTTTTTATTTATGTATTTATTTTTTTCCTAACATGAGCTTTCTGCTTATTGAACATTGAAGATTTCTTTCATAAGGAACAAATTCTAACAAGCAAGAATGACTGAAACATCGTTACTTTATTAAGCTAGAGTATTTGGCAGTCACCTGAGGAACCCATAATAGGTAGAATCATAGAATCCTGGAATGTCCTGAGTTAGAAGAGACCCACAATGATCATTGAGTCAAACTCCTGGGTCTTCACAGGACCACCCAAAAATCACAGTATTGTCCAAACACTTCTTGAACTCCAGCAGGCTCAGTGCCATGATCACTGCTGTGGGGACCCTGTTCCAGGTCCCAACTACCCTATTAGTGAAGAACCTTTTGCTGATATCTAACCTCAATCCTGTTGCTGCTTCATGCATCAGAGAGAAGAGATCAACATCTGCCCCTCCATTCCTCCTTGTGAGGAAACTGTGGACCTCACAGAGGTCTCCCCTCAGTCTGCTCTTTGCCAGGCTGAATAAACCAAGCAACTTGAGTGACTCCTCATACATCTTCCTCTCCATGCCCTTCACCATCTTTGTAATCCTCCTTTGGACACTCTCTTTCATTTTATGTCATTTTTATACCAAACTGCACACAGTATTCGAAATAAGACCACATCAGTGCAGAGCAGACTGGGGCAATCAGTTCCCTTAACCTGCTAGCAATGCCATGTTTGGTGCACCTCAGGATATGGTTGGCCCTACTAGCTACCAGGGCACACTTCTGGCTCATGTTCAACTTGCTGTCAACCAAAACCCCCAGATCCCTTTCCACAGAGCTGCTGTCCATTCTCTTGTCCCTGTCTGTACATATAGGTAGGATTGCTCATTTCCAGGTGCAGAATCTGGTAATACTATTCTCATCCGAGCAAAGAGACAAATTTGCTTGTCTGCACAGACAGATGCACTTGTGATGTACCTGCAATAGCCTCAAATTCAGGCAGATTTTTTTTTTTTTTTTTTTTTTTTTTTTTTCCTCTAGGATTTTCCAATAGCTCCAGTGTAATTATGACAATTAGTAAATTTAGGGAATCATTTTGGACATTGTTCTCTGTCTCCCCATTCCTTTTGCTCTCCCCAAAGAAGGTCCAAGGAAGGAACTATAAAAGGAGAATGGGATGCATACCAAAGGTATAATGCTGCAGTATTGCTGACACAGAGGACAAAAAGAAAACAAAAAATATTATAGGCTGAAAATTAGTTCCTGTCTGAATATTTTCCACATGTATAAAATATTCATAATTCCTATGAAGTACAAATTAAGCTTTGAATTATTGTGTCTTACTATAAATGAAGACAATTGTTAAATTAAAAAAATGGATATTTTCTTTGCATTGTTAAAAAATATATGAATGGATCTTCATTTTCTTATGAGGTAAGACCTACATGTTGCAGATGTTCCATGTATTCTGCAGTATGTTTCACTGAAAACAGTGAAACATTTTCAGATGCATGTCTCTCTCCAAAGTCATCCATAGAAGAATGTTGGGTGAAAGACTGAAAGAAGATAGGGGTATGCTGCTCCAGATGCAGGCACATATTTTTTAAGGATGAAATTCATTTAAGATGATCACAACTACACATTTACCATGTAGATTCAGTCTAAGCCAAGGACTCCACATTTTTATATTTTATATTAATGGGCCCCAAATATTTGCTACTTACACTTCTTTTATAGTTAGTGAATTTTACCTACTCCTTTAAAAGAATCTAGATACTGACTTGGATAATTCAATTACTTGCCAACAGATGGACATTCTGTCCCCTCTATGACTCCCTAAAAGTCATTCTGTCCCCTCTATGACTACATAAGACATAAAAGGATGACAAATATCAGACCTAAGATAGACCTAAAGCCTTCTCCAGTGTGGAGAAAGTCAGGAAATAGGAAATTACAGCAATACAAATGTCACTGAATGTCTGTTTTCAAATATCTGAATCTCTTCCTGGAGAGACTCAGTGGCTGATTGGAGGGTACATCTGAGTTTGTTCTCTAGATGTCGGTCCACAAAGCAATTATCTCCTGTTTATCTGTTATACCAACCAGTGGATGCCTTAGGATAACTCAAATGGCACTAGAACCCTGTACTTAGGGTATTTAAATGTTTTTAATAGTTATTGTAGAAAGAGATGAATTGTTCTGTAGGCTCCACCTAAATTTCTATTGAGCATGATAGGAGCTTAGATATCCATCTCATTTTTAGACACCTATGTTGTAGATAACTAGTTAGTTATCTGAATTTGCAACTGAATCCTGCCTGAAGTCTCTGAGAAGGGATCACCATATAAATTTTGAAGGGACTTGAGTCAGCTCTGAGGACTACAGAATATCCATGATCCCTGTAAAATGAAAAGGCTCACAGGGTCCATCAGAGGGCTTTTCTCAACTACAATGCACTTTAGAAAACTAGTAGTGCAAAAATAGATTTGTACAGCATCTTTGCTTGAACAATCTGGTTACCTCCATTCTTGTTAATTAAATTCTGTTCTAGCAGTTTAGCAGTGTATTCCAGTGGGGAAAAAAAAAGAAAAAAAAAAAAAGAAAAAAAAAAAAAAGTGTTTAATACTATCTTACACATATAGCCACTGTGTTTCAGGTTAGATATAGTTAGCTTGCACATTTTATCATTAAAATAATATGTTTATCCAAGATGTCTTTCCTGGAGAAAGTTAAAAGAAGAAATAGCTGAGTTTAGGACTAGTAGATTACTATAATTCCTACTTGCAGTGTGCTTTCAATACATGCCTTCAATACATAATACTGCCTATAGGAACCTTACAGAAACCAGACTATGTCCCTAGTAAAATATAAAATGGTATTGTGCAGAAGAAAAAGGGAAAGTATGAATTACCCCCCCAAAACAAACAAACAAACAAACAAACAAACAACAACAACAACAACAAAAAAAACCATAGTGTTTTATATCATTTTTCTTCTATTTTCCTGGGGTTTATAAATCATGCAGTCATGGTATCTGCTGAATGACAGCTATGCAAAATAATTGTGTATAAATATTTCCAGTATAACTAATTTAACAGTTCATATCAAGCACTAAACTATTCTGTTCTAGTAAGGGTCTACCCTTTCAAGTAGCAATAGAAAAAGCAGAGTCTGCATAACACTATGGCTTCCACTCTTGCAGTTGACTTCTTTCTGAGTTATTACAACTTAGAGTGAGATCTGTCTTCTATAACTGGAACATTTGCAAATCTGTCGGTTCCCTTTATATGTAGAACTACCACGTCTCAATCCCAAGAGTGGGGAAAAATCATTCACAGGAGAAACTACATGAGACAAGTTGCATCTGGCTGGCATTACTTTAAGAAAAAGGCATAATATGTGAAGCTGAATTTCATTTTTTCTGTAGTAATA
The DNA here is from genome assembly GCA_011075105.1 of Heteronetta atricapilla. Taxonomy (NCBI): domain Eukaryota; kingdom Metazoa; phylum Chordata; class Aves; order Anseriformes; family Anatidae; genus Heteronetta; species Heteronetta atricapilla. The sequence goes on from CM021733.1 coordinate 73,841,758, forward strand.
CTGAGAAAATATTTAGAAGACAATTTTCTGCTGTATCATAATTAATTCATTTCTTGTAGGTGTTTTCAAATAATTTTCAGCACTTGTGATAATGACATTACAGATTATGCAACTACAAAAAAAATCTATTTTCCAACCTTTTGGTATAAATATATGTAAGTGCACTGTTTTACAGGTTTAAAAAATATATGGAAATTGGTTGAAGTATATTGTAACCTGCAAAGCTTTTCATAATTTTGTGTCAAGAGTTATTTTACAATCAATAAAATCTGTTTTCTGAAGCTTAGAATAATGTGTTGGTCACCCATTTTCTCAAAAGCAGGAGGTAGTGTTCTGTGATTTTAAAATTCAGGTAACTGAGCAAAAGATTTTCAATAAAACATGTATCTAGAAGTTCTTATATTGTAATATATCTTAACCTTTTATTATTTACCAATAAAGTGTTAGACTTGTAATTATAACAATATAGTTCTATTTATCTTTCTAAGAATATATTATGATTTGTAAAGGTAATATACATTAAAAAATGCTTAGGAGTTACTGTACAAGTGAAAATAAAAGAAAGTTCATTTCTTTTAACCTAATCTATGGTGCTCTTCTTTTGACATTCACATCCTGCAGAACTTTTTTTTTTTTTTTTTTTGGGGGGGGGGGGGGGGAGAGGGGGACAAGATGCAGTTTTTGCTGTAAACCAGTCTTTTCCCTACCAGAAATACTTTGTGAAGGATTATACCATGCTGTTAGATTGCATAGGAACTGATCCATATTGTGAAGTGATAGGAACTCACACAGACAGCCTTGGTGTGCATCTTTGAGTGCCAGCAAAATGTCAAATCTCAAGTTGGTATCATGAAACTGAACAGAGTCTTTAGAGAAGAATTGTTAGCTTTAAACTAGATGAATTTATTGTGAAATGTGTTAATTTGATTCATGTCAGTATGGAGAAATGCTAGGGCTGCATGATGAAATATAACCTTCTATTTAAGAAAAACAGAGTGATTAGTGTACATAGTTCTCGTATCAGGCAAACGAAGGGTCCAGCAATTTGTGTAAATAGAGGGTTTGAAGGGCAAACATTGAGACTCTAGTCTGGGAGATAAGAGGACCAAGGAGGTTTTTTTTAGGAAAATGCTGACTTTTGCATGGGACGCTGCCCAAGCCCCTGATATCCGGCAAAGAGATCCACCAAATAAGGAGAAAGGGGGAGTTGAAGGACGACCAAAGGACAAAGCCTGGGAGGAAGACTATGAGGCTTCAGCACAAGAGACCCCCAGAAAGACCACCAGAGACTGATACGCATGTGTCCAGAGAGGGTTCGGATTCTGGGAACCAATTATAATAACCCTGCTTTTTCTAGGAATAGTGATGAATATGTATTAGTCTAGGAGCATAAAAATCATCCACCTGATGTAATAGGTGTGCGTCTTGGTGGAGCAGAGACTCCCGGTGCACTCAGCACTGTTTGCTTGCTTTATAAATTCGCTTTATAAATTACAAACTTTAATTAGAATTCTATTTGAGACTCAGTCATTCATCACAACTGGCTATCCAATAAATGTGAGTACAGAAATATTCTCTATAATAATCTGATTAATGAGTGGTAAATTTTGCGTTTCATATGTATCTTGACAGTAGGAGTGCTGATCACGTGTAAATTAAATGTTCACTTATATGATATCTTTATATTTATGTAATAAAATTCCCTACATGTTAATTTCACTGATACCATCATATCACTATTTGCTACAAAATTCACTGATTTCTAAATTCAGGTTTGTATGGACATGCATCTGAAGACAAAATGCATATTTGTATATATAATTTAATGAATAATGCCTGCAAATTTGCTAAATGTAAATGAAAAAAACTTTGGTATCTTCATTATAAAATTCTGTATCTTGTGCTCACAATCTCTTTTTATTTGAACATAATAAAACAAGTAAATGTCATGGGTAGATGTTCTTACTCCCATCAATAACAGAAAATAAATAATAATAATAAAATAAAATATAAAAATAAAACTGAAAGCAATTCATTGAATCTAAATTAATTTACATTTGGAATTTAATAGGTAAAATAATGGACCTTTCAGTAAAGCTGAATCTTAGGAAGAATGAGAGTTATGAGACCACAGTTCAAATGAAAAAAAAAAAAATCATGGAATGGGTCAGGTTGGAAAGGACCTTAAAGATTATCTAGTTCCATTCCCTCTGCCATGGGCAGGGTCGCCACACACTGGATCATATTGCCCAGGACCTTGTTCAACCTGGTCTTGAACACCTCCAGAGATGGGGCATCCACAACCTCACTGGGCAACGTGTTCCAGTGCCTCACCACCCTCTGAATTTCCTCCTAACCTCTCAACTAAATCTCCTTTCTTTTAGTTTAAAACCATTACCCCTCGTCCTGTCATGTGTGTAGAAGTGAAGTGCGTATGAGTGAAGAGTCACTCTCCATCTTTTTTATAACCCCTCTTTAAATACCGAAAAGCTGCAGTAAGATCACCTTGGAGCCTTCTTCTTCAGGGTGAACAGCCCCAGTTCTCTCAGCTTTTCTTCATAGGAGAGATGATCCAGCCCTCTGATCATCTTATTCACCTTCTTAGAAACTGAGCAAAAAATGTAAGCATTAGGGAGGGAAAAAAAAAAAAAAAAAAAAAAAAAGTTTCTGGATTAACTGATTTGGTGACAATATAACTATATAAATTAATGATAACATTATAAGCTTTGTAGCCATTGCTAGAAATACACTGTGCTGTATATCTTGAAAATAATTTGAGTCAGAATGAAGATGACAGATCTCTGCAATTGCCTACTTCAGGTTCTTCCAAAATAAGAGGAATCAGGAAATGTAACCCTGTTTTCCAAACCAAATATTAAATATCATTTTGGTGAGCAGAAAAATGAAGGAGATAGACTGTCATCATGAGACTGTCAGTTCATACACGAAGCTTTAACTTGCATATTTTAAATTGAAAGGAGTGGCAGGAATTATATTATGCTCAGTTTATCACATGGTTACATAACTCTTCTCTATCTTTTTCCTCCAGAAATGAGAAGGTTGCAGATCTGGAATTAAATACTTTTTTTTTTTTTTTTTTTTTTTTTTCCATCTGCCAAAGTATCTTGTCACATCACTGAAATTAGGGTTTGGAAAAGGACATTAAGTAGTTAAATTGTAGGAACTTTTGAATAGAAGCAATTTTCTAATCTACGCATAGAATGGTTTATAAATTCTGAAAGGGCTGTTCTGCTCTGATTACATGAAACTTATCACCTGGAATATTCAAATATCAGCTATCATTTTAGGTTATATTATTGAGGTATTTAGTAGGATCAGAAATCAGATTCTCAAGGGATAACTACAAAAGAAGTTCAAATTTCCACAGATATGTTCCATAGGCTAGCGTCTAGACATAGAAATTGATTGTCTATTGCCCTGAAGTGAAACTGGACTTTTGTCATATTGTGGTGGTTTAACAACCAATGGACAGCTTACCACCACCACACTACTCTCCCCCTCCCCCTCCTGAGAAGAATAGATTGACACAATACAATGAAGAAAAGAAAAGCTTGTGGGCTGAGATAAGGAGACTGTAATGACAGGAAAATAAAGCAAAAGGAAAAATTACATGGAAGCAAAAGGAGAAAAAATATTATCTACTTTACATCAGGAAGCAATTTTAAGCCACTTCTTGGAAAGCAAAGCCTTCCTTGATGGTTGCTCAGGAAGGTGCTTTCATTACAGGTGTCTTTTCTTCCCCCTTCCCACCCCAGCTTTAGCTGCTGAACATGACATCATATGGTATGGAATATCCCTTTCATCAGTTTAGATCAGCTGTCCTGGCTGTGTCCACCCCACACTGCTTGCCCAGCCCTGGCTTACTTTCCTTTGGGCACAGGGGGGATAGTGGTGGTAGTGGATGGAGAGACAGCTTTAATGTTGTGCCAGCCCTGCTTCCCAACAGCCAAATCATAGGTGTGATATGGATATAGTTCTATCTCTAAGTGCAAAGCACATCACTATATGGGCTGCTTAACTCTTTCCCAGACAGACTCAGCACACAGATGTTTACTTTGTAAACTTTTAACTCTCAAAGATTTTTCATAGCAATTTTGCTATCTTAAAATTGGGCTTTCTTACTATAACGAAGTGTCCAGAGAATTCTGTTTTCCCTATAAACTATTTAAATGCTCTCTCTTTTGCTGTATAGACCCATTTTATTACAGAAAGCTGAAAAGCTCCTAAGCTCTACATCATTTTGCAGCAACTTTATTCAGAGAACAGCTGACTGAAGGGGTGAAAGTGCTGAAGGGGTGAAAGTGCTTCACTTTGACAATGAATGCAATGGTGCTAGGGTCACTGAAGTAGCCAAGAAGAGTATTAAAATATTTGGTGTAAACATTAAAACATGACTTTTACTTACAGGTTAGAGAGAAAAAAAAAAAATGCAATCCTCAATGGAAGGCTGGCTAGTTTAAAAGACATCACACAACGCAACACGAATCTAACATCCTTGGCACAGGGGAAATATAGGCACCTGGTTTTAGAACAGCAAAGCTATTGTAAGGCAGGAGTGAAGTGCCTTTTACAGAGACGTATAGAGATGTTAATGCACAGCACCTGTCAGTACTGTGCCTTGAATTAGCCAGTACTATAAATCTCATTTTCATGAACAGTAAAATCCACCAAACTTACAAAGAAAAATAAATGCAATAAAAATGTTTTCCCTAGCCCAGATACAGTTTATGAATATACATATACTTGTATAAAGTAGACTTGTAGTCTACTTTAAAACCAATGAGCTATCAAGAGTTGCATAAATGAAAGCTAGAAAATATGCAAGGTCCTTTTGGGAAAAAAAAAAAAAAAGACATAAAAAAAGACTTAAATACTAACATAAATCATTTTCTAAAGCTTATGAAATACAGTGTGCTCGTTCTGAAAATCTTCAAATTACCCTTGAGGATCTCCACTATAAAGTAATGGGTAAATTTGCTTTACCACCCCCAGGGTGTATGTTTTTGTTTTTTAAAATTACCTGCTAATAAAGATAATAGAAAAATAGTACATATGAGAGAATAGTTTCTGGTTTGATATGTGTTCATACTCAGTAGCGTTGAGGAACTGTATAGAATAATAAACTGTATATTCACATCATAACAATTTTTGATCCCATTTTTTTTTCATAAGATTTCTTTAAGAGAAAAAAAATATACTATTTTGTGTGTTTATTAGATTAGATTTTTTTTTTTTTTCTAAAATGTCTTGGATCTGTTTGTAAAATACAACTATTTTTCTGTTTGCTGTATAAATTACATAGTTTAATCAAATCATTATCATCAATATAGTTTTAAAGCAGTAACACTGAAAACATATTAAAAGACCGTTGTCGTGCATTTTCTTAGCATTACATCGTACTAACTTTCTGCTTGCTTATTTGCTTCTTATATTGTTATACTACTGAATTAAAAATAAATTCTACTTATTTGGGACCCATCTTGATTATGACACATTCTGTACACCAGTTTAGGTAAATCAATAAAAGATCTTGTAACTGGGATATGAAATATGGCAATGATGTGGCTGGTGGTTTTACCCTGCTGAGCAGCTAAACTCCACCAAAACTGTTCTCTCACTGCCCTTCCTCAAAGAAAAAGTGGGACAACATACAATTGAAAGGGCTCAAAGTTTGAGATAAGGAAAGGCAGAGAAATCACTAAACAATTAGCATCATGGGCAAATCAAACTCAGCATAGGGAGATTAATATAATTTATCATGTATCACTAGCAGACTAGCATAGTGAGAAACTAAAAGCAAACTAAAAACACCTTCCCCTCATCTACCCTATTCTATGTCCTCCTCCCCAGCCAGCACAGGGGAATGGGGAATGGGGGCTGCAGTCAGTCCCTGCTATTTTGTCTGCATTGCTTCTTCATGGTTACTCTCTGTGCCTGCTCCACGTGGGGTTCATCCCATGGGATGCCATCCTTCCCCAGCTGATCCTGCAGGGGCTTCCCACAGGCAGCAGCTCTTCAAGAACTGCTCACACATGGCTCCATACCATGGGGTCCATCCCCCAGGAGCAAACTGCTCCAGCACAGGTCCCCCATGGGTGGCAGCTCCCCCCAGGCCTCCTGCTACTGCGTGGGTTCCTCTCCAAAGGCTGCAGCTCCGGCCCCGAGGCCTGCTCCTGTGGGGGCTCTCCATGGGCCACAGCCTCCTCCAGGCCACATCCACCTGCTCCACTGGGGACTCCTCCATGGGCCGCAGCATGTAGATCTGCTCCATGTGGGTCCCATGGGTTGCAGGGGGACAGCCTGCTCCACTAGGCCGCAGGGCAAAGTCTCCTCTGGCACCTGGAGCACCTCCTACCCCTCCTACCCCTAAGGCCTACAAGGCCTTAGTGTGTTCAGGGCTTTTCTCTCGGTCACAGAGACCAAAATAATGTTGCTCACAGCTCAGCTCTGGCCAGTGGTGGACTGGCTGGAGCTGGCTTTTGTCTGACATTTTGTCTGGCCTTCTCACAGAGGCCACCTCTGCAGCCCCCCGCTACCAAACCCTTGCTATGTAAACCCAATGCAGTGTTGTATATGATCCTATAATACTAGTATTCTTGTCCTGCATACAGTTTATAACATCTCAAAATGCATATCATTCTTGAAATGGGCTTGATAGATAAGGGTAAGTAAGACAAAAGAGAAGATTTGTTTGCACAGAGCTTATTTCAAACCTGCTAGAAGCAGTAGGGATATCTCAGGAGAACTTACAAAAAGCAGTCGGGCAATCTGTGTGCCTCTCATCTCCCTGCTATTCCTAGAGGTTACATGTAAGAAGATAAGGAAACAACACACAGACACAATTGAAAAGCTTCCTAATGAAAACAAATTTGCCATGTTTGATGGCTTATATATACACATTTTTGACAGCAACATAATGTGCAATGACAATTTAATGCAATAACATTTCACTTTCCAAGCACTTTTGTTGTTGTTGTTGGTTTTGGACGATTCTCTTACAACGAAGGAAGAATTTAAATTATATTGGAATAACCTAATTCCAATACCCCTAAGAATCATCAAAGGAAGTAATGCTAGTCTTTCAATTGTTATTTAATTTGCCTTTTGAAATTTTGGAAATTCAGGTAGCTTGAATGCTTTGGTCAGTATACGATATCTATGGGCACTGGTATGATACTCTTATCTGGGCAAAACTGATTAGCACAAACATTTGAGAAAGAAAGCTGAAGAAATCATATCCAATCTTTCCCAAAGCAGCCTTAACTGGCTTAAGTGGCAGAAAATATATATACATATATATATACATATATATATATATTCAGACCAAGTTAAAGGTTATTATGCTTAGTTTTATATCATTACTTCTTATCATAAATACTGTACCAATTCTCCCTTTTAAAATATGAATATACATTAGATATTTGTCATTACCCACTCTAAGCTTTATGACTGACTATAAATATATTCAGTAACCCTTGAAGTGAACAGCTTTCCTTGAGCTTGTAATTCCTTCCTTCCATTCTATGAATGCTTACTTTATAGTGGTAAAATCTGGATTCCCTGGGCTGTTGTGAAGCCATCTGGAAGTCAGACAAGAATAAGTCATTTGTTCTATTTATTGTTCCCTTGACTTGTATACCAAACAGCTTTCCCAATTTCTTAGGCTAAAAACCACAACACTCATTTCCACTCAAGTTCACAAGACTTCCAGTGACATATTATAGTCTACCAAGGTGGGAAAGAAGTTTAATTCTGATCAACATAGATACCCCTGCAGAACCATGGAAAGTAGATATTCATAGGCCTGCTCATGACATTATACCAGTGTTGACAGTTTCATCTATAAGGAAGAATGACTTCTAACATCTGTAAAAGCATGGGCTACACTCCTAGTTGACACTCTTATGAGTACAGTACTACTGAATATTTATGGTGTTGTGGTTTTTGTTTGTTTTTAATGTATATTACAAGTATTTTAAGAAAAAGATACGTGAATGTTTTGCTTAATGAAAAAAATTGAATCTGCAGTTCAAAATTTATTTAATTTGAGCTGAATAAGTGAATAACTTCTGCCAAATGTGAATAAAATGTATAATATTTATGCATAGCTATTTCTGGTTGAATGGCCACTGTTGTCCTGCTGTCTCCAGATAGAGGAAAGATTAAAGAAATAACCTAAGTGAAAAAAAAAAAAAAAGTGTCTTAGTGTCTTGTTAAAGCCTGATGCAAAAGTATCAGTTTTTCCACTGTTGTTGCTGGCAAGACCAGGGGTTGAGGACTTTTGACCACTGACCAAGGTCTACCTCCTATCACACAATAATGTCTTGAGACCATCGTCCAGCTCCTGCGACTGCAAGCATGTTCTAGATTCACTCTAGCAGAAATGGTGGAAACAAAGACTGTACTGAAGCTGTCTACTTTGCTGTCCTTCCATTTGAATAGGTAAGCAATGGCACAATAGAAGTTCACCTATCATCTCCAATCATGGTCACTAATCATGGTCACCAGTCACCAATCAGGCAATTGGCTCCAGGCAGACGCATTCTGCAGCAGAGCAGGGAATTGCAACATGCAAGGATTTCCTGCATTGAGGCCACTTGAGGCAGCTGAGGGAACCATCAGGAGCTGCAAGCCCTTGTGAGGGCAGCTGACGAGGCTTGGGCAGAACTAGGAGTGCACCCCGCTCTGTCGTGCAAAGGCAGCCCCTTGGGAGCACAGCAAACAGAGTGTGGCAAACAGAGCAGGCAAACAGGGTGTGATGCATTAGTCAGGGTGTGGTGCAATAGTTTATGAGGCAGTGTGCACAGTCAGGGTGAGCAGGGAGGGAGGGAGGAAGACACATTCTATTCTGTGAGCAACACAAAGTGGCTTTCCAGTGAGGGAAGAATGGTGTCCACCTGCTGTACCTGCTGGCTGAGACCAAAACCCAAATAGAGGGGCCACGAACCCCATTAGCAGACTCCTCTACCCAGACAGACCTCCCAAGGACTAAAAGAGCTGCCCAGACCCTCAGTTGCAAGTAACTCTAGAATTTGGAGGTATCCCTAAAGCCTGAAGGTAGAGTTGGGTGTTATGGGTGCAAGTGTGACCACATAGATGAACTCTCTGAGAAAGTTGCCAGTTTGAGAGAGGAGCTCAGCAGGCTGTGATGCATCCAGGAATCTAAGTGAGAGATTCATGCATGTGGACTGAACAAAAGCCCTGCCTTGTGTCCTCACAAGGGGAGGACATAAGGTGGCCTCCAACCCGAAACTGGAAGAATTGACAGTCTCACAGGACAGACTCTCAGAGCAGAGTGTCCCAGCACAATGATGCCCTGGGACTGACAAAAGAATAGGGTAGGGAATAACAGAAATGGTGATGGTCAAGACCCAGGAAAGGGCAACTGCAAAAACGTGGACCAGCAAGCCATGTGTATAAGATCCAGTGCAACAACAACAACAAAAAAGCATGATAGGTGTTGTTAATTGGTGATTCCTCTCTGAGAGGCACTGAGACACCCATTTGCCCCCCAGACCATCTCTCAGGAGAGATTTGCTGCCTACCTGGGGCCTGTATTCGTGACATCACAAAGAGGTTACTGAGTGTGGTTAAGCCAGAGGACTATAATCTATTCCTGCTCTTTCACGTAGTGACAATGAAGGCTGAAACATGAAAAGGGACTTTTGTGGATGCCCCATCCCTGGAGGTGTCCAAGGCCTGGTTGGATGAGGCCTTGGCCGAACCGATCTAGTAGGTGGCAGCGGGGTTGGAATTAGATGATCTTTAAGGTCCCTCCCAATCCAAGTCATTCTGTGATTCTATGATCCTGATTTGAGGAATCTAATAACTTCTCTCCTCCTTTTTAATATCAGTTTTTTTCCTTTTCTTTCCATCTGTCTGTATTTATTTTTATTTATTTTGAAAAAGTACATAATTTCACTTTCTGTTTTTGTTGGCTGTTGTTTGTTTGTCATAATGTTTGTGTGTGTTGAGGGCTGGGGAGGGGGGGGAAAGGGGAAGGAGGGAAGGCTGGGGAAGTTTTATTTATTAATTCCAGCTTCTCCAGAAGAATACTTTGAGAGACTGTGGTCAAAGGCTTTGCCGAAGTGTAGGTAGACTATGTCTGGAACTGTAGGTAGACTATTACTGGAACATTCACACACACAAAAGCAACACACAACAAAAAATGCAATCAGTGTGGTTTCACCTTCTCAGCTGATTTTCAGGAAATTTAGTAAAGAAATGAAACATAAGTATGATAAATGATTCCTAGGACTTTACATTTAAATTATCTGTACACTGCTTTTATTATAGCAGTTGAGTGTTGTAGATATGTTTCTTAAGTTCCAGTACGAAAATATAAAAAAAAAGCCTGTTTCTCTCCTCTTAATTTGTATCTCAGTAGAGTGTGTGGACATCTGTTGATTCTTTGTAATGTGATAAATTGTTCAAAACATGGAGGCAAGCCAGCTATATCATCTTTTCATATTTTACAATGCAATGAAACTGTTTACAATATCTTTGTAGAAGCAGGTTTTCCTTTTCCCATGTCATGTCTTCACCTTGGCCACAACGGAAGTAATTTGTGAAAAAAAAAAAAATATTTATAACTTCTTTATCAGAACTATTTTCTCAAAGAGTAAGAAACTAGTTATCTCACCACTACTTTAATGAGACTTCTAAATTCAGTCACAAATGATCTGTTTTAGAGAACTATATTCCCCAAACCCTTCAAAGAATATGTTTTGAATGTCTTACTCTCTTTCTGCTAAAATCCAGTCTATAAAATATGGTCTCCATAGAAATAATTGCTGAAGAATTTTCTTCAATTACTGATATTTAATCATTCACAGAATCACAATATTGTTTAGGTTGGAAGGCACTTCTGGAGATCATCTAGTATAATGCCCCTGTTCCAGCAGGATCAGCTAGATCTGGTTGTCCAGGAGGTTTTGAATATCTCCAAGGATGGAAATACCTTTACTTCTTCCCCACTTCCCTCACCTGAAGCAGCACAGGGATTTGGGGTCGTGGCCAGTCTTTAACAGTCTTTCTGCCACTCCTGCTTCTCATACTTTTCCTCTACTTCAGTGTGTCCTCCAAGAGCTGCATTCCTACAGGATAAAAACCTATTTCATCTTTGGCTCCTCTCCACAGGTGGCAGCTCCTGCCAGGAACCTGGTTTAGTGTGGGCACTCCATGTGAGGCCCAAGTTTCCTTGAGGATATATCCACCTGCTCCGAAGTGGATCCTTCCATGAGTTGCAGTATATATGTTCGCTCCACCACGGTCCTCTCCACAGGCTGCAGGGAAATATCTGGTCCATCACAGTCACTTCCAAAACTTCCATGGAGTGCAGGGCAATCCTTGCTTTTGTGACTGAAGCACATCTACTGACCTTGTTGTTCACAAACTTGTTTTTCCTCACTCCTTGGTTGTGTTTTGCCTTTTCTTGAAAACATTTTCTCAGAGGCATTCTTCCCATGGCCACTGGGCTCAGTCATGCCTTGTAGAGCTAGCTAGAACCTTACTGAATGCAGCTGTCCTCAGCTTCTCCTCACAGAGGAGCCCTGAAGACTGGTTCTTCCACTGACAGATCTTTTCCATGCAAACTAAATACAAGACCAAAGGGGAACCATGGGTGAGTTACAAAAGGTCTTGAAAAATAAGCAGAAATAAACAGCCTCTTTATTATTATTAATATTATTATTAATTAAGAGTCTTAGCTTTCTTTTGAATGTGATCTGACTTGTTATATTTAAAACAATTTTATTTGCAAAGATGTGTGACTATTTATAATCTTCATTCAAATAAAATAAACTTTGCAATAATCAGGAGATTTGTCTGTAGGAGGTTTTGATCTGTAACATTTTAGATCATCTGAAGTCTGTGCAGCAATGATTACTAATTGGCTTTTCAAATAATACTATATTTTTCTACTTTACATACAATTTAAAAACATTTCAGTTATTTATATTATTCTCAGAGAGCTTTTCATGCTGTTCTAGGTCGGCAGTTCTCTTTACAAAAAGTTAACTGATGTTGCTATACAAAAATTATATATCCCTATGATCAGGGATAGCTAACATACTAGATATAACTAAGTTAAAGTAATTAAAACTCCACTTTTTTATTTTCTTAAAAGGAAATGAAAATCAAGTACTGTGGAGCACTTTGAAACAATCAATGATTATCCTATTCTAACTTGTTCATGTACCTGTCATGTTATACTAGACCCAAGATCCAGTATGTTTTCTGTCAGATCTTTAAGTATGGTTTAATCTCATTACTACTGTGAGAAACTTGGAGTATACACAGAAATATTGGTATATCAGTACTCAATGCATATCTTTAAAAAATGGGAATAGTCCAATGACCATATTAAGAACCAGGGTCAGAATTTATACTATTTTGAAGCAAGAGTCAGGAAGTTGTTATGCTTCAAGATATTTAAAGCAAAAAATGGATAGATATTGATGCAGAGGACTGAGAGTCTTCAAGTAGCAGTGTTATGTTGTACAAATAATAATAATAATAATAATAATAATAACAATTAAAATTGTAGATCATAGAATCATAGAATATCCTGAGTTGGAAAGGACCCACAGGGATCATCAGGTCCAACTTCTGACTCCACACAGGAACACAAAGAAATCAAACCATCTGTCTGAGACCCTTGGCAAAACACATCTTGACAATATACTTTGGAGTTGCAGTTGAAATTTAAAAAAAAACATATCATCATAGGATTATTCAAGTTGGAAGAGACCTCAGGATATCTCTAGTCCAACCCGATATTCAAAGCAGTTTTAGCTATAGGATCACACAAAGTTGCTCAGAGCTTTATTTTGTTGAGTAATCATCAAGGAAAGAGAACACAAAACCTTTCTGGGCAACCTGTCTCATTGTTTGACTGTCCTGGCAAAATGTCTGTCCATGTACCCATTTATATCTACTTACCATATCTTGTTGATTCTGTTTTCTCATAGAAGTCTTTCAATTAAAAAACATTTGTTTTAAGGACTTGAAAATTTCCACAGTTGAGATTAAAGCCAAGTGTTTTGCTTAAAAGAGTTTTGGAAGACACATTTCCAGTTGGGAATTTTGCATCTCTTCCTATATTACCAAAGCTTTTGGTTCCTTTTTCTCCTAAAGAGGTTGCAATTTTATTTGCCAACCCTGATAACCAATGACCATCTCATACATCTTATAGTTAGAAGCCCCTTTAGTTTTTATCATAAAAGCTCTTTCTCTTTATGAAATTCTGATTATTTTTATACCTTATTCAGTTTTGCGTATTCTGTTCTCCCATGGCATATATATATATATATAAAGTGGTAAATATTTTAATATTTCTTTTCCCTGTATAGCTGCAGTAGTTGTGCAATACCTTGTTACATTTTGTGCTGAACATTAGGCTGTGTAGAATTACAAACCTTCTGTATAGTTCTCTCAACACCTTTCTGGAATGCATTATTTTTGTAGGTTCTCTGCATGAAAGGAAGAAAAAGAATTATAATATGTAAATTGTTATTTACTGTACTCTCCCTGTAAAGTCAATTTTTAAAAAAAAAAAAAAAATGTTCAGTATCTACCACTTTCTAAAGCAATAATAATTGTTTGTAGCTTTCTAATTGCTTTGCCTTCCTCTGAACCTGTAATTCCATTCAGAGCAAAATGACTTGCAAACATCTTGAACAGAGCTCAACTACTAAAAGGATGTTACAAAATTTGATGGATTATTTAAAATATTCTTTATCTGAAGGAAGACCATTCTTCTTTACCCCTAGACAATTTACACAGTGTATGAACAGTATAGATTATAATCACTGATCATGATGAGGTACATTAAATGCTGTGAATACAATGTTATTAAAATACTTATATGTAATGACCAGTAATCCCTGACCTCTCCTATGAAGACTCAGAGAGCTGGGGTTTTTCAGCCTGGAGAAGAGAAGGCTCCAGGGAGACCTCATAGTGGCCTTCCAGAACCTAAAGGGGGCGTACTGGAAAGCTGGGAAGGGATAGGAATGGGTTGCCCATTCAGAGTCATCATCCCTAGAGGTCTTCAAAAAAATTGTAGATGTAGTGGTTAGTGACATGGTTTAATGGTGGACCTGGCAGTGATAGCTTAAAGGTTGGACCAGATGATCTCAGGGGTCTTTTGCAACCTAAATGATTCTATGATTATATGATTGTTTGGTTTGCCAGGGACTGTACTGATAAGACAAGGAATAATGGCTTTAACCTAAAAAAGGTAAATTAGATATAAGGTGGAAATTCTTCACTCAGAGTGTCATGAGGCACTGGAACAGGCTGCCCAGAGAAGTTGTGAATGGCCCATCCCTAGAAGTGTTGAAGGTCAGGGTGGATGGGGGTTTGAGCAACTTGATCTAGTGGAAGGTGTCCCTGCCCATGGTAAGGGGGTTGGAATTAGAAGATCTTTAAGGTCCCTTCCAACCCATGCCATTCTATGATTCTATGAAATGACACAAGTTAATACCAACAGAAAAAAATATTTGGGATTACATCTAGTTTATATCTTTCACTGCTGGAATTTAGATGTTTATACCTAAATTTTAATTAGTCTTTGTAGATTTAGTTCTGTATTGTGACTTCCTTTGCATTTCTTCACTTAAACATTAAGTTGCTTTTGTGAGAGACAAGTTTTGGGGTATTTGGGAGAGGGGAAGTCATCTTCTTTTTCCTTTTTTTTTTTTTTTTTTTTTTTTCCTTTTAAATTCTCATATAATAGAAAGCGAATAAGCTTATGTTTAAACTCAACATCAAATTAATGTGTAGTGGAGAATCCATTGTCAGTCACGCTACATAACCATGGTTAGCCTCACAACTAAGGCATAGTATGAGGGCTGTGAAACTGTTCTTAGTTCTTGCACTTTTGTGGAGTCTTGTTAGAATTTCATAGATCAAGATTCCCCTCACATTTTGCAAGGCTGTATGAGATTTTGTCTAAACACTTGAATGTTTAGTTTAAAGAGAGACCTTTAAGCATTAGGTTTAGACATCATTCAAAATGAATAGTTCTATTTAAATGAGGTGAACATTTTCAACTTAGCTTTGAATATCTGGATCACATTTACCCTGTCTCAATATTTTGAACCTAGAAATCTGTACAATTATACTTCTTTTCTCCTGTACCCTGTCTTTATGTTATACATGGTAGAGCCTTACAGAGTAATGGAATCATGATCTGGGCTAGTGAACAAAATATAAGCAAAACATAAATAAAATCAACATGAGTGCTTTATAAAGCTTTTTGCACCATTTGTTATATTCAAATGAATTAAATATCCTCAAATTTCTTAAAATCATACATAGATAATCTTGAAAAATTTACTGTATTTCCTGCCTTTGCTGTAAGCCTTAACACTGAAATTTAAATACAAATTAAAATGATATAAAATAAAATAAAATCTCACTCCCCAAATCTTCCAATAGTTGTTATTCTTCATGTTTACTTTTTAATAAGGTAAGCATTAAAAAAGGGGATTTCTTCCAACTTTTCCAAGAAAGCAAAAAATAAAATAAAATACAATTAAAAAAAAAAAAAAACTTTTATGCTTTTTACATCTCTCCTTTTTAAAATATCTTGTTATAGCTTTTTTTTTTTCTCCCAGTATCTAATTTTCATATCTTCCAATTTAAATCTTCTAACATTGAAAACTGATTTAACTTTAATTCAGATGCTTTTTATGCTTTAAATTTGAAGTCTATCTGTTGTGGTTTAACCCAGCCAGCAGCTAAACACCACACAGCCGTTCGCTCACCCTCCCCCCTCCCTCTCTGGGATGGGGGAGAGAAACGGGAAAGTGAAGCCTGTGGGTTGAGATAAAGACAGTTTATTAAGATAGGAAATAATAATAATAATAATAATAATAATAATAATAATATGTACAAACAAGTGATGCACAATGCAATTGCTCACCACCCGCTGACCGATGCCCAACCCAACCCCGAGAGCCAGCTCCCCACCCTGGCTAGCCACCCCTATTCAGCATGATGTCAGATGGTATGGAATACCCCTTTGGCCAGTTTGGGTCAGCTGTCCTGGGGCTGTCCCTTCCCAGCTCTTGCTGCCACCCTAGCCTGCCCGGTGGCAGGACAGAGCGAGGAGCTGAAAAGTCCTTGGCTTAGTGTAAGCATTGCTCTGCAGCAATTAAAACATCAGCATGTTATCAACACTCTTCTCATCCTAATCCAAAACATAGCACTCTACCAGCTACTAGGAGGAAAAATAACTCTGTCCTAACTGAAACCAGGACACTATCACTGTAATACAACAAAATCAAATGTCAATGCTTCTATACTTTTCTTTAAATGTTGGATAATCATTTGGAATAATTTGAAAAACCTAAATTTCTAAATTCTTGGTCTTAATTAATATCTTCATGATATTTTCCTGTGTACAGTACAATATAATAGGCATTTTAAAATTTGAAATTGAAAAAAACAAACAAACAAACAAACAGAAAAACTTCTAAAAAGCTGCATGAAATTCTGGAGCTAAAGGTTATGCGTTTGACATAATAAGGAGATAAAAATAAGACTTTGTTATTTTAAATAAAATATTTATTATTATCTGCTTGATTGTTAATGAAATTTCAAGTTGTAAAAAAACACATAAAATAGATGTTTTGTTCTATAAAATCAATTAATCATACCACAGGCAACCCCTCTTGTCCTTTTCATTAAAAATAAAATTGTGTAAGCCCCTTGGCTTTATTAACATTATTTATGATGCATAACTGTGAAATTGGAATGAAGCTAGGATCTATACTTTTTTAATACTTGTACTGAATACATTTTCATAAAAGAATAAGCCATATAGATTTAGGACATAAAAGAATTAGAAAGTGGAGGCAAAAAAGTACAGTAATCTAGTATTCACACCTTGCCTAAAGGTAGTGATTTTTTTTTTTTTTTTTCAAAGAAAAATCAATAATACCTCCCAGGTCTCTGAAACAAGACTTTAACTGGTAGGAGACTGAGAGGAGGGTTTCAAGTTTAAAAAAAAAAAAAAAAAAAAAAAAAAAAAAAAAAGCCTCAAAGAAATAAAATGCCTTGAAGTATAATTGAAGTTTTGGTCATTAAGGGCAAACCTGTGAAAACTTGACATTTCATCAAGTTTTGAGCTAGAGGTCTTAAGAAATAAGCTTGAAAAAGTTGTACAGATAACTTTTTTTTTTTTTTTTTTTTTTTTTTTTCCCAGTGTTACCTTTTGACATCAGTCTTAGAGTCATTCTCTCAATTTTTGAGAAGGCACTAGTGTAATTGGAAACTTTTTAGCCACATATTGCCCAAGAAGAGCATAAGCTAAAGGAGCTTGCACTGTCATACTCATTAGAAACAGATACTAGACATTGACATTGCTCTAAGTACTTCATTGATTTCCATCTCCAGACAGGCTCTGACTTTTTGGCACAGCTCTACAAAAAAAAAGAAATCTTTAGGCAAACTGCCCCAAAATAGACTGACTGTCAAACAAAGAAAATGTGAGTCATATAACACTGAAGTGGTGACTTCTATATTTCTCTACTGCTATTTCTGTAATGCCAGCAAAGTTATCTCTGTTCAAATATATCATCCCATAAACAACTGCAAGAATTTACTCTGCATCTTCAGCCTCAGGAGATTCAGATATATATTTTATTTGTTTGTTTATTCCAACGGGAATACCCTCTGGTACCATCCCTTTCTTCAATTTGTTAGTTATTCAGCAGATTTTATCGATATTCTTTCTGTGAAAAGCAACCCACATTTGCAGCCTTTCACCATTTGCTTTTCTTCTCATATAAGATTACTGTTATTTCCCCACCTTCTCCTTCTTGTATCCGTAATCACTTGTCAGTTTTATATAGTCATTCCATGCAGGATAATTATGATTCTTGTTGAATGTTTGTGTGCAATTTTTATGCAATGAAAAGTGCTATTAAGATTGCTTGGATTCACTTGGATTCATATTTATCTTAGAAAATCAATAACTAAAAGTCAATTTTATATAAGCCATTGTTCCTAAGACTCATGCTTTTATTATTATTATTATTATTTCAAAATAACATTATTTTTTTAAAACTCAAGTTTATCATATCTGGTGAGTATAAAACACATTCATGATGAATTACTAGCATGTCTCATACTCCAACCACTGAAATGACCTTAGAGAAAGAAAAAAAAAAAAAAAAAAAAAAAAAAAGACAAAGAAAAAGGCAAAGAAAAAGAAGATAAAAGAAAAAGAAAGTTGCATTCTTTATTGTACTAGAGTCTCCTTGGGTTGTTGATAAAAGCTCATAAACTGTAATGAAAAATTGAATCCCACAAGAAAAAAAAAAAATCTGGTTCAATTGCAGGAAATTATTAAAAAAAATATTAGATCAAGATCATGAAAAAAGTCAACCATCCATTCAGCTCTATAAACATCCCCAGTGACCAAGGGTCTGTATTTTTGCCATTAAGTTGATGCTTACCTTTTGGATCTTTTCTGGACACTTTCATGTTAGAAGGAACTGAAATAAATATTTTCAAAATCTCAGGGGAACAACACTACTGAAAGATTTGACTCATCTGAGAAAAAGTAATTCTGCTTAACAGTTTTGAATCTATTGTGTGTGGAATAGATTACAGAATTGAGATATTTAAACTGAAAGGCATCAAGTAAACTATGTTATTTAAGATCTGATGCCAGAAATGTTAGACCCATTGCAAATCTGCATGTAGTCTGGAGAAGCCAAGCAAACCTAGAACTAGGCAATCGGTATGTGTTTAAAACATTCAAATATTATAAGTACAGAGTACAAATGGTATAAGTACAGTATGCACATATAGCAGAAAGTCTACGTCTATGTTTGGGACCTCTGTCATTATTTTGGCTGGGATACAGTTAATTTTTTTTTCATAAAGGCTCACACAATTCTGTGGTTTGGATATTTTTTATGCACCTTCAAAAAAGATATGAGATCATAATGGTAATATTAATATTGCAGAAGTTCCTAAATATTTCTATTTATTTATTTATGTATTTTCTGAATTAAGAATCTTATCATCTGTGGACCACATGCAGAACAAGATACAGCAAGATATCAAGATAAGGGATGTTATTGTTTAATACACTTCAAAGTATCACTTGTCTCTGTCTATTGGTTTGAGAACTGACAGGGGTTTGACTGACATCTGCACAATGTTTAAAGGATATGAAGTAAACAAATTGGTAATAGAGTAAAATCTTATTTCCCTAACACCACTCACTTACATTTATATTTTTCTTATAATAATTGTAGATATTATGTAGGCACTGCTTAGTAAGTACTAAAGGTTAGTTAGAAACATGTTTGTTTGTTTTAATTTGCAGTATTCCTGCAGTAGAGTACACACACACACACATATATATATATTTACATTTTAGGGGATAATGCATATAGTTTTTTTCCATAAAAAGTGCTGTATATACATTATTTGTTTTATTAAAAGTAAAGGTGGGTTTATTAGTTTTCCCATGCTCATTGAGTAAACATATTTAACAGATTCAGAAACAAATAGGATGAACATTTACCTTATAAATGATCTTACTGTAAACCTTTGGCCTGTCTATAAATTAAGCTACCATATCTTAGCCCTGTAAACTTCAAGTAATAAATTGTAATCTATATAGTTTATTTAGGAATAGGAAGAAATAGCTGCAAAGTAAAAGAGTAAATATTGATTAGACTTTGGAGAAGCTACTGCAAACATAGTTCTGCTAGCAGACTCTAACCAATAAAACATACCTGGTTTCATTTGTTTGATATAATCAGATCTACTATGTTGCTTGGGTGTGTGGATTCATGAGGCCTAAAGCTGATGGGGCATCATTTATGTATGTGTGCATGGGTGGGTAAGAGCAAAAACTTCCTGTTAAAGAGGGAACATCTGGCATCATCTGCAAAGAGGCAAGCTCAAGCTGTTAAAACCATCTGTGAAGAGGAAGAGAGAGAGGGAAGAGGGAGATACAAGCTTCAGACATCAGCATAAAGTACCAAAGCTGAAAGGCTATTTTCTTAAATAGCAAACCTGCTCCAAATAATTTAACTATAAATATTTTTGGATACAGATAGAAAGGACCAGTGAAATCTCTTGGTGACAGTTGTCTGGCTAAGCTACTTGGACAAGACAAATCAGACATCAGGAGTCTCCACACATCTCATGTATGCTGCCCATCATAGGCCCACAGAGGTCTGTCTTCTATAACAGGAAGAAGCCTTTTTGATTTTGAGTTTTAAGGGGAGAAGAGGAAAAAATCCTCTAAAACATCCTGTCCTAAGTCCCACTCAGCCTCTTTGTCCCTGCTACTGTTAAGGTGTGCTTTATCTCTTTGAGGAAAAAAAAAAAAAAAAAAAAAAAAATCATCTCTTTTTTAAGCATATTTGAATTTTTCTCCTTTAGAACAATCTAACTTATGTATAGGTGGATTTGTACAAATCAATGTTCATTGGCTAAAGCATAGCTAAGCAGCCCTCTTTAATGTAGCTCTCATTTTAAGCAACATCATATTGTCATTTTTAACTCTCTTCAAGGTTAATGCCCACCTCATCTGTTGTTGTATATATACACCGGAGATGCAGATTCCTACTGCCATGCTGGCTAGCATTCTGGCTTATGATTATCTGATTGTTACATTTTTTTCACACAAGCAATGTCATTTTCTTGTGTTCCCATTTCTGTATGGAAACAACTCAAAACATCCCCACTTCTACTTTAAATCCTTCTTTCAAACTTGTCTTTGTAGCAATGCTAAAAACCACTTGTCAGTGATCAGCCAGCTGGTGTGACCACTGCTTATTACACTGGTTACAGCTGTCTTGCTGCTATTTTTGTGTTTCCTCACCATCTGTCTTATCCACCTGCTGTCTCTCATTTCAAACTAAAATTTTAAGCTCCCTAGACAAAAACTCTCAATTTGTTATGCTTGTACAGTGCCTAGCACAGTGTGTCTTTAGTTACATATTCTCTCTCAGTATAAACAAACATACACTAAACTGACTGAGAGGGACAGTGCAGGATCTGTATCTCAAGGTGGATTTATACCTCTTCAGTAATACAGACTTGAAGCACCACTGGCCATCTTAGCAAACAACCTGGGAAGTAGGATGAAATAGCCTCATTTGAACTCCTACCTATCATGGCTGGTCCACATCAAAGGCTGTTCAGGGTATCTTTACCCAGCAGTGGAAAATAAAATCACTGTAACAAAACAAACAAACAAACAAACAAACAAACAAAAACACAAACTCAGAAATGTACCTGTTGGAGGAAGAACACAATCTATGCTTTAGGTCTCATCCTCTTCTGTGGTTATCTAACAACAGCTTAGGTTGCTGGTTTTGTTGTTGATTTTTTTTTTTTTTTTTTTTTTTATATATATATTGTGGGAAGGGTATTGTTTGTTTGTTTGTTTGTTTGTTTTTAATGGAGAAAAGTTTATATAACATAGTAATAAAAAAAAACTAGATGATATGCAAAATAAATGGAAAAATTTAATGAAGGAAAAAAAAAAAAAAAAAAGAACCTTCAGAGTTTCTTTTTGATTTTGAATATTTCTTGTGAACATTTCTTGGCCATTGCTACCAGGAGCACTTCCTCAGCAGGAATATGTTCTAGCAACATCCAGATTCACTAGACTGCTTTCTTTTTCCTTCTTCTCTGAAACCCTCACACACTTTGTTTTCCATGCAAAGAAATCACAGAAACTGGAGGCTGAAGGGAAACAGTGAAGTGGTCCAAGAGATCCTCTGATCTATGTGATTAGGAAACCTCAGCCCTCAGGCACTCTACAGCTTGCCCCAGCAGGTAGTCTTAAATTGGTACACTGGGGATTACATCTTTTAGTCTCAAATGGAGAAAGGCAAAACAAGAACTAGATGCAGGAAACTTATTTGTAAATTCACAAGAGAATCAAGAAATATTTTAAGGCACTATTCTTCTTTAAAAAAAAAAAAAAAAAAAAAACAAAAAAAAAACCTCAGGAATTTGCTATTAGAATAAACTGCTAAGGGAGGTAATAAAGCAAGTATTAGTTGACCCTATCTGATTTTATTATACATATATTTTGGTCATCTAGAAAGTACCGAGATGAAAGCAAGAGTATTTTGAGTAAATTACTTTGTGCACTCTGATACGATATTATCTCTTCCTGCATTAGAATGATAGCTTTCAATATTAAAGGTTTAGTTCACTCCCTGCCAAAGTAAAAAGTTTTGGGGGTTTATAGTTGGGCTTGATTGTTTGTTAGTCTGAGATTTCCTAGTATTTATTGCTTTTCTGGAAATAATTTGCTGTTCTTATTTTTTTTTTTTTTCCAATTTAGAAATGTTTAAAACATAAGTATGTCAACCCAAATGAAGTTTCTCCCTGTCTCATTCTGTAAAATGCTTGTCCCCATCTGATATTTTAAGGATACAGTAAAGAAAATTAATTTCACTGAATTTGAAGAAATTTACACCAGCAGTGTAACTATTAACATTAAATTTGTATAAGCTTTCTCAAAAATAAAGCCGTGCTTCAGATAATCTACCCATCAACATAAGCCTCAGCCTAACCACCTAAAATTGATAATATTTCACAATAATATCTACAGTATTTCACCTAACAGGACTGGTCAGTGAGGATTCCAATCTTCAATATTTGAGATAGAATTTATTAAATAAAATTGCTAAGCTTCATGGAAACAACCCAACTCAGGTACTTGTCAAAACTCTGCACAGCATTATATGAAATTTTCTTTCTTTGCATGGTTGTTTTCCCCTGGGAGCAGAAATCTTTGTCTATATTTTTTTCTAACTTGTAAATTTTTTTGTTAGAAATTATTACATTTCAATTTATATATATTCATTTGGTGCCTCACAATACTTTGAGTTTGGCTTTGTGTTTATTTATTTTATGACAAAAGAATCCAACATAACAACAAAATCACATAAAAGGAACAGGAAAAAACAGAAAGAGAGAGAGAAAGAAAGAGAAAGAAAGAGGAAAAGGAGGAGGGGAAGAGAAAGGAAAAAGTAAAAGTAAAAATAAAAATAAAAAAGAAGGAAATGAAAAAAAAAGAGAAAACAATAAAAAATCACATTGTTTTCAATTAGTAAATTCCTAGATGTGCCCTCATGCTGCAAGCTGTCTCTCAACTGACCTAGCTATAAAATGTCATTGATCAAATGTGCTAGGAGGGCAGGTTGGTTAGCTACATCATTTTCTTCTCTTAGGTTAGCCACACACAGGGAGCTTTAATTCCGCAAGTCCACAGGATCTAGGAAGAGGAATGAATCTTAAGATTCCACAGCATGAAAAATTCAAGAATGGCTTCTACAAAGCAGTCATATTCAGAGATACACTTTTGAAAGGTGCTACCTTCTACCATAAACATTTCTCAAGGAAAGCTATTTGTTCAGTTTTTATTCAGAGAATATATAGATAAACATACATAAAATATTTGGAAGATATGGCACATAAGCTAAGAGTTTTATTTTGTCTTTGAACAGAATTTAAGATTCCTTGTTAAAAAGAATTTCATACCCACTCTAAATTTTAATTTCTGAAGTTTTGGGTACTCCATATTAGTAGTGTAGTGAGGTCAGCAAATACTTCTGTTCATTCATCTCTATGCTTTTTTTTTTTTTTTTTTTTCTGCCTCAAACATCAACATATCTATGAAATAATACTTTAGTGAGATGTAGGGCCAAGATCTTTTTTAATATTATTATTTTATTTTATTTTTCCTGTCTCTTTAATGATATTTATTTTCTCTGAGAAGGAAAGAGAATCATCTTAGAGAAAATATGACACCTGATGTTTGAAAGTACCTATAGGTTCAGAGACCTATTGCATTTGTATTTGTTTAAGAACAGAGGAAAAAAAAAAAAAAAAAAGAGAGAGAGAGAGAAGAGAGAGAGATCTGGAAAGAATCATATGTATTATCGTATGTATTGTGGGACTATGAACTGTTTGCTGCTGCTTAGAAAGAGAGAGAGAGCGAAAGAGAGAGAAAGACAGAAAGACAGAAAGACAGAAAAAGAAAGAAGGAAAGAAAGAAAGAAAGAAGAAAGAAAGAAAGAAGAAAGAAAGAAGAAAGAAAGAAAGAAAGAAAGAAAGAAAGAAGAAAGAAAGAAAGAAAGAAAGAAAGAAAGAAAGAAAGAAAGAAAGAAAGAAAGAAAGAAAGAAAGGCATCTGTGATAACCTTCTGTTCTGTTTAGATTAAGAGAATATATTTTATTAACTGACCATATTTTCAGAGTAGTGTAGTGAAGAGGGACCTTTTGTTTGAATGTGAGGTTCCAGCCCTCTGTTGTAAAATAAAATTGAAATTACAGGGTCAGATGTACAAGCAAAGACAGCCTTGAGCTACCATTTTTCCATGTATTTTTCTTGTCTTTGGGAACATTTCAATGCACAATATAACCGAATAAGAAATGCTACATTTCCCACTCAAATAAATCTTTTGAGGTTAGAGTGTATATCTTTTTCTAATGCATACCCTTATCTCGACCCACCAGTTAGTAACCATGCTACTCAATAGATTCTCAATAAACAAAAGTTGGTCTCACCATCCTTTGATTTTAGAGCACTCTGTCCAGCATAAAGACGTGTTACAGTGAATAATAAGACTGGTCAGTGTTATTCTTTGCTTTAGCAAAACAAAGATAAACTCTAGTGTTTCAGATCAGTGAAGCAAAGCAGCCAAACTTCGAAATTCTTACCAAAAAATATTTATATACATATATATGTATATATATACACACACACACCCCTTATTAAATACCTTATTATATATACACCTTATATATTCCTTATTTTATATATATATATATATTTATATATATATGTAAATATATATATAATATATATATAATATAATAATAATATTATTTTAT
>CM021733.1:73871677-73886150 GCA_011075105.1 Heteronetta atricapilla
ATATATTTACACCTTATTATATATAAGGTAGCTCATATACAGAAAAGTAATGGTGTGTTTGAAGAGGAAAGGTGTAGGAATGTACCCAGAACAGTCTCACTTATTCTGCCCAAGAACTATATGGGCCATGTTTTTGTAAAAAGAAACTTGAAAACATTGGTGGGTAGACTTATCATGTCTAGATAGATTAGCAGACAAATCTTAGTTCCATAAAATAAGAAGTAGAAATCTTTGGTTAGGGTTTAATGTAGTAATATTGATCTGATAAAATGGAAATAGAATATTTTCTCTGCTATGAAGACAAGTTCATAATTTTCAGCTATCTGACACGTTCTGGATATTGACACATTTTAAAGTTTTCATGGAAATAAACAGGATAAGGATCAAAAGAAATATGATATAAAGAAAACTTTATATATATATATTTATTTATTTATTTTTATTTTAGCTTGTATGGGAACAAATCCTTATTTGTGAGTGATTTTGTTAATTAAGCTCCTCATATCTCAGGTTTCCAGAGGTCATCTTAGGTAAAGTGACTATGAAGAAAAAAAAAAAAAGAAAAGAAAAAAAAAAAAGAATTAATTGAAAAGTTCCTAAGGCTGCTGTTCTTAATGAAAAGCCGTTTGGGGAACCTAGGTATGCATTGAGAAGATGGTACAGTCAATGAAAGATGACAAAGAGGTATAGATTCCTGAAGTCTGATCCATATGATAGAATAACAGCTCTTGTGCCAGACCAGCTAGAAAAGATTGTAAGTCAAGCATCTGCCATACAAATAAAGGAGTTCTCTGATAGGAGAAGAATAAGAGCAAATTCAACATAAAAATATGAAAAAGAAGAGACAGCTCTCTAGATCAGTATCTCGGATTTCTGTCCCCATAGCACCTCTTCACAGATGTCTGACATCTGTGCAGAAGGTGAAAGGGAAGAGAAATGTTTTGTTTGTGCCTATAATGTCTCACTCAAAAAGCCTAATGTCAAGATAGAGAAGGTTGGGTTTCCATTTGGTAGGGAACAAAAAGGTAGCAGTGATAGGAAAGCAGAAGACTTTTAATCTCTGTGAATTCCCTAACTGTATCATGACCAGATTAAATGCTAGATGCTGCAAATTGCTATGAATTTATCTGGAAATGAGAGTGCTTTAGTCAGGCAAATGATTCATAGAAAGTGTTTCTTATCTTTGTACCCTTGATCTTTTCCTGTTACATATTTGTACCAGGAAAGAATAAGCATGGAGAAAATTCATGGGTCATATGTGGTCACAAATTAGACTGATCCAATACTACCTGCAACAATAGAGAAACCCAAGTGTTGTTTACTGTTAATGGTTGTGTAATATAAATATATATATATATATATATAATATATTTAAAATATACTGGGAAAGGAGTAAGTAAGGAGAAAGAAACAATAAAATAAAAAAATACACAATGCCATGAGATTAAAGTGCTTTCCCTGAAGCTAATCAAAACTGAAAAACATATAGAGATTGTTCTTTAAAAAAAATGTTTAGGATTTTTTTCCTCCCCATTTAAACAAGAATTATTTAACATTAGGAATAAATTTGAGCTGCTGAAATGAGTGCTATATCATAACAGATTATATGATCACTGTCTTCTATTGGAATTCCTAAATGCAACACATAGTGACTACTTGAAATGATGTGGCTGCGTTCTGAAAACAAACAACCAAGCAAAAAAATAAAACAAAACAAAGTAAAACAAACCTCAACCCACCTCAAAAAAAAAAAAAAAAAAATCAATCTTTATATTAAGTAATTGAGGTTAAAAGTATTTCATATCACTATGACTTTATCTTTACAGTGATATTACGGCTCCAGGTGTTGCTGTAGGGAATGCTTTCTCTTTTTTCTTTTCCAGCTAAGGTTCACTTTTTTCCTGTTTATGGTAGGCAAAAGAGAAGACAGAGATAGAAAAGTATAACTGACTTAATTTGGTTTAATTAACTGCAAAAGAATTGAGATAATTAATTAATGCATTCTAATGAATTAAATTATGAAGCACATTGCTCCCAATGGGAGCAAATGATCCCTGTAATGGGAAAAGTGTGTAGGGAATAAAGAAATTAAACAGCAGATTGTTTTTTCTTCCTACTAGGATGACCAGTTGTCCTGGTTTTAGTTAGGAGAGAGTTAATTTTCCTTCCAGTAGCTGGTAGGGTGCTATGTTTTGGAAGTAGGATGACACTGATGTTGATAACACACTGATGTTTTAATTGTTGCAGGGAAGTGCTTACACCAAGCCAAGGACTTTTCAGCTTCTCGCTCTGTCCTGGCAGCGGTCAGGCTGGGCGTGCAGCAAGAGCTGGGAGGGGACAGACCCAGGACAGCTGACCCAAACTGGCCAAAAGGGTATTCCATACCACCTGACTGTCATGCAGAACAACGTATAGGGGTGGCTAGTGGGGGTGGGGGGTGGCTGCTTGGGTATAGGCTGGGCATCAGTCAGAGGGTGGTGAGCAATTGCATTGTGCATCACTTGTTTTGTACATATTATTATTATTTCATTTTCCTGTCCTAATAAACTGTCTCTATCTCAACCCACAGGCTTCAGTTTTTTTCTTGTTTCTCTACCCCATCCCAGAGAGGGAGGGGGGAGGGTGAGCAAGCGGCTGTGTGGTGTTTAGCTGCCAGCCGCATTAAACCACAACACCAATCCAGAGCAAATAGCATATTACAAATACATCATATACTATGCATGAGCATTCAACATCTTTCAGATAAGCACTGCTTGTTGAATTCTAGATGAACCCTATCCATCAAAGTTACACAAGGTGGACAAAATCCTGAATTTTGAAAATGATTGTTGGCCTTAATTCAGTTTTCAAGTTATCTTAGTCAGTAGTTGTAAAAGTGTGGGTGTCAGAACCTAACTGAAGTATATATATATATATTTTAAAAAGTTTTCAACTACCTTTTAGTAGTTGAGGTATAAAAAAGCAAGTCAATTTACATTCCATAATAAAATAAGACTATACACATTATTTGTATTAGTCATTTTTTTTTTCATGCTAAAGTGCAGATCCTTATGAAAATTAGAAACTAAAATAACCAAACTAGTAACCATTTATAAAATAAGTTGTTTGATTTTCTGCATTTTACAAGAAAAAATGTTTAAATATGTTAAGCACTTTTAAATACAATAAAACCTACTTTAGATAACTGAAAAACTCCTACCTGTTTGAAAGTATAAATAGTTGAGTTTGGAAAAAAATATGTTAAATTTCAGAAGTGCTGGATATTTTTACTTTTATCCTTTTGTAATTGTACTTCTCTATTTAATTATGGTGAACAGAAGAAAAAATATGTGGCTATATTGGCATATTAGCCCATTCATTTCTCCTATCTTAATGTATTTTATGTATTTAATACCACAGAAAATCAGGTTCACAACACTCCTTTACTAACATGATGTCAACTACACTACTGAAAAATTATAAATCATGCATTGATTCAGTTTTAAATATTAAATATAATTGTTACCTACTGATAGTCATTTTGCCATAATCATCATTTTTCTTTAATAGAGGGTTTATGGTTCAAAAATGCACATCTTATTGAAAGTTTACATATCTATAAGCAATTTAGGTGCCTTAATGATTTTTTTTTTAATGTAATTTCCACATGAAAACTGATACTATGCAAATAAAATAGAGTTGCTATTCAACTACTCCATTTGCATATTGCTTGATGGCAGAGGTGCAAAAATCAAAATGTGATTAAGAAACTGCAAGAGGCAGTCTCAGCACATAAGGTGGCTTATTTCCTGGGGATCAGAGCGATTCAGGTTTCTGAGATACAGGATTAATTACACAAGATTCTGGTAGCAACTTCTAGTCACTGTAAAGAGCTGTTGTAGAGCAAGTTGAGGAGGCACAGAGAGAGAGAGATGTGCTTATCCTTGAAGAAAACACACTTGCTGGTCTACTCACTACTTAAAAAGAGAAAGCTACTTTGTTCTTATTTATGTTTTTGTGTAACAGGACATAATTTCTGTTACATACCATACATAGAAACAGCAGAAAGTAAAATAAGCAATAAAATATTTACTGCTTTTTCTTTTTCTTTTTTTTTTTTTTTTCCCCTCACATCCTTCTAAGTTCCTGTGACTTTCCTTGAAGGATATTGCATAACTATCAGAATGAAGCTGCAAATCCATTTCATTTAAAGTGACTTTTCATTTGTATGAACTGAGAAAAGCAGAGGCAGCCTGCATAGCCAATGCTGCAAGGGCAGCATTCCAGCACTCTCCATAGAGTGGGTGAATCACAGCACAAAACCTGTGTGGTCCTCTTATTAAGTCTTGTCCTTCCAGACAAACTTCTGCTTGCTACTAAAATACATACAGCCACATCAGAGAAAGTTTTCTTCCTTTTCACGTGAGATTAATTTCAGAGGGCTAAGTATGCATAAGGTTTCTAGAAATGGACTCAAAACATTTCCAAAAGGGTGAACATTTCCAAAACTTCAGTGAAGTACATTACATTGGGAGTTAGTTAGATGGTGCTAAAAGCTACTTATGTGTTCCTTAAACTAACATGAGCAGAGGCAAAGATATTTTAGATGAGCGGTAAGAATAATCTGGGCCATTTGATTTGACTGGAGAGGTCTTTTAGTTGTTTGGTTTTCTTGTCTGTTTTTACGTATTTTTTTTCAGGTCAAATAAAGCTAGATATATTAAATGAATCAAAGGAAGAAATAAGGAAGATCCTGTTTACCTTTTATTAATGAACACACCTGACATATGTGTTTATATGTGTATATATGCATGTCAATACAGATGAGCAACAAGCCTTTTGGAACAGCAGCATGTTTTTAATAGCAAGCACGAAAAAGTTGTGGTGTAATATCATCCCATTCAGTTTCTTTCCTTGTAAAGGGATTAGCCTTCAAGCAGAACAAAGTAGAAATCAATCAATAGAACACTAAGCAGTGTACTGCAAGTGGAACTGGTTGGAAATTTTCTGTCATAATATGTCTTTTGACAGAAAAATTTAAATTATTATGGGGAAAATTGTGCATGAAATCTACCCAATAAAAGACACTGCAGGTATGGACTTCATATCCCCTATGAAAAATTACATCAGCTTAGACAGACAGAATACATTTCCATCCCCTTCTTCCTGTCAGCAAAGAGAAATGACTTGGTTCAACAAACCAAACTGTTCACTCAGCATTGTCCTGATTATAGAAGAGGTTTAGATTAGATCTATTCTACACCCTCTGATCATGGAACATTAACAAACTCTCCCACTTACACTTGCAATTAATCTATTGCTTCTGGGAGAAGAAATAGAAGACAGTGGAACAGACCACAACAGCATTATTTTCCAGTACTGGATCATGGAATAAGGCAGAAAGGGTGAATTTTGGCCCTTTGGGAAGTATTCACTGATCTAAAGGTCACTTTGTATTTTCAGTAGGGGAATGGTGATTATCTTGGTATGTGTTCATCAGAGCAAACAATTTTCTGATTACATGTTATATTTGGATATATCTGGTATTAACTATTTTACCCAATATACTTTTAAAAAATGACATAAATTTTGATATAAGTAAATCACATGCAATCAAAGTAAGCAGATCAAAATTTGTGATTAGCTCTAATTTCTCTTGAATGGAATCCAGAAGAGACAAAACAGTTTCCCCATTGGGATTCTCTTAAAAAATAAAAAAATTAAAAAAATCAATTTCAGACTCCTTCCTTCCTTCCTTCCTTCCTTCCTTCCTTCCTTCCTTCCTTCCTTCCTTCCTTCCTTCCTTTACTTTTCTCCCTCTCTCATCCCCCCTTTTCTCTCTCTCTCTCCCTCCCTCCCTCACCCCCACCTTGTAATTCAGATTATGCAGGTGAAGCTCTCCTTGTAGCTATATTTTCCCTTGCTAATCAAAATTTGAATATAAGAATTTATTTCTACTATAACTCTAATGTTGCCAGACAATTGTTTCTGGAATAAATAGGTGTTTTCAGCCAGTAAAGATGTGTAGCCCCAGCTACATGATTTTCACTTCATTACACTAGTCAGCCAGAGTGATATTAGATCACCATTTTTTGTTGGTGTTGTTTTGTTTTGTTTTCATTGGGTAGTTTTTAAGTTTCCCCAATAAGGGTTTGAAATACACTAATTCTCATGCAGTTTAGTGAACCTAATTAACATTCACGTTTGAGATAACTGTACATGGACATTTTCTTATCTGTAACAATGACAAGGATATCAGCTCTTCTCCATTTCCTGCTGAATCACATTTAACTGTTTAGTTCAGCTATTATTTTCAGTCTGATGATGACAGAGTTTATTTCAGCAGAAGTACTTGTATTTCTCTAGTGGGTCGTGTAACTTGTATTGATTGCCCTGCTCGTGAAATTAGACTGCTACCTATGCCTGGGAGAATTCATTTAAACTTGGTTTGATTATGTCTAGACTGAACCATAGGCAGTGAAGCATAAAATGATTTTAGAGAAAGTTTTGACTTATTAGCTGGCTCATAAATATTTTTTTTCACAGTCAAGTTATTTGGCCATGAAGTAATTGCTCTGTACTAAGCAAAAACTTCTATCTTACTCACATTAGGAATATAAACACTATAAATTACTCCAGAACCTACATTCCTGTCTGAGTGTAACAATATGATGAAATAGGAGGAAACGCTTTCTATGGTGAAGTGACTGAGGGAAAAAAAAAAAAAAAAAAAAAAAAGAGTTTGTACTTACTTGGTGGCAGCTTGGAGGTATGAGTACTGTCTTGTTCTGGGAAGGAAGGGCATATAGAATGAGATTAAGGGATGGGAGATCATGTGTCTGGGGTTAACACCTCAGTTTCTGAAATCAATAGATACATGTGTGAGAACTACTGTTCTACTATTATGCTTGTCTATGCATTTTCAAGACATAAGTGTCTTGAGATATGTAGCCAAAACACATTCACCAAGCATTTAGCTTCCTGGAACATTAAACATCTGTGCATATGAAAATAAACCTGATATTTCTTTCGAGGAAAAAAAGAGAAAGAGAGAGAGAAGGTGCCAGGGAGCATTGATTCTACTTGTCCTGAGCATTCAAGCTGATCTACACATTTGCTTCAAAAATAGCCACTGTTTCTGAGTATATTCTGAGCAATTTGTTACTGCTGTGTAATAGCTAAGACCAAGATGCCAGCTGACTGTGTAATCAAATATAAGCCTTAAAAATACTTGTATGAAATTTTAGGTGGTAAAAAAACAAAATGTAATCATTAAAATTTAGCTATATCCAACCTTGTGGTTGTGGTCAAACTAGAAACTTCCTCTCTTACAATGGGCTTTGCACTAAACACCACTGCACGTAAGGGTAGTGGAGCCAACTAAGCTTAGAAATTCCTGTATCAAATAAATAAATAAATAAATAAATAAATAAATAAATAAATAAAACCCACGTTTTCCAAGAAATGATTCTTTAGAGAACGGGTTCACTCTCTCAGTAGCTGAGGTGTTATGTAAAGAAAATTCACTTTTATCTCAGCAGGGGAATGAAAAGTCATCAGCAACTTGATAGTTTCCATGGATGCACAAATTTTCTTGTGAGAAAAAATGGTTCTTATGATCTGGGAGACTACTTTCTGTGATTTTTCAGTTTTGGAGAAGCATCTGTTTCTTTCTACGAGTTAGACCTCTTTGCTTTATGTATGTTAAACAAACAAACAAACAAACAAAAACTTGTTAAATTACATCTGAGGGAAGGCTCAACATTTCAATTGCAATGTATTAATGTATTTAAGAATTGTTAACTGAGAGAACAAAGGAAAAAATGACCAGTTATTTTTATCCAAAAATGCATTGCAGTGTAGACTGTTGAGAATATCTCACTCACTGTGTCAGGGATATGACTGTCTTGCCAAATTCTATCATCTGCAAATTTGTGCAGATGCTAAGAAACAAACAAACAAACAACAACAACAACAAAAAAAAAATTAAAAACCTGCAGTGCTTTGCACTAAATGGTGGGAAGTAGATTGATTTTCTCACCTCAAAAGAAAAAATTTATTGTTACTTTTAATAGATTATACCTGCTGGGGAGACACGTATATTATTCTGTCAATGTCAGATATGCATATGGGCTAAATCTCAAGAGGATTAAAAAAATAAAACCAGACAACAACAACAACAATAACAAACACATTTTATTTGTTTACAGCTTCTGTGGTTGACTTGTTTGTGCAGATCATCACACCTGTCCTTGTCCTCAGAAGTAGAAGTACTGATATACAGTACAGATATCTTTGAGATATTCTTGAAGTCATTGAATGATTTTCAATTTAGTGTCTGTGTAGGTGTATTTTTAGAGTTTCAAGTAATGTGGCAGGATGAGAGTGTATTCGTTTGATTTCTAGGTGCTTCTGAGCTTGTTTTATCTTATATTTCTTGGCTTCCTGGAGTCTATTTCTGACGACATATCTCACAAGGAACACGAATGACAAGAATGTACAGAATGGAAGGAAGATGAAGCTCTTATTTGTGATTATGCACATTGAACTTTTCTAGTGTAAGGGTACACTGGAAATGGCTGAAAAAGGAATATTATACAGCAAAACATCACAAAGCCTGTCTGATCAAATGAATTTATTCATTGTATCATTCTTTTGGCAAAAAAAAATAAAAAATAATAAAAAAAGAAAAACAATCATTGAGATGGTATCAGGACCCTGAGTGCACTTACAGACTGTTAATGGCCACCTTAATGTTAAGGAACACCTTGAAATGCCCAGCCATACCCTCTCCACATGGCCCAGGAGCCCCATTTCAGCTCAGTTTCATGCCTTCCAGTCCTGGCCTGAGATGTGCTGTAAGTGTCTAGTTTTAGTGCCTGCTGATCCTTAGATAGTTTGGATAACCTGAACCTGACATCTTTACATTGCCTAGAAAGCCTGATGATTGTTGGACTGTTGACTGTTCCTATCACCAGCTCTGCTCCCTTCACCCTGCTTAGTTGCTGTGGGACTAGACAGTGTTCTGGACCAATACTGCCCTGCCTGTATTATCACTCTAGATTCCGGGCTGCCTTCTCATGGAACAGTCCTGTTCCTGCTGGTCCCTTACACATATCTCACTGTGAAAATGTTTTCAGTCTGTGCTTGCTGTGTATTGCTTCCCAAAGCATAAAACCTACATAAATATCATTAGCATATTTTAGGTTGGTTAACTTCAGTGAATTTATACGAAATTCTTGTTACATTGGTGGTTTTATTTTTTTCTCAATTAAAAAAATACAGCTTTAAACAAAAACATCTATTTAGATTCCTTCAGATCATGTTTTCCAGGTATCCTCCCTTCTAATTAATACATTAAAAAAAATCAAATAACTCTCCCCATAGTTATTGAAATGCTATAAGGAATTATTGCTCAGTATCTTCTCTCTATAAATTTCAATGCTGCCCTTCGATGCAATGAGCAGGAAAAAAAAAAACATTAAAAAATTTCTGGTTACATCTCCATACAGTTTGTCCTTGTCCTATTTGCTTTCTTGTAAAGGTGCTGATACATCCAATTCTCTCTCTCTCTCTTTTTTTTTTTTTTTTTTTTTTTTTTTTTTTTTCCTGAGTTTAGACTCACCATTTTAATTTCTTCTAAAATTTCTCTCTGAACTTTCAAATCTTCAAATACATAAAATATTTATTATCCTACTTGAAGCAAATGGATAATGAACAGCTCCTTGAATTGAAACTGGGAACCCATGATTAGATATGATAAATATGTATTTTATTTAGCAGCTAGAACAAAATATTTAGGAAATTTCATTTCAAAAATGAGTGTCAACCTGGCTACTTGTGCATATTACTAATCTTAGGTACAATGTTATAGACTGTTGAGCTTGTTCAGATGCCCTGGTTAGATCTTGCACCAATATGATCATTATATATATAAATGTATTTATTTATTTTTGAGATTTTATGTCCTCTTATGATTTCCATTTCTGCCCCTCTCCCTTTTACTTTTAGTTGACCAGCTCTACTGGTCTGGGCCTTGGCAAGTGAACCTCTTTACTTGCCAGGGAGAGGCAGAAAAAACTATACGATGTTGGAAAGACTCTTTGTCTGAGGCAGATAGATAGTAGTATATAAAACCTGGGATAGTGGCAAAACCAGAAGTATTTAAAATTAAAAAGCTTCTCCACATTCATAGCAGGGAGCACACATAATCATTAACAAATGTAGGTTTATTTATTTTGACAAGGAAAACCATTCTCTAGGATATTTTCTTTCAGTGCATTCTCAAACTCTTTGAGAATCTACAAAGTAAAATAATTAAAGGGAATAAATAGGTCCATTGCTCCAAATTCTTATCTAGACAGAGTACACATATAATCCAAAACACTAAAGAAAAGCAGTCCAAAGGTTTTCAGACACCAATACAACAAATTAATTTCTGCTTCTCATTTACTTTTGACATCTTCTGAAAGGTTAAAGTGGATATAATGCTGCTGAAATAATTCAATTATCAGTGTCTTGAACTTCCTCATATTGTCTTGAAAAACATTACATTCCCTATGTTCCAGGGATATACTGTCAAAAGAATTGGACTGTGATATGACTGTAATCCCAAAAGTTTTAGAAATCATTTACTTTTATTCATTGTGTCAGCTGTAGACAGTGGAAGAAATATGCTGAAACAGAATCTGTTTCCACAATATGAATATGAAAATGTAAAAGTATTATAACAACTGAGTTTGCAAGTTACCCAGTTTGTAGTTACAATCTCAATCTCACAATCTAGCTACAATTATTGTTTCAATTTAGAAGTGAAAGAGCTCCTCAAAGACAACCTAACAGATATCATGCAAGATATTTACTATGCATGGATAGTCTGAAAGAATTTTCTCCTATCCAAGGAAAATATAATAGTATGCAAGTATTCTGAAATAACTTTCTAGTTTACAATAGACTTTTTTTTTCCAACATTGAAAAAATATTATTCCAAAATAATTACAATACACAATATTATTATTGTGCAACTAATACTTCTTATTTATTCTATGAGTTCCACTACAAGTTTAGCTACACTTTTTTACAGATATTATTTTTCTTTTTTTTTTTTTTTGTTGATTTTTTTAGACAGACAAAGATATTGGTTTCTTTTGCACTTATCTCACTCTGCCAAAAATGATCTTCTTAAATGTCCCTGTCTTCTAACTGTTTTTGTAGAGTAGAAAGGTGATCCACAAAAGTGAGTTGGCCCCACTTTGGCCAAAACTCATTTTTTATGTTCTTAGGTTTCATCTTTGCAAGAACAGAACTTGAGAAGGAAAACACAATTTATTTAATAATTTTTATTTTATTTTATTTATTTTTTTTTAGTTTAGTTTAGTTTATGAGTTTATTTTAGTTTATTTTAGTTTAGTTTAATTTATGCTAGTTTATGATAGTTTAGTTTAGTTTAGTTTAGTTTTTAAATCCGGTCCCTTTTCTGAAATATCTACTGGGATCCTATGAAATTCAAAGCTGTCTCCCTCTCTGCCCTTGAAAAAATTATTGTTCCTTAATGTTTTCAAGATTCAATCTTGACCTTATTGCTCTGATTCATTAAAATAGATTTAAATATTTTGTAAAATAAAAGTCCTAGACCTGTAATTAATTATAGGAAAAAAAAAAAAAGTTTGTAATACTATTCAAATTGAGAGCACCAGTGACCTTTATTTCTAACTCAAAATATCTTTATTAAAAGTATTTATTATATCATTTTATTCAGCTTCTGACATTCCTTGGTACATTGATTTTAGTTTTATTTTAAATTAAATTTATTATTTAATTAAAAGATTCCTGATGGTTATGTAAAATTCTCTTGACTGGCTTCATCAAAACTACTCTGGTTTTCAGCAGTATTTCATTTTAAGTTTGGGAACTAATCAAGTCACCATGAGGAAAAAAAAAATACTTCCAGATTTCAAAATAGACTAACTATCATCCTGAAATAATCTGTTCTAGTGGTAAATTATGCTGGAAATATCTCTTGACAGATTTCTGACAGGTGTCAATCAGAGTTGTAAAATATTATTTTTGTTTAGCTGCTTGGCACTCTTTCTCTTCGGAATTCACAACAACACAGATAACATTAACTTTGACACATCACATGACTAATTTACCTCCATTTTACAACATTTTTTTTTTTTTAAAGCCCACAAAAATATTGTTGCAGGCAATTAAGCACTTTTCAATGAGTTGTCAGGATACAAAATTCTGTTTGCTGTCATGTGACAAATTTTGTACAAACTTTGGGATAAAATATTAAAGGTACAGAAATAAAGCAGAGACATTTAATGTCTTCTTCGCCTCTGTCTTCAACGCTGATGATGGGCTTTGGGACTCAGAGTGCCCTGAGCTGGAGGACCGTGGGAATGACAAACTCCAAACCACCCCTGAATGTGTGTGGGATTTGCTGCTCCACCTGGATCCATACAAGTCCATGGGACCAGATGGGATTCACCCCAGGG
Organism: Heteronetta atricapilla; assembly: GCA_011075105.1. NCBI lineage: Eukaryota > Metazoa > Chordata > Aves > Anseriformes > Anatidae > Heteronetta > Heteronetta atricapilla. Next base: position 73,884,157 of record CM021733.1, read on the forward strand.
TACTTAAAGAGCTGGCTGACGTCATTGTGGGACCTCTCTCAATTATTTTTCAATGATCTTGGGAATCTGGAGAGGTCCCGGTAGACTGGAAGCTGTTAAATGTTGTGCCAGTTTTCAAGAAGGGTAAGAAAGAAGACCCTAGCAATTACGGGCCTGTCAATCTCATGTCAGTGCCTAGTAAAATTATGGAGAAGATGATTCTTGAAGTTATTGAAGCGCACCTGGGGGACAATGCAGTCATTGGTCCCAGCCAACATGGGTTCATGAGGGGTAGGTCCTGCCTAACAAATTTGATTTCCTTTTATGATAAGATCACCCATCTAGTCAACCAAGTGAAAACAGCTGATGTGATCTTTTTGGACTTCAGCAAGGCTTTTGACATGGTTTCCTATAGGATCCTACTGGACAAAATGTCCAGCATACAACTTAACAAAAACATCATACGATGGGTGAGCAATTGGCTGATGGCAGGGCTCAAAGGGTTGTGGTAAATGGGGCCACATCAGGCTGGCGGATGGTCACTAGTGGGATCCCTCAAGGCTCTATTTTAGGGCCAGTCCTCTTCAATGTTTTTATAAATGGATGTAGGACTAGATGGTGTTTTGAGCAAATTTGCTCATGACACCAGACTTGGAGGAGTTGTGGACTTGGACGAGGGTGGAAAGGCCCTGCAGAGAGATCTGGACAGATTGGAGAGCTGGGAGATCACCAACCACATGAAGTTTAACAAAAGCAAGTTCCGGGTCCTGCACCTGGGACGGGGCAACCCTGGCTATACGTACAGACTGGGCGACGAGACCCGCAGAGAGGGATCTGGGGGTTGTGATTGACAGCAAGTTGAATATGAGCCAGCAAGTTGAATATGGCCCTGGCAGCCAGCAGGGCCAACCGTATCCTGGGATGTATCAAGCACGCCATTGCTAGTCGGTTGAGGGAAGTGATCGTCCCACTCTACTCTGCGCTGGTGCGGCCTCACCTCGAGTACTGTGTGCAGTTCTGGGCACCACAGTATAAAAAAGACATTAAACTGTTGGAGAGTGTCCAGAGGAGGGTGATGAAGATGGTGAAGGGCCTGGAGAGGAAAACATGAGGAGCGGCTGAGATCACTTGGCTTGTTCAGCCTGGAGAAGAGGAGGCTGAGGGGAGACCTCATCACGGTCTACAACTTCCTCATGAGGGGGAGTGGAGAGGCGGGTGACCTCCATAAACACCAGTGATAGGACCCGTAGGAACAGGGTTAAGCTGAGTCAGGGCAAGTTTAGACTAGACATCAGGAGGAGGTTCTTCACCAAGAGGGTGGTTGCACACTGGAACAGGCTCCCCAGTGAAGTAGTCACTGCACCAAGCCTGTCTGAATTTAAGAAGCAATTGGACTGTGCACTTAATCACATGGTCTAAACTTTTGGGTAGACCTGTGTGGTGCGAGGAGTTGGACTTTATGATCCTTATGGGTCCCTTCCAACTTGGGATATTCTATGATTCTATGAATTCAAATATACTTTTCCTGACTGTCAGGCAAACATATTTAATGGGGGAAAAAAAATAAATTTCTTGTTCTCCAGTTCCCTTAGAAATAGGCAAAGTCAGGAAAGCTTGGATGGCGAAAAGGACAAAAGATAAAATTCATGTAGGGAAACAAACAAACAGACAAACAAAAAAAAAACAACTGCAAACTTTGGAACACATTTGTAAATATATTTGTTAAGGATTAGAAACATTTAAGGTAAAATTTCAGTCATAGCTCATATAAAAGGATGGTTATTTATATATTGACAGTAATTATGTGACATTATAACGACACAGATTAATGTGATTAACAGTTACAGGCCTCATACTTTTAATTAGTCTGGCCAGATTCATATTAAGAACCAATGGCATGTTCCCATGTTTTTCCTTGAGATATCCAGGGAAAAAAAATAAAAGGAAATAAAACGAAAAAGAAGAGAAAGAAAGAGAAAGAGAAAGAGAAAGAGAAAGAGAAAGAGAAAGAGAAA
>CM021733.1:73886160-73899289 GCA_011075105.1 Heteronetta atricapilla
AGAAAGAGAAAGAGAAAGAGAAAGAGAAAGAGAAAGAGAAAGAGAAAGAAAGGAAGAAAGGAGGGGAGGAAGGAAGGAAGGAAGGAAGGAAGGAAGGAAGGAAGGAAGGAAGGAAGGAAGGAAGGAAGGAAGGAAGAAAGAAAGAAAAAGAAAAATGCATCTGACTCCAGAACAATATCATCATAGTAGATATACTAAACATATTCCATAATCTTTTGATAGAGGCTTTTCTCTGTTCTCCCCATAAGCAATATTTCCCTTCTTTTTCTTATTTATTTCCCCTCTTTTTCTTATTTACTATTTAATTTTTCTCTTTTCTTGAGCTGCGTCCTTCATATTTTTTTTCTGTATTTGTTGCTTCACTCTTTCTGCAAAAACACATTGTTATTTTTAGTCAGTAAAACACTAATTAAAAATGATTTAACTGTATATAAAACAATAATTCTGTATTGGATTTTCGAAGGTCAATGCCTCTGTCACTTTTTAAATGGAAGAATGGAAGATAAAGGGCCTAAACCCATTGAAATTTTCCCCCCAAAGCATAACATCATCAGTTGAATTTACTAACTCTAAAATACTCATTGCATTATGACGGTTTCCTGAAAAAAAAAAAAAAAAAAAAAAAAAAAAAAAAAAAAAAAAAGCTTTCCAGGATCGGTCACTAAAGATATTGATCTAGAGACAATTGATAATTTGATGGATGTCTTTCAGCTTGTACAGAGTGTTTTTTTTTTTTTTTTACTATATTTGATTTTTTCTTTTTTCAAAACCAGACTGTTCCTTCAGATTTAAGATAGATCCAATCAAAATTTAGGAATTAATAGAGGATGTAAGGCTTGATTTCCAAAATAGTTGGATACATATTGTATCCAACAAAGTTGTTGGACTCTTTTTCAATACAGGACATAATGGAAGACAGAAAAGTGATAGGCTAAGTCAATTACTGTAAATGATAGATTAATAGGAATGAGGTTCAACTCAAGGTCTTAAGACTAGAAAAATGGAATTCCTCTAAGCTAGAGAGTAATATAAAACTTTTAAACACAGTGCTTTAGCTATTTTATAGGCCCCATTATCTATATATGGAGCCTTTTAAAAAGCTGAAAAATTAACAAAAAATCAGTGATCATCAAAACAAAATACAAGGATTTCTGAGTTATCTTCTCCTGTGTCCTACACCTATGCTACAGTGACAGTAAAAGAAAAGACATTCATTTTACCATCTCAGAATGAGTAAATATTTTCCCTTTGTGCAAATACCAACAAAAGATGAGATCTCTTATGAGATTGTCTTTATGAAGGTGATGAATCTAGGGTAAGGCCACAGTCAAACCATGAAAGGATGAAAAAATCAAACCAAATAAAGACAGTATGCTAATAAATCCCAAATTAGTTGGCCTAGATTTTCCCATACAACTAATTTAGGTCACAGACTTCATAAAGAAAACCTATTATGAAAGTCAAAGGCATTAACCTTTCCATGTCCCTTTACGTTGACAGATGAAAATGTGCTTATCAAAAAGCACTGTCCTCTAATCCTTCAAACCTGATGCCCTTACATGCAATACACGCTCCTTCCGTACATCGTTTAGCCATATATCTCAATCCTGAACTTCAGAAAATTCTTGATGTAAATCATTGAAATGATGGCATCTGCATCAGTCTTTGAAGAAGCTTCTTAACAAGGGGACTTTGACTCACTTTTCAAGCTTTATTCTAGAATGCCTTACGAAAATAAATAATGACTTTCACAATGAGACAAATGAAAAGAATAAAATGTCATAATGACCATTACTATCAGAACTAAAATGGCTTCAATTTTTTTAAAAGAATATACCATTTAAACACTTAGCAACATACATGCTATACAAGCCCCAGAAGAATCTCTGAACAAATATCAGTATTACAGATACATAGTTTAAACAGAAAATCATCAATGAGTGTTAACCAACAAGATATTCATTATAGTATTAAAAAACAAAAAAACACACAAAAAAAAACCAGAAATAATGGCTTGAATTAGAGTTATGTCTAAAGTTATTTTTAAATTATCATGTAGCTACAACTATAGCAGTGATGTGGAAAAAAAAAAAAAAAAAAAAAAAAAAAAAACGAGTTTTGCAGGTGTTCAACTCTAAGTTGAACTGTAAGTTCAACTGTAAGCAGACTGGTGTAAAAAAATTCTTTACTGAAGCTTATTGGCTTATTGAATGTCTAAGCATGAGTAGCATATTTTGTATGTGGGGAGTGCTGTCCATGTTTTAATGTTATTTAGCAGCTCTTAATATTCCTATTCTTCAAGGACTATCACACTTCATATACAATGGAAGGTGGTAAAATGCTACAAACTGAGAATGTCACAAAGAAAAATCAACTAAGAACAGCATAAAACACAATTTCTTACTTTTTTATGCTTAAGATATCCCATAAGCAGTAGTCTAGACTGAACAAAACATCAGAGTATTCATTTGACTTACTTTTGTAAACAGTTAAAATAGAAGTGCTTTATCTCCATATTGTTTTGTAAATCATGAAACATATTGCTGGTCTTCCTCATATGTTGGTTTATTAATATATTCTGTCAGAATATTAAAAGGTGAATAACCTTATACTTCTTACACTTTTTAATTCCTTAACACAGAAAAATACTGCATATAAAGAATAATGTAGCACCTTCTTACTAGTTCATATATGCAAATATTATATATATTGAAGCAAGAATTATAAATGTAAACTTTAATTAGAAAAATGCAGCTTTCTTAGTTTCCTGCTATGTTTGTTGTTGTTGTTGATGTTGTTGTTGTTTTTCTTTAGGTTGTAGGTTTTTTTTTTTTGTTGATTTTTTTTTTTTAAGGTTGGTTGGGTTTTTGGTTGGTCAGACATTTTTCTAGGCTTAATCCCAATGTTTTGCTTATTTTCCTGAGAGCAAGAAAGTCAGATGCTAATATCTGTAAAAATCTTCAAAATTCTGAATTATGATCTCTTTAGTATGTACTAGACATTTCTTAAAAATTTGATGGTATCCAAGTCTTTACACAAATTCTCTAACTTTTTAAGAACAAGGGTATCTTGAACATTGCACAAATTGCCTAAATCTTAAGAACAATAAATTTTTAAAAATGAGTTTTATTTTATTTATATTATTCAAATCTTTTATAAATTTATTACCTCGTGTAGCATTTTACATTTATGACATTTTCCTGTTATACATGAAATTATCCATTAATTTTTGGTTTTAGTATCTTTTAACATTTTATTACTTTTATCCTGTATCAATTAAATAAATTTATAGTGATATAAGTTGTGGGTGTATATATATATATATATATATTTATCACTTGCTCAAGAGAAAATAATTATTAATTAGCATATAACAGATAATGAATTTAGACCCACAAAAATGCTTGTGGAATATGGCATTTGGATGTCTTTCATGTGGTAAGCTAAGCTTTTCTTTTGTGTTGTATACACAGATATTTAATGTATCATATTGTGGCATTCAAAAATAATACAACTGAAATCTTTACAGAGGGAGTTTACTGTTGTGAGGTAGTTTTTGATGTAACACAAAGTTTTAAATTAGAACCTGAATTGAATTATGACGAATTTTTAGAATTGAGTTATGAAGAATTTCTAGTCTTGAAAATATCAACCCTAAGTTGGGAAAAAAAAAAAAAAAAAAAAGATACCTCCTTCTCTGAACATGACTGAAAGTGCTCCAGAGAGATTTACTTTCCTAAAAAGGCCGCAAAGTGTTTTCCTTAATATAAGGAGACAGCTACAAAAAATCTCTCACTTCCATCCAATGACTATGAGTTGAACCATGAGCAACTTAAAAACAAAACATTCCCCTGAAATACATCATTCAGTTGACTCTAAGTGGTGTTTGTCCCTGAGATTCTATGGGGAAATCTGACATATAGTTACCTTAGTGTAAATCAACATGTTCTGAATATATTTTACAGCATTTTCTACTGTTTGATTACAGTTAATCTAATAAAGATGTATCGTTAACCTGCCATGTTGGACAGGATGGCCGGTTTAGTCAAGTGATAACTTGAAAGCGAGAAAAGCATTATATATATATATCTCAAACAATTTCTGCCATCAAGTTTTCATATAAATCAAGTTTATATGAAAGGACATTTGTGGTGTAGAAATGTAGACACTCACATATAATGTATATATATATTATATATATATATAATGTATATATATATATATATAATGTATACTATATCATTAAAAAGCTGTTCCCTGAAAGTGACCTAGTAATAAATGTGGCTGTTATTCCAGCCCCAGTATCGGTGCCAGCATATCCCTCAAATCTGTGGGATCTCACAAAGAGAAGTCTCTTGTAAAATGGTACCATTATAGCAGATTTTCATTTATTGGCAAGAAAGTGAGGAACACATTGAAACAGTGGTCTCCAGAAAGGGTCAGGTTCTTCTGGAGCTCTCTTCTAAACAACTCTGTTCTTCTACTCACATAATATAAATAAGAACATAAACAATGTTGTTTTGTAGTTGCTGTTGTTGTTGTTGTTGTTGTGGTTTGGTTTGGTTTGTTGTTGTTGTTGTTGTTGTTGTTTTGGTTTGTTTCTTTGTTTCTTTGTTTTTCAGAATGTCTTAGAGAGCACAACCTTCTTCTGAGAATCAAAAAATAAGACAGTAGAAAATGATTTCAACTAGCTTTCCTTAGCTCATAAGAAAAAATCCAATTGCCAGAAAGTAACATTTGCTTTGCTAATCTTAAACATTGCACTTTGTAGTAATGCTGACTATGCTTTTTTTCTTATTTTCTTTTTTAAAAAAAATATATATATATATATATATATATATATATATATAAATGGATTTTTAAGGACATGTTTTGTTTTGTTTTGTTTTAAGGGCTTTTTAATTTTGTTTTGTTTTGTTTATAGACCTAAGAACTGATACAACTTCTTAAGGCAAGAAGTATTTTATAAACAATAATTTTTCAGGCAAACTTAGTGGAATAAAACTTGTTCATGTCAAACACTTTTTATCTACCTGAAAACTCTACTCAAAAAGGAAATTATAAAAAGTCCTCTAAAATATTATCCATCTAAAAACAGCTAGACTCATTCCAGACTCACTCATAACAAGGAAGACTGATTGAAGATGTAAAGACTAAAAAATGTTATATCTTAAGGACGTGAACTAACCTCCTTTAATAAAGAGAATCATGCCTTCATTGCAAGTGTTTTCTTTAATGATTTCATATTTTATAAAATATTTCATATTTTTCATATTTTGAGTCATTTATTTTCTTTTGAGTAATCTGGGCCTATTTGCTAAAATATTTATTGGATTAGATATGTGACTAATCTAATTCTGAATGGTGGCTCAAAGGCTGATGAAGGACTCATTTCATCTGGTGAAATATGGATGTCCCTATTCCATCCTACATAGGAAGTAAAAATCCCACACATTTAGCATGCTAATTCTTCATTTCTAATTTAAACATTCTATTGTTTTCTCTCCAAATGAATGGGATGCAAACCAAAGAGACTGACAATGCATAGAGACATTTTGATAGGAAAGTTTTGTCAAAAGTCTCAAATGAATTATTTGGAAAGAAAACCTGTGAGAGTTTTACTTACATAGCTTACTGGAAAAGTATTATAGTTACTTTTGTCGTTTCTCAATTTCTCATTTTTTCTCAAATATTTTCTCAAATAATTTTTCATTATTTTTCCTACTTAGCTTCCAAGATATAAAAGCAAATTTAATTTTTGGAACTCACAGTGTGAAATTCAACCAAGTGTTGGTAACATAAATTTCTCCATTTTGTTGGGATAAAGTTCATTCTTGAAAGCCAAATAAGCCTAAGGAATTCACGACGTGAACAGTAAGCATCTAACAAGGGAAAGTGGTACTGCTTTCCAAAGTACCACTCCAAAGTAAGAGTTTCACAACACTAACAGCCTCCTTTGGACCATGCTGTGAAGGAGAGGAGGGAAAGTAACTAAAATCCATTAATGCTGTGTCTACACTTGACCAGAGAGAAAAACTTTATGGTTGCAGAAGGAATAGAATAAGGACAGATAAAGGAAGCAAGTCTAGATTGTGCATAATGGAGATTAAATGGTAGAAAAGTGGACAAATATTTCTTGCTTTCTACATGCATAGTGCTTCAGCTCTCTCAAAAATAATTTTATCTGGCTAATTCTAATCAAGTTAGACTGTCCTGGTTTTCCTCTCTCTTCAGTTAGGCCAAGAGTACCTTCAAATAATTTTGCAGTCTTATGTCACACAACTGAAGTTTCTGTGCTAACAGAGAATTGAATATCATTGCATTTTAATTGAATAGAATCATTGTTATTTTACAGTGGCCCAATTTTTCTCTGTGAACACATACATGTTATTGTATCTGGAAGTGAAAGACATGTAAGTTTATTCCACTTGATTTTCATTTATTCCTGTTACGCACCAAAACCAGTCTGCATTTCACACAATATTAAATGAATAAGAATTCCCCTAATATTAAAATTCCTGTTATTGTTTATGTCACAAAAGCTATAGTTTTCTAAAATATGTACAAGAGGTGTATTTCACCTGACTACAATTTTACCTGAATTGGATCTTTACCCCTCATTCTGTTTCTTTGCATGCAAGACACATCAGAATCACAGAATCACAGAATCATCTAGGTTGGAAGAGACCTCCAAGATCACCGAGTCCAACCTCTGACCTAACACTAACGAGTCCTCCACTAAACCACAACACTAAGCTCTAATGATTAGTCCATATCAAACAATAAACTTTTTAGAATCATCTTTCTATTCTTTTTCTGTGAAATGCACTTGCCTTCATCAAAATGTTTTACTAAACAAAGTAAGTTAACATTTCATTTTTATGAAGTGTCAGAATTAGACTTTGTCAGATACCTAAAGGAGGCATCTCATTTTCCTACTCACTGAGTACTCATTAAATAGGAGTAGATTGAAACTGATGTCAGCACAACATGTTGGAAAACATTAAAACATCAGTTATGAGTCTTTACAGGAATTCAAGAAGCTTATTTTTGCCATTCAGCTTTACTTAAGGGAAAAAAAAATGCATGTGAAACTGGACTACAGAGAAAACAGGTGGTCTTGTTTACAAGTTTCATGCTTAAAATTTATGACAAGGTACATGTTTTCTTCCATTGATACAGTGATTGTAAAATGAATCCAGAATCGGCATTTGTGTTTCATTCAAAGAATATTATTAATGTGATAATAATTGATTAATGATTAAATGATTAACTGCTATTCAATATTCACATTCTGGTGTCTGAAGATTTCTAGAGATCTATTTTTTTAATCAAATGAAGTATCCAAATGGGTTATGGAGCTCAAAGACATCAGAGGCTGGATGTCTTCTGAGATTAAGACAAAACAATTAATTTCTTTGAAAAATTGGAAATGGACGTTGACTCAACCTTGATCTTTGTAGGTTACAAAGCGAAGTAAGCATATCCATATCCTAGCTGCTGAACAGTATTCTTGGCTATTGGATGAAAAATATCATAAATTTTGAAATAAAATATTAAGTCTTAGGGAAAAATAATAATAAAAAATAAAGTCTTACTTAAGTTACAAGAATACAGCCTTAGTAATCAGTTTTACATTCCTTCATTTACTAGGCACAAATAAAGCTGTGCTTTCTTTAATAAAAAAAAAAAAAAAAGAAAAAAGAAAAAAAAAAGAATATTTAAACAGCCTAATTACATTTCAGGACTCTGTGGCAGTGTATTCCAATCTTCATCATTGTTTTAAAGCCTATAACTTTGAAACAATTTTTGTTGTTCAGAAAACCATGTACAAATTGTTATGTAGTACAGAAATTCTTCTGGATGACTTATGAAGTTGTTAAATATCCAGGGCAATTCCCTTCTGAACACAAATATATTGAATCATAGAATCATAGAACGGCTTGGGTTTGAAGGGACCTTAACGATCATCACCCTGCCATGGTCATTCCAACACCCCGCCACGGTCAGGGTTGCCACACACTAGATCAGGTTGCCCAGGGCCTTGTTGAGGTTAACACTGAGATACCAAAGACATTTTTTTTTTTCTGTTGGAAAACAGTAAAAATCACAAGTTCTGTTCAGAATATAACTGTATCAATGTCAGGAGAAAGGCAAAGTGACTTTTTTTTCATTAGCTTGTCCTCCCTTGTTTGATGTTTCTTGTCTCTGGCTTCTGAAATATTAAACTACCATTAAAATTGTACAGGTTTTTATTTGTTTGTTTGTTTGTTTGTGGAATCATTATCTACTAAGGCTAAGAAGAGGGATGTACCATAATAAAAACAGCCATCTGGAAATCTGAGGGTTTTGTTGTTGTTGTTGTTGTTTTGAGAACAGTCTATAATCTGTTTAATTTAAAAATACATTAACTAGTTCTGCAGCTAAAACTTGCCCCATGTTTTCCCTCTAGTCCAGCAATAGTTTCAAGTCACTAGCTAGACCAGCTTGAAGTATCTTAGTAAATAAGAGTGAATTCACTAGCAAAATTTGGACAGGCTAGAGAAGTGGGCCCATGAGAGCCTAAGGTTCTGGGGACACCTCATTGTGGCCTTCCAGTACTTGAAGGAAGAGTATAAACAGGAGGGGAAACGCCTGTTTACGTGTGTTGATAGTGATAGGACAAGGGGAAATATGTTTAAACTAAGACACAGGATGTTTAAGTTAGATATTAGGAGGAAGTTTTTCACTCAGAGGGTGATGAGGCACTGGAACAGGTTGACCAGAGAGGTTATGTATGCCCCGTCTCTGGAGGCATTCAAGGCCAGGCTGGATGTGTTTCTGGGCAGCATGATCTAATGGTTGGCAACCCCGCCCAGAAACTAGAATTCAGGGGTTGAAACTACATGATCTTTAAGGTCTTTTTCAACCCAAGCCATTCTATGATTCTGTGAAAACATAAACACAGCTACGTTTACCCCATCTGTGGGTCTCTTCTGATTTCCTAAAATGTTTCACAGGGTCCCTCAAATCCCCTCCAGATATTCCACAATACTGCTGATAATCATGTTCCTATCATTTATCAGTTTCCAAGGCCCTGCCTATTTACTTTAGTGGCCTATAATTTCACAGCCAAATAGTTGCAGTTTTCATTGTTGTCTCCATTATGACCTCCTCCTCAATGTTTGTGTATGTGTGCTTGTTATTAGCTGTTTCTTTTATTCTCAACAAAATGATGTAGTAAAAGAGATTCTCTTTCTTTCCACATACCCTTATAGTTTCATGCTAAGAAATTACTCAAAATACCTTTGGCATCCAAGTCTGTTTACTACTGTTAGTTACAGACTTGACCTGCAATGTGCTGGGTTTGAGGAGAAAGACAAGAATTCCTACTGGCACTCTAGGCTGCCTTCCAACTCCACCACCACACAAGTGACATGGATAGATATGCTATGAAGCAAATCCCTCACATCTTGAACTGTGCTTCTTAAAGGATTCACAGGTTCTCAGCATTCTTCTGCTGTATTTCCATTGTGGAAGTAAGATTTAGAAAAAATACATCTACATTTGGTAAGTTTTAGTAAAAGTAGTGAGGATAAGAAAAGGATAACATTTGTGCTGTGAAAAGACCAGTAATTACAGATGAAACAGGAAAATTAAGAATATGAAAACTCTGAAAATAGGGTGGAACTGGGCAAATATACAGCATATATACATTTGGACAAATGAGAAGCAAAGGTGCCTTCATCAGGGTCAAGAATAACATCAGCTCTTCTACTGCCTCTGGAGAACTGCCCAACAGAAACTGGAGCAGCGTTTTTCTTAGGGGCCCCTCTTCTTGCTGCTGTATTTCCTTTCAGTTCACGTACACGAGCAGCTAGGGTTGAAGTCAGTACACCATCCCATTTCCTCATATCTTCCCCATAGTCATGCAGATAAAACCATAAGTTGCCACGTGATGTGTGTCTTGGGTACTCTCTCTCTTGAGCGGGAAAATACTGATTCTTGGTGGCTGAAATATCACTCTGTCTGGATAAGGGGGAATATGCTAGTTCTACAAGGCGGTCAAGTCTTTCAGACAGTTTCTCCACAGCTGAGACACAGGCCCGTAGTGGAGCAGAGAGATTGTCTTCATAATTTTTAAGCTGGCAGAACAGATTATACACTGTTGGTCCCATCCCCTCATCCCAATTAAATCAATTAAATATTGCCAGTGTACTGGCATGTGATGATGGTGCACTCCGCACCAATTTACGCCACATGGATGTTGTGCACTGGACCTCATCGGGATCTTTAGGTGTCTGGGAATTGTCCAAATCACTATAAATCATCTCCAGCACAGATAATTCCCTCAATTGCTGGAGATCTTTATCCACAGTGGCCCACTTGCCTACTTGATATACAATATCTTCCTTATGAGGATACCTTTCTTTCACAGCTGCCAGGAGTCGCCTCCAGAGGCTGAGAACCTGTGTCCCTCTCTCAATTTCTTTATCAATTACCATTTCTCTAGAGAGGGATCCCAGCTGCTTGGCTTCATTACCTTCTAACTATTGGCCCCAATGTCCCAGCATCGAAGCAGCCAGGTGAGGATGTGTTCACCTGGGTGTCGACCATAATCCTTTCGTATTTCTCACAACTCACTCAGGGGTAGTGATTGAGTGGTTTCTGATTCCTTTATGATTTCCATCTCTTCTTCCTGCTGTTTTTGTGATGGCACTGCTTTAGAGGTGCCTGCCTCTTCCCCTTCTCCCTCCTTGTTAGGAGAGGCTTCTTCCCTTACTAAACAAGCTGACTTCCATTTCCATTGTTTTGACTTGACTATGGGGGCAACTGATACCATAGTCAGTTGGTCCTCTGAGTCAGCCACAGCATGTGTTATCTGGTCATCAGATTCAGAGACTTCCTCCCTCTCTTCAAGGTGCTGGATGATGTTAAACAGTGTTTGATAGGAGTAAGCCAGGACCCAGCACAATGCCGCAAGCTGTCGTTCTCCGGCATTGTCAGGGTCAGGGCATACAACTCTCAAACATTCTATCAGGTTTTTAGGATTTTGCACTTGTTCAGGGGTGAAGTTCAAAACTACTGGAGGAGACACCCATGACAGGTACCTGCCTAAATCCTCCCACACACCTTGCCACCTGCCACAAGGCTGTTTCAGGACAGATTGTTGGGTAAGCTTTCTAAACAATCGACTTATCTTAGAGAGAAGAGGAGACCCGTTATGCAGAATTAGAAATAGCAATATATGGGTTACACATGGATATTAAAAATACTCAAAAACTGTTGTAATTAGCCCATTGTGAAAGAAGGAGAAGGTACTATGCCTGATATTATTCATAAACTAACTTCTGGATGAGGAAAGGAAGGCAGTGTAATTCTGAATATTCTCTAAAAGATAGTTTCCATGAGACCCAAATGATAACAGTGCAGAGCCTGAATGCCAGATTAAACTCAAGGCCAGTGCTTGGCAGCACAGCGAGTTAAAAAAACAAACAAACAAACAAAACAACAACAACAAAAAAAACACAGATTGTAGCACATTCTCAGATCAGATATAGAGGAGAAAGGAGAATATGACTCGGATTGCATGACACATGCTCTAACAAGCCAATATTAACAGGACACTGAACATGGTGACTAGCAAGTAGGTGTGTTAGTTGTAAGAATTTTAATCAATTCTATTGTTATCTCAACCCTTCATGCCCCACGTTGGGGGGGGGCACAAAGTCCAAAAAGGACTGTGGTGTTTTACTGTGTTAGGCAACTGAACACCACAACCGTTCTCTCACTCCGCCTCCTCAGATGAGGAGGGGAAGAAGTAAAGGAAAGAACAACTCATGGGTTGAGATAAGGATAATTTAATTAAAGAGAAAACAAATATTATTAAGGAAATATTACTATTAATTAAACAATTCAACTAAAGGGAAAAAAGGGAAAGGGGAAGAGGGAGGGGGAAAAAAAGGAGGGTATCTCACCCTCAACCAATTCCTTTCTTATCAAGTAATCCACCTTTCAAATCCATCTGTCTCCTATTTAGAGATAAGAATGTTGTGTGGGACTGTTTCAAAGGCCTTACGGAAGTCCAAGCAGATGAATCAGTCTTCTCTTGTCTACTGATGCAGTCTCTCCATCGTAGAAGGCCACCAGACTGCTCAGGCATGATTTGCCCTTGGTGAAGCTGTGATGACTGTTTCAGATCACCTCTTTGTCTCACATGTGCTTTGCTTGACATTGCTTGCAGAAGGATCTGTTCCATGATCTTCCCAGGCACAGAGGTGAGGCTCACCAGTCTGTAGTTCCCCAGATAATGCTGAAACGTCTATAAAGTTATAAGAGCAATAAAATGCACTTAATTGTAAGGTTATAATTTTAGATTTCACAATCTCAAAAGATGGTGAAACTCTTGGAAATCACAACTGTGGCTTAGGAGACCACCTTTTCTATACATTAAAGACCATATTTTAAAAGATGAGCAATTTCCTCTGCAAATGTCCTCTACTATTTTCCATTCATGTAATCCTTTTTGAGTACTATCTAATCAATTATCTATATATACATATATGTATATGAGATGCAAAATAAAGTTATAAAGACAATAAATCTTATCCTCAATTAAACTTTTCCAAAAACTGGTTAAATCTGAATTGATCAGTATAAAAACATAATTAGCAAGTTGTAAACATCTGTCTGCAAACCACAAATTTTCTTTTAAGCAAAATAAAGTGAAGCGCAATGGAAATATAAATGGTGTTCACCTTTGAATTCAAATTTCATGTTATTAACCTAAGAATTTTAAAATCAGGACTAGAATTAAAACTGTCATTTATGGCTAAGGTATTGTTTATGCACTAAGATTTCAAGTGTATTTTTATTTCTAAAAACCTGCTCACTCTCTGGTTCATTAGTGCATTTTTTTGATCTGAAAATCATCTGAACTCATTTCTATTGGACAGTGGGGAACAGGGGAAAAAAAAAAATCTTTACTGCTTTCCTAAATTAGATGAGGTTAATGACCTCTGAAGATGACGGCTGCTTTTTAATTTGCTAAGAGATGAAGTCCAAGGGGAACAATCAATCAAAGGGAAAGGAACAAAGTAGGGAAAGGACTTTTTTTTTTTTTTTTTTTTTTTTTTTTTTTTTTTTTTAA
>CM021733.1:73899389-73917027 GCA_011075105.1 Heteronetta atricapilla
TTTTTTTTTTTTTTTTTTTTTTCTTTTAACACAGTTGAAAAACAATGCATGTTAAGAAAAAAAAAAAAAAAATCTCTCTTAAGCCACATCTTCCCATAATTTTGTGTGCTATTCACTTTCCAGAATAAATGTGTAACCAAAACTCTAAAAACAGCAGATAGAGAAAAAAAATAAATGAATTGTATACATAATAAAAATCAGATATGACTAAATAGTGCACAATCTGTTTTTAGTATTTCTTTCAGTACAGTTTTACCAGATGATATATCTGTCAGAATGATCTACATTGCCAAAGACCAAAAATATATAATTCCCAGCACCAGTAGAGAATCCTGGCTTACACTATCATCAGTAACAACACAGGGGATCAAATAATTTCAGTTTGTGATTACTGAATCTTTGTCTTGTAAGAGCAGCTGATATTAGCATTTATATATCACTGCAGTGATGAAGTAGTGCAGTACAGATTTTCCATTTAAATACAGTATTTAAGAAGGCACATCTCAAAATAACATTATCAGTGTCAAACTTCTTAAATAACAAGGCCTATCATATGAAGATAAAACATAACTCTCACAGTAATCAGAAACATATTCTGTAGCAGAGTTTTCCTCCATTATTTATCTTTCTGTAGAAAGGAGTTTCAGCAAGGATTTATCTATGGATGTCCTTTATTTTCAAACATGAATGAAAGGTTTTTAATATTTTCCAAAAGGAACGGCACTTCTTTAGCAGCTTATTTATGACTTCAAAAACTAATTGGCACATTACTTTTTGACAGTAAATATATATATATATATGTATATATATATATATATTAAAATACAGGTAAACATTACATATTGAGTACTGTGTGCAGTTTTGGGACCACAGTATAAGAAAGATATAAAACTGTTGGAGAGTGTCCAAAGATGGTAAATGGTTTGGAGGGTAAAACATATGAGGAGCAGCTGAAGTTACTTGGTTGTTCAGCCTGAAGAAGACAAGACTGAGGGGAGACCTCATAACAGTCTACAGATTCCTCATGAAGGGAGTGGAGGGGCAGGTGCTATCTCTTCTGTCTGGTTACAGCAACAGGACACCAGGGCATGGACTGAAGCTGCAACAGGTGTGGTTCAGGATGGTTATTAGGAAAAGGTTCTTCACCGAGAGGGTGGTTGGGCACTGGAATAGGCTCCCTAGGTAGTGGTCATGGAGCATGCTGGAGTTCAAGAAGCATTGGTTCAATGCTCTCAGACACATGATCTGATTTTGGGGTGGTCCTGTGTGGAGACAGGAGTTGAACTCACTGAGCCTTGTGGGTCCCTTCCAAGTTGGGATATTCTATGTTTCTATGTCTTACTTTTACTTTTTGAGGTAACGTGTATGTCCATCTCTTCCTTTTTTCTTGTGCAAGTCAGAAAGATCCTGTTCTTGGAAATATAGTTGTACCAATACTTTGTTTTTGACCAGTTGGTTCCTTGAGAAATTACAGCAAAGACCTTTAATTTCCTAGATTTAAGCTGCTTAAGTTGATTTGTAGCTTATCCTAAAGCATCTGGATTCCAACACAGAAAGAGAGATTTATAACAAAAAAGTGGCACTATTCAAACAAGCAAAACTGAATGTTGTGATAATGTACAGTTAATATGCATTTGTCCATGGTACTAAGTATTTTCTGTTAAGGTCTGAGTTATGTATGAATACCCAGTTTTTACATTAAAAAGCCTAAGAAGATTTGAAAACATTAAAGACAGAAAATCTACTACTGGTGTCTTTTAAAATTTCAGGGGTGCCTGTTTGTATAGATGTACAGTTTAACAATGTCTACTTCACAGCAGTAGTATTCTGTAATCTCTTCGTTGTCTGAATCCTGCACAGATAGCTGCCAGTTATCATCTGGCATGTGGTATTACTATGCTTTGTAACGGTTGGTGTTCAAATAAAAATTTACAAAGTCAAATAAGAATGTGGCCCAGGCAACAAAGACTAATTACTAGTAGCTACAACAAGCTGCTGATTCTAACACAAAATATTTTACTATCAGTTTTTTTTTTTTTTTTTTTTTTTTTTTTTTTAAGATGAATTGCATTGACCTGTTTTATAGCTCCAAAAAATGTACTGACAACATGGACCTGTACTTTTACAAAAAGCTTAAAACCCAATAAACTCAACTTGATATGCTTCAGAAGATATCAAGGAACATAGTTTAGTTATATTTTTATTAAGTTTTGTTTATCTGAGACATATTTTATACAATGACTGTTGTATAGGCTTGTCAGTACGCCTTCATGTTAGCAAATATATTACAGTTCAGAAGAAGCATCAGCCCATTTCTAAACTCTAAACCAGTTGATGTTTCATGCTACAACATGCTTCAAGCACAAAAGACCAGACTCATTTTCATCTCAAATCCTAATCCCACAAGGGATGCCCATTCAGTTTCTTTTTTTTTTTTTTTTTTTTTTTCTGACATTTTTATTTGTCTGTTCTATGTTTCTAATACCTGCCTGGAGTCCTTCTGATGGATTTTATTGCTCCTTTAAAGTTATGTATTTTAAGTTTGGATCACTGTGACATTTTTTATGTAAATCTCTTGATTAACCTTATTTCCTGCACTTAGGTTAGCATCATGCAGCCTTCTCGGGATACATTTATGCACTAGAGATTCAGTGTGCAGGAGTTTTGTTTGTTTGTTTGAACTGGAAGTTTACTTTGCATTTTAGCATAGTACAGTGTGCCCTCCAATGTACTTCTGATATGTTCAAAAGAGTTTACTTCCCAGTGAAAAATAAAAATAAATAATTCATGCAAAGGAATAGCATAGAGTAATGCAACATGGATGCATTACTGTTAACTTGCTGCTTATGTTTCCATGATAGGCAATTTCTGTAAACTTCTTTTCAATAGATACAATCTGAAGTATTGTCCTAAAACTATAGCAAATCTCATCAAAGTGATCTACATTTGCACTGCACTGCTCAGTAACGTATGTGTTCCCTCCGAGTGTGCAAAGTGGATTCTCTTCAGAACAAGGTAACCTCAAAAATATGTGAGAATGAATGAGAAATACTACAACTAATGGACATCTGACTAGATGAGCAGGCAAGAGTCCAAAATAAAGTCCTTTCAATGCATTCAGGCATGGTCTACTATTTCATTCTATAGACCAGCTCATATTGAATTTTCTGCTTGCTAAAATAGATATTACTGTACTCTCCCAGACTTACACATGCACTCTACTGCTAAAGTTAATCCTTGCTATCTCAGTCAGCAAATAGAATCCTCTAATTAGGGAGTTGCTCTCAATTTCCTTTACAGTTAATAAAGAAAGGACAATTCAGGTGCCTTTCTCTACTGAGAATATAGGAAGCTATAGCTAAATATGTTCCTAAATTATCCACTTAGGTTAAATGCCTAAAATAAGCTGGTATGAACCCAAACCAATTAAGGCTTATCTGGGGACAATGTGGTAGACAAACAAGAAGCATAGCTTGAAAGGAAGGCTTTTCTTAGCTGGAGAAGCTCTCAAAATACTCAGAAAATGCAAATAACTAAAGACAGGATTAAGAAGAGGTTTGCAAGTGTTCTTCTCAATCACTTTAATGTACTATTCTAACTTTTACCTGTAAAAATAATAGTGTTTTTTATACATGACAATTTCTAACTTAGGAAACCAATTTCTAACATGGTAGAGTTAAGTCCCTTTACCATTTGAGTAGTCTAGTACTCTCTGGCTCTTAAGTAAATAACAAAGTAAATAATAAAAAGGTCAAAGCAAACAACCAAAGAAACAAAAATGTTTCAAATTAGTGAACACAAAATCATCAGAAGATGGAGCAGATAATCCAGACTGCAGCAATGACAACTCCAAATCAACAGTTCTTCCGCGAGGTGTCAGATACTTTCTTAGTTAAATAAAATATCAGTAATGAATCATTATCCACAGGTAAGTGTAGATATACTCAGTATAAAAATGTGCTTGGGATTTCAGAACCTAATATATGTATAACCCACTGCCACACTTGTGTTTGTCAGTAAGTCTGTCTATCAGTGTTTCAGATTAACATTGTTTTCCTTGTGGCTAAAAATGAACATTTCATCAGGACTTCCAGTGGAACTGGGATAAGGTCACTAATCCCTAAAAATTATCAAGCTCTGCAGCTAGAAGAAAAAGCATCACAATTATTCAAAATTGAAATGTGCATGTATTGCAGAATCTTGTGATAATATCTTTGATTTTGTCATAATTTACAAACGTAGCCTTTATTGATTAGAACTTTCCAGGAGTCTTCCAAGGATTATCTGTGAGTCTTATTTTCTAATGTATATGATTACAGTCCTGATAATATTCTGGGATGCAAGAACTGAAGTAACACAGACATAAATTACATAGGTTCACCTCAGAGTCATTGTTCCAGATAAATGATTATCAAAGTACATGCCACAGCCTATGAGATGACACTACAGTATTAGGCTCTAAAATGAAAAATATAGCAAGTGTATGTATGGATCAATATATGAAAACAAAACCTTACAGCATCTGCAATGTCTACACTTGAAATGGGGATAAAAATTAGTAATATTTTTTTTTAAACAAATATTGCCAACTTCATACATGACAGACCAGCAATGGGATAAAAATGTTGCCTAGGGACATGTAAAAATCCATACCTCAGTTTCCAGCAAGCCTGCCACAGATTTCAGGGCATGTGACAGTATCAGGCAGTTGGAGAGTTGGAGCAGTTTCAGAAGTTTTCTGGCAAAAGTATAACGTGGGAATGTACATAACTCTTCTGTGGCAGTTCTGTTGGAAATCAAGTATATCTTATTGCAAGGTAAAAGACACAGTTTTGAAAAATACCTGTATGTATACTGCATTATATAATGTGTATAAACTGATATATATACGTATGTTATATTAACATATTATATTATTTTTGTATAATAAAAATCATAATATGAATGTAATATATGTACTGTATATATATATATACATTTCTCATACTCTCCAAATAACCATGGAAGCATCAAGAGGAAAAATAAATGTTTGACTGTCTCATGATTTGTGGGTTATAAATGATGACACTGTAAAGCGCAAATGTTTAAAAGAGAGAGCTCTATTTTTGTCTCAGACCAAGGACATTAATAAGTATTTGCTGTTTGTTAAAAGATTGGCATCTTTGGTCAAAAAATCCCTATCAGTTTACTCTACCATCCATTTATTGGAGACAAACAATATCCAATAGACAACTAGATAGCAAAGTTATCAGAATTTGACATCTGACAATGTAAAAAGAAAAAAACAATATATCAAAAATAATAAATATATATATATATATTACTGGTTTCTGCTGGGATAATATTCATTTTCTTCATAGTAGCTGGTATCGTACTGTATTTTGGATTTATGATGAAAACACAATGTGGTGATACCACCCTAATGTTTTACAGAATCACAGAATAGTCTAGGTTGGAAGAGGCCTCCAAGATCACCGAGTCCAGCCTCTGACCTAATGCTAACAAGTCCTCTACTAAACCATATCCCTAAGCTCTATATCTAAATGTCTTTTAAAGACCTCCAGGGATGGTGACTCAACCACTTCCCTGGGAAGCCTATTCCAGTGACTAACAACCCTTTCAGTAAAGCAGTAAAGAAGTTTTTCCTAATATCCAACCTAAACCTCCCCTGGTGCAATTTTAACCCATTCCCTCTCATCCTCTCACCAGGCACGTGGGAGAATAGACCAACCCCCACCTCGCTACAGCCTCCTTTAAGGTACCTGTAGAGTGTGATAAGGTCACCCCTGAGCCTCCTCTTCTCCAGGCTAAATAGTCCCAGCTCCCTCAGCCGCTCCTCTTAAGACTTGTTCTCCAGAACCTTCACCAGCTTCGTAGCCCTTCTCTGGACTCACTTAAGCACCTTGATGTCCTTCTTGTAATGAGGGGCTCAAAACTGAACACAGTACTCAAAGTGCGGCCTCACCAGAGCTGAGTACAGCGGGACAATCACTGCCCTAGTTCTGCTGGTCACGCTGTTTCTTATACAAGCCAGGATGCCACTGGCCTTCTTGGCCACCTGAGCACACTACTGGCTCATATTCAGCTGACCGTCAACCAATACTGCCAGGTCGTTCTCTGCCTGGCAGCTTTCTAACCACACATCTCCCAGCCTGTAGCTCTGCTTGGGGTTGTTGTGCCCCAGGTGCAGGACCTGGCACTTGGCCTTGTTGAACTTCATACAGTTGGCCTCAGCCCATCGGTCCAGCCTATCCAGATCTTCCTGTGAAGCCTTCCTACCCTCAAGCAGATCGACACACACACCTAACTTGGTGTCGTCTGCAAACTTACTGAGGGTGCACTCAATACCCTCATCCAGATCATTGATAAAGATGTTAAAGAGGACTGGCCCCAGTACTGAGCCCTGGGGGACTCCCCAGTTGGGACTCCCCCAACTGGATTTGACTCCATTCACCACAACTCTCTGGGCCGGGCCATCCAGCCAGCTCTTAACCCAGCGAAGTGTATACCAGTCCAAGCCATGAGCAGCCAGTTTCCTGAGGAGAATGCTGTGGGGAACAGTGTCAAAAGCCTTACTGAAGTCAAGGTAAACCACATCCACAGCCTTTCCCTCATCCACTAAGCGTGTCACCTTGTCATAGAAAGAGATGAGGTTTGTCAAGCAGGACCTGCCCTTCATGAACCCATGCTGACTGGGCCTGATTGCCTGCTTGCCCTGCAAGTGCCACACGATGACGCTCAAGATAATCTGCTCCATGAGCTTCCCTGGCACTGAGGTCAAATTAACAGGCCTATAGTTCCCTGGGTCCACCCTCTGGCCCTTCTTGTAGATAGGCATCACGTTTGCTATCCGCCAGTAGAGTGGGACGTCACCTGATAGCCAGGACTGCCAGGACTGATGGAAAGTGGCTTGGCCAGCTCTTCCGCTAGTGCTCTCAATATCCTCGGGTGGATCCCATCCGGCCCGATCGACTTGTGTACATCTAAATGCTGTAGCAGGTCGCCAACCATTTCCTCATGGATTGTGGGGGCCACATTCTGCTCCTCATCCCCTTCCACCAGCTCTGGGTACTGGCCGTCTAGAGAACAACTGGTTTTGCTGCTATAGACTGAGGCAAAGAAGGTGTTAAGCACTTCAGCTTTTTCCTCATCTCTGGTAACTGTTTCCCCCCACATCCAGTAAAGGGTGAAGATTCTCCTTAGTCCTCCTTTTTGTACTGATATATTTATAAAAACATTTTTGTTGTCTTTAACAGCAGTAGCCACATTGAGCTCCAGGTGAGCTTTGGCCTTTCTAATTTTGTCCCTGCACCACCTCACAACATCCTTATGGTCCCCCTGAGTTGCCCGCCCTCTTTTCCAAAGATCATAAACCCTCTTTTTTCTCCTAAGCTCGAGCCACAACTCTCTGTTCAGCCAGGCCGGTCTTCTTCCATGCTAGCTCATCTTTGGGCATGTGGGGACAGACCACTCCTGAGCCATTAAGATTTCCCTCTTGAAGAGCGCCCAGCCTTCCTGGGCTTCTCTGTCCTTCAAAACCGCCTCCCAAGTGCCAACCAGTGTCCTGAACAGCTCAAAGTCAGCCCTCCGGAAGTCCAAGACAGCGTTTTTACTGGTCCCCTTCCTGACCTAGCCAAGTGTCGAGAACTCTACCATTTTGTGGTCACTCTGCCTGAGACAGCCCCCGACCACCACACCTCCCACCAGGCCTTCTCTGGTAGTGAACAGGTCTAGTGGGGCACCTCCCCTGGTAGGCTCACTAACCAACTGCGTCAGGAAGCTATCTTCCACGCTCTCCAGAAACCTCCTAGACTGCTTTCTCTGGGCTGTGTTGTGCTTCCAGGATATGTCAGGGAAGTTGAAGTCTCCCACAAGAACAAGCGCTGATGGTTTTGCAACTTCTGCCAGCTGCCTGTAGAACTCCTCATCCGTCTCCTCATCCTGTTTTGGTGGTCTATAACAGACCCCCATCAGGATGCTTGCCTTGTTGGCCTTTCCGCTGATCCTAACCCATAGCGACTCAACGTTATCATTCCCAGCCTCAAATTCTACGACATCAAAACCCTCTCTAATATAGAGAGCCAACCCACCACCCCTTCTGTGCTGCCTGTCCCTTCTGAAGAGCCTATAGCCAGACATTGCAGCACTCTGGTCATGAGAATGGTCCCACCACATTTCCATGATGGCAACCAAGTTGTCATTGTGCCTGCCTGCTGCACAATGGCTTCCAGCTCCTCCTGCTTGTTGCCCATGCTGAGTGCATTAGTGTAGATGCACTTCAGCCGAGCCTTTGCCTTCGCCCCCAGCCTTGCCATTGTTCCCCCTGGCACATCTCCAGCAAGCTTTGTTTCATCCCCATCCCCCTTCTTACCTAGTTTAAAGCCCTCTCAATGAGCCCTGCCAGCTCCTGGGCTAGGATCTGTTTTCCCCTTGGAGTCAGTTGGGACCTGTTTGCGGCCATCAGGCCGGGTGCCGAGTAAAGAGCCCCGTGGTCAAAAGAACCCCAAATCCCTGTGTTGGCACCAGCCTTAGAGCCACGTGCTTATCAGGTGGGCTTTCCATGTCTTCTCTGAACCCCTCCCTGCCACTGTAGGGATGGATGAAAACACCACCTGTATTCCCGCTCCATCCACTAACCGTCCCAGCCCCCTGAAGTCACATTTTATAGCCTTCAGGCTTCTCTCATCAGTGTTATCACTGACAGCCTGGACTATCAGTAGTGGGTAGTAATCGGAGGGGTGAACCAGGCTGGGAAGCTTTCTGGCAATGTCCCTGACCCTGGCCCCAGGGAGGCAGCAGACTTCCCTACAGGTAGGGTCAGGCTGACAAATAGGGCCCTCTGTTCCCCTGAGAAGGGAGTTGCCCACAACGATCACCCTTCTTTCTTTCTTGGTGGAAGCAGTCATGAGGTGTGGAGCAGACTTCCTCGCCCTAGGCTTCCTGGGTATACTTTCTACCACATCCTCATCCACTGCTCTCTCAAGCTTCAGGGCTTCAAATCTGTTGCATAAGGGCACCTGGGAAGGTGGGGCAGGTGGGGGGGGGGAGGGGAGGGGCATTTCCTGCAACATCGAGCAGGAACCTGTCTCCATTCCGCCTCCACTCCTGGGTCCCCTCCCTCTGCCTGATATCAACCGGGCAGGGGATCCATCCCCCTTTGGGGAGTCTCACTCTGGTGCCTCTCCTTCAGGCCTTGCAGGTAGTTGTTCCACCATTCTCCCGCTCACACTCCCTGATGGATCTCAACCTCTCCACCTCCTCCTTGAGTTCTGCAACTAAGCGGACCAGATCATCCACCTGCTCGCACCTCACGCACACAGTGTCTCTGCCTCCCTCAGATGGCAGCAGCAGGCTCTGACTCTCCCTGCATCCAGAGACCTGAACTGCCTCATTTTTGAGCGGGCAGTCTGTCTGGGTGGCTACAGACTTTCTGGTGAGAGCTCTCTGTCTAGCGTGGACCATTGCGGCCTAGCTAGTGGTAGACAGCCATCAGATAAGTTGTTCTCAGGGGCAGAGGGATCGCTCTGCCCTCCCTACTCACCCTGCCAGTGTGAACTGCCGTGCAACCTGCCACGCCTCGCCCTTCCGATGCGCCCCTCCCTGTTTGCCTGCCCTGTTTGCCCGCCCTGTTTGCCCGCGCTCCCTAGGGGCTGCCTTTGAACGGCCAGGGAGGGGGCACTGTTGGTACCACCTACGCCTCGTCAGCGTCCCTCATGAGGGCTGCCGGGTCATGGCGGCTCCCTTGGCTGCCTCGAGTGGCCTCGATGCCGGGAAAATAGCCCAGCCTGTCCCAATCCCCCGCTCCGTTGCAGAAAGTGTCAGTTCTTTTTTTAGTTGTTACAGAGCTGTGCTTACACAGAGTCAAGGACTTTTTTCCTCATGCTGCCCTGCCAGTGAGGAGGCTAGGGGTACATAGGAAGCTGGGAGGAGACACAGCCAGAACAGCTGACCCAAACTGACCAAAGTGATATTCCATATCATATATCACCATGCTCAGCAGTAAAACTGGTGTAAAGAAGCAGGAGGTATTTGTGGGGATGTGTGTGTTTAGAGTGATGGTGTTTGTCTTCCCAAGTAACCACTATTCATGATGATCTCTGCTTTCCTGGAAATGGCTCAATATCTATTACTCAAACACATATACGTAAGACAAGGGGGATTGGTTTAAAACCACAAGAGGGAAGATTTAGATTTAGATGTTAAGAAATTCTTCACTTAGAGGGTGGTGAGGCACTGGAACATGTTGCCCAGAGAAGTTGTGGATGCCCCTCACGCCCCGGAAGTGTTCAAAGCCATTTTGGATGGGGCACTGGACAACTTAATCTAGTGGAAGGTGTGCTTGTGCATTGCACGGGGGTTGGAACTAGATGATCTTTAAGGTTTCTTCCAACCCAAACCATTCTATGATTCTATGAATTCTTTGTTTTTCTTTACTTGCGAGCTTTTGATTTACATGTTACTTGTCTTTATTTCAACCCATGAGGTTTTTTTAGTTTTACCTTTCTGGTTCTCTTCTCCATCCCACTGTGATGCCCTGCTCCTGCATGGGCTCCAATCCAAAGGCTGCAGCTCTTGCCTGGGTCCTGCTCCTGAGGGGGCTCTCCATGGGCCGCAGCTTCCTCCAGGCCACATCCACCTGCTCTAACAGGGGCTCCTCCATGGGCGGCAACATGGAGATCTGCTTGGCCATGGGACCCATGGGCTTCAGGGGGGAAGGAGGCCACTAAGGCCCTCTACACAGACTGCAGAGGAATCACAGAATCACTGAATGATAGGGATTGGAAGCGATCTTGAAAGATCATCTAGTCCAATCACCCTGCTGCAGCAGGAACACCTAAACCATGTCAAACAGGAATGCGTCCAGGCAGGTTTTGAATGTCTTCAGAGAAGAAGACTCCCCAGTCCCCCTGGGCAGCTTGTTCCAGTGTTCTGTCAGTATGGTGGTTTTACTCAGGTGGGCGGCTGAGCTCCACCAAAACCTCTCTCTCACTCCCCCTCCTCAAAGAGGAACGGGAAGAAAATATGATGAAAGGGGCTCAAGGGTTGAGATAAGGATGAGGAGATCATGCAGTAGTTATTGTGATGGGCAAAACAGACTCAGCATAGGGAGATAGTAAGATTTATTGCCTATTACTAACGAGCTAAAGAAGTGAGAAACAAAGGAAAGAAACCAAAAGCACCTTCCCCCCCCCCATCTGCCCTCTTCCACCTCCTCCCCCCAAGAGGCACAGGGGAACGAGGTAATGGGGGTTATGGTCAGTCCACAGCACTTCTTCTCTGCTGCTCCTTCTCGGTCACTCTCGTTCCCAGTGCTGTGGAGTCCCTCCCACGGGATGCAGTCCTTGCTGAACTGATCCGGCGTGGGCTTCCCACAGGCAGCAGCTCTTCAAGAGTTGCTCCAGGTATGGGTCCGTACCATGGGGTCCATCCCTTAGGAGCACACTGCTCCAGCCTGGGTCCCCCACGGGCATCAGCTCCTGCCAGGTCACCTGCTCCTGCGTGGTCTCCTCTCCATGGGCTGCAGGTCCGGCCTGGAATCTGCTCCGGCAGGGGTCTTCCACAGGCCGTAGTCTCTGTCAGTGCAGGTCCACTTGCTCCACCGTGGTCTTCTCCATGGGCTGCAGAATGGAACCCTGCTCCACTGTGGTACTCCATGGGCTGCAGGGGGACAGCCTGCTTCACCATGGACCTCACCACAGGTGACAGGGGACTTCTGCTCCGGTGCCTGGAGCACCTCTCCCCCTCCTTCTTCACTGACCTTGGCGCCTGCAAGTCTGTTCCTCACTCCTCTCACTCTCCCAGCTGCTGTGTCACACAGCGTTTTTTTTCACTGTCTTAAATATGCTCTCACAGAGGCGCAAAACAACATCTCTAATTGGCTCAGCCCTGGTCAGCAGTGGGGCCCTTACCAAACGTGGGCAGCTTCTAGATCCTTCTCACAGAAGCCACGCCTATGGCCCCCTGCTACCAAAACCTAGCCACGTAAACCCACTACAGTCAGTTTCACTATAAAAGTTTTGTCTCATATTTAAGTGGAACCTGCTATGTTCCAGTTTGCACCCATTGACCCTTCATTGCCCCGGGGAACTTCAGCTCCAGCACTGAGAGCACCTCCTGCCCTCCTTCTGCACAGACCTTGGTGTCTGCAAGTCTGTCTGCTCTCCCAGAGGTGCAAACAACATCACTTATTGGCTTGACTCTGTCCAGGGACCTTTGAAGCTGGCCAGAGCTGCCTTTGGAGCTGGCTGAAACGGGTCCTTATCTTACATGGAACAGCTTCTGAACTCTTTTCACAGGCCACCGCTGCAGTCCCCTACTAACAAAACATTGCCACGTAAACACAATACAATGAGTAGAACTGAAATCTGAAGAGGTAATTATTGAAATTTTGTCTTACTTCAAAAAGGCAGAAAAAGCTCTATATTTCTGTTTTCTAATCTATTTCATGTAGGTTGTTTGACACACCTACATACTCTTGGCACTGATTCTTTCAGCAGCTACAATTATATAAACAAATAATATATATTTATGCCTTAACTGCCTCATCTGAAACTATTGCAGGTTGTACATTATTTGCAAGCTAGTACCATATTTTTGTAGCTTGCGCACTCTTCACCTAAAGTCCAAAGTCAAGTCCTAGCCAGATTTAAACGTACTACATCCATCTTTGGCTGAACAGGATGTTATAAATTGCATCTCTCTCCATGAGTTTGTCCACATACTGTTTCAAAAGAATTCTGCATTAGCATTTCACTGAAATTTAAAAACACTTGAATGTCTTTTATCACATGGAAAAAGTTCAATCACAATACACCAGCAGTTGTCTTTTTCTAGATTAATATCACTTGTGACCTAGCTACTCTATTCCATAAGAAAATTTGCACATCTGCCCCTTGCTCCATGTTGTTGATACATGCCTATTCTCCGATTATTATCTGCCTAAGGCTACCTTATCATAAAACAGGGAAAAAATCTTGTCTGAATTCATCTTTGTCTGTGTGAGATTTTGTTGTATATGAATAAAGCTGTATTTAATGTAATATATATATATATAGTAGAATCAACATCTAATTTTAGACTTTAATATTAAGAACGTGCACAATATATATTTCAGGGTATAAACACAACTAACTGTGATTAAGAAGCAAGTTCTTCAAGTACCTTTTACTGCTGATTTAAAGTCACTTGATTTAACATAATTTAAGTGAGTTTTATTAGTTATAATTTAAGTGAGTTTTATTAGTTTTATTTCCTTTCACAGTTAAAGCCTGATGTATTATCAAAGAGGACTAAACCTGATGAGAGCTCTACATATTTATGGAAAGACACAAACTCCTGAAAAAAAAATTGTCTTGCAAAGAAAAGGGGAGAACAAATGGATGTCAGAATGAAATAAGAGAATCAAGTGCTCAGAGTGGAACTTGATTGATATCTTGGTGATTTCAACTCACCAGTTGTCTGAAGAAAATACACCACAGCAGAGAGGAAACAGTCTAGGAAGTTTCTAGAGTGTGTGGAAGATAAGTTCCTGACACGGGTGGTGAGTGAGCCAACAAGGGTTGGCTCTGGATTCCGCTGGATCTTTTGCTTGTGAAGAGAGAATAGCTTGTGGGTGATGTGAAGGTTGGAGGACGTTTTGGGGATAGTGATGATGAATTAATAAAGTTTTCAATTCTTGGAAAAGTAAGGAGGTGAGTTAGCAGACCTGCCACCCTGGACTTCTGGAGGGAGCATTTTGACATTTAGGAGGCTGGTTGGCAGAGTCCCTTGGGAAGCAGTGCTGCAAAGCAAAGGAGTCCAGGAATGCTGGACACTCTTCAGGAAAGAAATCCTAGAGGCACAGGAGCAAGCTGTCCTCCCCATGTACTGAAAGACAAGCTGACATGGAAGAAGACTGGCCAGGATGAATAGAGCTGGCCAGAGCTGGCCAGGATGGCTAGAGCTCAGAAAGAAAAAGAGGGTTTATGATGCTTGGAAGAAAGGGCGGGCCTCTCAGGAGGACTATAAAGATGTCATAAAGCTGTGAGAAAAAAAAAAAAAAAATAGAGCTCAGTCTGGCTACTGCTGTTAAAGACAATAATATTGTTTTTATAAATACATAAACAAGAAAAGGAGAACTAAGAAGAATCTCCATCCTTTATTGGATGTGTGGTGGCAGAAACATAGTGACAAGATGTGGAAAAGGCTGAGGTACTTAATGCCTTTTTTGTTTCAGTCTTCAGCAGCAAGACCAGCTGCTCTCCAGCTACCCAGTCCCCTGATCTGGCAGAGAGGGACAGGGAGCAGAATGAAGCTCTCATAATCCATGAGGAAATGGTTAGTGATCTGCTAAATGACTTAGACATATGCAAGTCTATGGGGCCAGACAGGTTTCCCCCCCAGGGTATTAAGGGAGCTGGTGGAATTGCTTTCCAACATTTATCAGCAGTTCTGGCAGTCAAGGGAGGTCCCAGTCGACTGGTGGTTAGCAAATGTGATGGCCATCTACAAGAAGGTCCAGAAGGAGGACCTGATAAACTACAGGCCTGTCAGACTGACTTCAGTGCCAGGGAAGCTTATTATCCTGAGTGCCATCACATGGCCAAGTCAGCAAGGGTTTATGAAACGCAGGTCCTGAGTGAGGAACCTACTCCTACAACAAGGTGACATGCTCAGTGGTTGAGGAAAGTGGTCTATTTAGACTTCAGTAAGACTTTTGACACTGTTTCCCAAATAATTTTCCCAGAGAAATGGTGTGCTCACAGCTTGGATGGGTGTAGACTTCATTGGGTTAAAAGCTGGATGGACAGCTTGGCCCAAAGAGATGTGGTGAATGGAGTTAAATCCACTTGGAGTCTAGTCACTACTGGTGTCCCCCAGGGCTCTGTACTGGGGCCAGGATTCTTCAATATTTTTATAAATTATCTGGACAAGAAGATCAAGTGTACCTTCAGTAATTTCGCATATGACACTAAATTGGACATGAGTGTTGATCTGCTTGAAGGTAGGAAAGCTTTACAGGAATATCTGGATAGGCTGGACTGATGGGCTGAGGCCAACTGTATGAGGTTCAACAAGACTGAGGGCTGGCTCCTGCACTTGGGGTACAACAATCCTGTGAAACTCTACAGGCTGGGGGGGGAGTGGATTGAAAGCTGCCTAACTGGAAGGGATGTGGGTGTCGATAGCCAGTTGAATATGAGCCAGCAGTGTGCTCAGGTGGCCAATAAAGCCTCCAGCACCCTGGCTTGTATCAGAAATAATGTGGCCAACAATACTAGAGAAGATATTATCCCTCTGATGAGGGATTTGTTCCCCTCACTACAAGAAGGACATCAAGGTGCTGGAGCATGTCCAAAGAAGGGCAACAAAGCTGGTGAAAGGTCTAGAGAACAAGTCTTATGAGGAGCAGCTGAGGGAGCTCCTAGAGAAGAGGCTCAGGGGAGACCATATTGTTATATTAAATGAGTTATATTAAATGAGGCAGTTATATTAATACACTTATATTAAATGAGGTCATAGCAAGGTGGAGACTGGTGTCCTCTCCCAGGCACCAGGAGATAAGATGAGGAAATGGCCTTAAGTTGTACCAGAGGAGGTTTAGGTTGGATCTTAGGAAGCATTTTCTAACTAAAAGTGTTGTGAAATATTGGAACAGGATGCCCGGGGAAGTAGTTGAGTAATCATCCCTGGAGGTCTTCAGAAAATATGTAGATATAGAGCTCAGTGACATGTTTTAATAGTGGACTTAGGAGTTCTCGGTTAAAGGACTAGATGATCTTAGAGGTCTTTTCCAACCCAAATGATTCCGTGATTCTATTCTATGATCTTTAAGGGAAGACAAGCTTGGAGCCAGAGGTGAACACAAGGCAAAAAGAGACAGTAGCTTCACCAGCAAAGGGTGCAATCCCACAGTTTCCAAGCAGGAAGAGCTGTACAGGTCAAGGCAAGAAGCCAAGTTAGTAAAATTGGGATAATTGAAGTTCAAAGCTAGGCACAGCCACATCTGCACTGCAGCTCAAGTGCAGACCAAGGCACGGGGGGATCAAGCTTCAGTGCAGCTCCTGAGCCAAGGAAGAGAGGCCCTAGAGATGTTGTTTCTCACAATTTATTGGTTTTAGAGAAGACTGAGACGGAGTTTGCAGATGCATTGTAACAGAGCTGATTTTGAACACAGGCTATTTGTGCTCTGATATGATGCAGCTGGTGTACTCAGGCACCCGATATTCATTCACATCTCACTTCTCCTCACTGTTTTCAGCCCTTGGTTGCATAAAGTAAAGACATCTGCAATTTAGAGGTGATCAAATGTAAGAACAACTGGAAGAAATGGTGCCAGAAAAGGAGAGGGCCAAGGAAGGCAAATAGTCTTCTAGATAATTATGGAGCAAAATTATGGATGATAGTACAAGGGAAATTATATGTGGCTTAAAAGCAAGTTGTTACAAAATTAGATTATATAAATTGAAGACGGAATTATTCTTCATAAGGAAGAATATGTAAATATTGTCAAATAAGGTTTTATGTGACCTTATGTCCACACATACTCTACACTTCTCTGTAGAACTATGTACAACTATGAATATTATACAACTATGAATAGTGTGTGATATGCAATTAAGGGAATGATAACAGTGGATGGGAAGCTGGACAGGAAAGGTGATGAGGGGGAAGGGGACAGAAAGAGTGGTATTAATGAGGATATACTAGATAGTCTATGACCTGAGCAAGATGTAAATAGTTTGGAATAAAGGGTGAAGGTTGTACTAGTTCTGGATGGGATGGAGTTTTCTTCATAGCCATCTGTATGGGATGTTATAGATTTGTGAATAAAATAGCACTTATAATTCATCAGTGTTTTATTTTTTGCTGAAAAGTGTTTGAACAGTGCCAAGGACTGCTTCCCCCACACACACACTCTGCCCTCACCAAACAAGTAGGTTGGAGGTGAACAAAATGTTAGGAGGGAACAAAAACAAGATATCTGACCCAAACTGACCAAAAGGATATTCCACACCATATGATGTCATGGTCAGCAATACATACTTAGGGAGAAGAGGAGGAGTAAATAGGAAAGGGGGGGGGGGGGAGGGGGAGAGGTTGTTCATGTTTGGGCATTTTTCTTCCCAACTAACTGCTAGATGTGCTTAA
Source organism: Heteronetta atricapilla (assembly GCA_011075105.1). Taxonomy (NCBI): domain Eukaryota; kingdom Metazoa; phylum Chordata; class Aves; order Anseriformes; family Anatidae; genus Heteronetta; species Heteronetta atricapilla. Next base: position 73,916,520 of record CM021733.1, read on the forward strand.
ACCCTACTTTTCTGGAAATGATTAAACACGTGCCTGCCCATGGGAAGTAGTAAATTAACTTCTTATTTACTTACCTTTGTTCTACTTATTAAACTGTCTATCCTAACCTACAAGTTTTCTTCCTTTTTCCCTCTTATTCTCTTCCCCATCCTGTTCAAGGAGAGTAAGAGAGCATATGGACTGAGATATGGATTGAGGGGCTAAGCTGCCAGCTGGGGTCAACCCACCACATCACCAGAAATAACCTCAGACACCAGGTGGCTGATAAACCTGTTGCAGCCAAGTTTTTTAAATTTTGAAACTTCTGCATTTAATGAAAGAGATTAATAGACTGCTTACAAGAGTTACAAAGCACAAAATGCAATGCTTGCATGCATACTATTCATCATGTCAACAAAACTACTTTAATGTCTAAAGTATTTACAGGATAAAGTAATTTTCTGCCTTTTAATATTTGTGAATGTGAAAAGTTTTTTTTTTTTTTTTTTTTTTTTTTTTTTTTTTTTTT
>CM021733.1:73917127-73952042 GCA_011075105.1 Heteronetta atricapilla
TTTTAAAATTTTTTTTTTTTTTTTTTTTTTTTTTTTTTTTTTTTTTTCCCCTGTATCAATCTTGCTTGCTATAGCCATGCGGATCACATATTCTTCTTTCAAAAGCTAATATACAAAACCATAAACACAAATCTCCATGTTATTGATGTGCTTAAATTAAGCATTAACAGAAAACAAAAGACTCAAAAATTCCATAAACAGCTGTAGTTTATCATCCCCAATTAAAATTCACATGCCATAAACAAATTAGTTTATATGCACACAGAAAAGTCACATTATGTAACTGTATGAATACAATTAAATCTCTATCAACTGTAACAGGTCAACCACATGTATTTAAGAATGCAGGTTTCATTCTTTCCTCATGATATGTGTGATATATTTCTTCAAGTAGACCCTCTATATTTTCTATTATTCATGAGATTATTAATGCATTGTTCTTTCTCTGATTTATATATTCATCATCACAGTATTTTGTAAATCTAAGTAATCTTATAATCTAAGCTCTTCATATTTAAATCAGTTTTATCTTACAAGTCGTAGAGCTTTAGATTCTAAGATGGTCTAAAAAAGAAAATACATTTTTAATATATGTTAACACAGTACAAATTGAACTTAGAAGAGCTTAATGGTAGCAGAACCCAAGCAGAAAACATTTTATTCTATTTGAATAAACAATTTGTTGTTGTTGCTGTTGTTGTTTTGCAGATCTGTGCAATCTTTCCAAAGATTTTTCTGTGTATTCTGAGATACTCACCAGATTAATTTCCTTATGATGTGCTTCACAGGCATCAAACATTTTTTTTTTTTTTTCTTTCAATAAATCAGTAGTTTGTCTTTAGAAAACTTCCTGTAATCAAACTTACCTTTAGAACCAAGATATTAACTCCTTACATCATCCTTCTAAGGTTGATGTAAGGAGTTAATGTTACATGAAAATTAAAACCTACTGGGTTCATGATACCAAAGCCAACTTCCATGGAGTGATTCCTATGGTTTAGTGATAGATATGGTTTATAGTGATATAGTGATATAGTTTTATAGATTTATAGTTTATAAGATTATAAGATTTTATAAGATTTATAAGATTTTATTTATAAGATTTTATAAGATTTATAGTTTATAGTATAGTTTATAAGTTTATAGATTTATAGATTTATAGTTTATAGATATAGTGATATAGTTTTAGTGATAGATATGGTTAGATATGGTTTAGTGGGGACTGTTAGTGTTAGGTTAGAGATTGGACTCGATGATCTTGAGGTCTCTGCCAACCTAGAAATTCTGTGATTCTGTGATTCTATCTACAGTACTCACTGCGAAGAGTTTCTGGCTTGTGCTAATTTGCAAATTTATTTGGAGGGTGTTGATTCAGCACAAGCAAAACCAGTACAAGGGATTACATTAACTGTTTAACTAAACTGAATTGACTTCAAGTTCTCAGTACTAATCTTTTGTCATCTTTAACTTATTAACATAAATACAATCTAATGTTTCATAGATTTTAGTTTGCTTAGTGCAACTTCCCTCATCTGTTTCTTCAGTTTCTTATAAACGTTCTCAGGTGTCTTTTCTCTTCTGTGTCTCTCTAGATCTTAGCCCCATCAAATCCAAACAGCATGGCATGGATCAAAAGGCAGATTAATTGAATTAACTCAGATCATTCAATTATTCACTCCTATTTATTAGCATCCTTGCCCTTATCTAAGATTTAGTGTCAATGTCTAAAATTATATTCATTGCATTTCACGTAATTTCCAGCTTTTTCCACCAGCTATTTTAAGCTTCTGTCACATAGCTGGAAATTACGTGAATCATTCACTTGAATCTTCTTCAGTCAGTCTGCTGGAACAATTGATTCAAATTCAGTGAATTTGAGCAGGTAAAATATTTGAGCTTGGCAACTCTTTATCCTAGTATTCATCTTGTTCAATCATTATTTTTTCTTATAAATCTAAAGTTAGGTACTATCTTTTACTTTTTCTTAAATATCATTTCATGAGGAATAAAGATTTTAGTTTTATGTAGTTTTGTTTGTGGGTTTTATTTATTTATTTATTTAGTTTTGGTGAAATTACCATTTTCATAAATATCTGATGATTCCCAAATAGCATTTCTAGTCTGTAATCTTCCTCATTTTCTCCCTCCTTGATACAATATTTAGATTTTTACACTATAAAAATTAATTAAAACAAGTGTGAAAAATAATAATAATAATAATTTGAGAGATAAATCAATAATATATAAAAAAAATTATTTATCTAACATGTTGCTGTAATGGAATTAAGAAGGGGGAAGACACGTTAGTTTATGATTTAACATCTAAGATTTCAGTATCTGCTCAGAAAATTCATCAGGCATTGGAAGTGCAGACAAATGTACATGACAGATCAATCACAAAATAAACCACTGGAATATTACATGGAGTGTTTTATAGAAAGGTATGGAGATCATGGACAAAAAATAATATTATGTCTGGTAAAGTTAAGACTTCAGACCACAAGGACTGTCCATAAAATATATAAATTATAAAGGAAGTAGCAGCATAGTGAATGCAGTATAAGTTCCTATTTTATAAGGCAAATGTTAAGGTTAGTAACATGAAGAGAGACAATTTTTGAAGAGGAACTTGAGTACCTGAAAGAATTAAATTCTGCATTTATTTTAAAAAGTATTTTAACAATAAGACCATTTGGTGAAGCTTTAAAAATTGTTATATTACCAAGACCGCAATCACTGGCAATCACTATTTTTGAGACATTCCGTGGTACAGATCCATTTCTTCTTTTATATTGCCTCCTCTGCCATCTAGGAGCAGGAAGGGAAGAAAAATGGAGAAGCAGCCAAAACTAGTAGAAAAGATCATGTCTAACTGAGTTAATGGAAACAATAAAGAACAAGGGGTTTTTAGTTATTGAATAGGGGTCAAGAAGACCCAGGAAGATATGTTTTGAGCTAACAGACTGAAATATTTCCAGGATATGCACTGAAATTTTGGCAGCTGAACTGAAAGTAGCTTTGAGTATGTGGCAAGATAAACAAAAGTTGAAAAATGGGAACCCTGAAATACAAACGAACCATCTTGGCACATTTTCTGGCTGGAGCAGCAAGCTGACGATTAAAAATCACTGATTTACCATTGTCAGATACAATAGAATCACAAATATTGGCAGAAAACTATGTGTGAATGAATATGCCACACATCAAGGTGCATTATAAACTGTTAATTATGAAAACAGAATTTAAGAAACAACTGGGGAAAAGAAAAGAACATACACTGTGAATGAAATAAAACAAGTTATCATGAAGTGCCTGATAATCTTGGGAGTTAACAAGCCATTCTGGGCACCGAAGAACACTCGTGACCTAAACGTTTCTAATACTTCTAGTATTAGAAACTAGAAGTATTGTTAGACATACTTCTCCAAAATAACACTCATGGTGTGTATCAAATGTATACTTAAGGCATCATTGTTTGCAAAGATTGCTGTTTTTATACTTTGTGAGCCTATTGCCAACAGTCTGTCAAAGCTCTCTACTCTTTTGACTAGTCATTAATCTGCAGGATTCAAGCTGCAAAACTACCTGCCCCCAAATCTAAGCTGAATGTACACAAACACTTCAGCTGATAGCTCACCAGCATTGCTCAATTATTAACAGTTATGAGGATCATGTTGTTTTTGAGCTCTCTTTAGGTCCACGACCCCCTCACTTGAGACCTGAAAGAGATGATAAATCGCAAACTTTGGTAGGTTCAGTTCTCTAATAATGGCCAGAACTCTATGACAGACTGGAACAGATGCACCAAACACTTCACATAATGTATCTGGCATTCCATGCAAAAATGTGATTGCTCTAGGTAGTAAGACACAGCAGTTATGAAAGAGCTTAAAGATAAAATATTTCCAGTGGAGAGTATTGTACCATTCATAAAAGCATTAGCAAATTACAATGAAGTGACATGCAGAAATAATAATAATAATAATTCTTGAGAATAAGCAGAAATACAAAGTAAAGCTTCCCTGGTAAAAGTGTTTCCTTTACAATGTTTTATAATTACTACTTCATAGCTATATATCAACAATTTATAGTCAGAATTAACTTTATCAATAGGAAGTAGTCCAATAAGATACTGAGAATCCAAACTGAATAAAAGTCAAAAACAATTTTTTTCTAGTCTTGTACCTCAAGCTCACAAGACTTCCATTGAAGTTGCAGACTTTATTATTCTGGATTGGAATGTTATCAAATTTAGTGATTTAATTAGAAAACTGGAGCTAAAATGGCATTATCATACAGATGTGATCCTGGGCTGATTTTACTTTAAAGTTAATTATACAGGAAAAGAAACCTGATTACACTCCACACCTCACTGAAATCAAAATCTGTAATATTAGCTGGACAAACCTGAACCAAGCATGTCTGTAAGAAGTCCAGTACAGTTTTCAGGACCTTGTTTCCTTTCTAGTGCTTCTGAATCCTGGGGACAAATTTTGTCCAGGAATTTGACCCTCTCAGTTGTCCTAGTATACATTGCAGCTACATACTGATTAAAATTGTGGTTAGCCTCAGGACCACATCCTCTTTCATAAACTATCTACCCATTCTTGCATATAAATTCATTCTGGATTAAATTATTATTACATTAAGAGAGATTTTTAAATATTATAAAATATAAAAGATCAGAGCCATTGAGATAAATATTCTATCTCTGTAACTGTTTCCAGAATTTGGAACAAAAAATTTAGGAATCTTGCACTGTCATATGTGTTATTGTACCCATACTATTTTTCCTCCTTTTAAAAATAAATAAATAAATAAATAAATAAATAAATAAATGATAGGGATTTACTTAAACTTCTGTGTATGACGAGTCAGAATATATTCCAAATGTTGTGACCAGAAATCATTTTGATTATAAGGAAATCCATGGTTTAATTAGGCATTGGGCAGCACTCTGAGACATATGATTTGATTTTTTAGTGGTCCTGTGTGAGGCCAAAAGTTGGACTTGATCATCTTTGTGGGTGTCCTGGTTTCAGTTAAGAGAGAGTTAAGTTTCCTCCTACTAGCTGGTAGGGTGCTATGTTTTGGATTAGGATGAGAGGAGTGCTGATAACATGCTGATGTTTTAATTGCTGCAGAGCAGTCTTTACACCAAGCCAAGGACTTTTCCACTTCTTGCTCTGTCCTGGCAGCGGGCAGGCTAGGGGTGCAGCAAGAGCTGGGAGGGGACAGACCCAGGACAGTTGACCCAAACTGGCCAAAGGGGTATTCCGTACTATCTCATGGCATGCTAAACAATGGGTGGCTAGTGGGGGTGGGAGGGGCAGCTGCTCAGGGACAGGCTGGGCATCAGTTAGCAGGAGGTGAGCAGTGTGCATCACTTGTTTCATACACATTATTAGTAGTAGTACTAATATCATTGTTATATTATTATTATTGTTATTGTTATTATCCTGTCTTAATAAACTGTCTTTATCTCAACCCACAGGCTTCACTTTCCTGTTTTCTCACCCCATCCCGGAGGGGGAGGGGGGGAGGTGAGTGAACGGCTATGTGGTGTTTAGCTGCTGGCCGGGTTAAACCACAAAAGTGGGTCCCTTCCAGCTTAGGATATTCTGAGTCTATGACTGTATAAAAGTATTTAATCAGGTTGTAATTTTCTACCTTTCATTTTCTGGGAATAATCTTTTGTTCTTAGCTTTACCAATGATTTTGACGTGTTCAACAATTTAGTGTAAATTAATGAGATATGAGTTCTCACTGAAGAATTCTTATAGTTATGCTGCATTTTACAATGTTAACCCAAATACTTCAGTATTATTTTTCAATTTGTACTATTTATTTAATAATTAGAATGATACCAGAAGTCCCAGGGAAGATCTGTCTTAAGAAAAATAGCAGAGATGTCATAATGAATTATGCATTTTTTTTTTCCTCTGGAGCTCCATTGACAATTTATTCCACCTCTAGAAATTTATCTTAATATTCACTATGACAGCTTTCATTTTTCCAAAAATATATTTCCTTGCATCCCAAATAATATATATTACAAGATATAAATACATTCTTCTTGTTTTTCTATAAAAGATTTATATGAGTCTAATGACTAAGTAAGGGTATCTACATTTCCAAGCATAAATCAAAGTATTTTATAAAATTTGAAGTTCTGGGAATTAACTGTGCAATTGTTTGTGAGAAAAAAAAAAAAAATCATATCAGAAATAATCAAATACAGTAATTCAGCATTTTTTTAACTTAAGCAAGCAAAGTGCATTATTTCTTATTGTCAACACATATTACAGATTTTTTAATTCTCCTTTCACTGAGCTTATCTGAAGATATTATTATTATTATTATTATCTTTTCCCACAACAAAATCTGGCACAAACACATCTTACATATAGCAAAATAATAGGTTCCACCCACTCATGAGACAATAGTATCATTCTCACTTAAACCTATTTGCTTTATACATACACATTATATACATACACATTTAGATATATATAAGAGGTACAAATACACTATGTACGCATAAATATTCTATATAAAGTGTTTATATATCTGACCACACACACATATTTTCACATACATTGTTACCAACAGTAAGTCCTTGCTTATCATTCAAATATTATCATTAAATGAAAAAGAAAAGATGCTGCACTTTTGCATTTGTTTAGAATCATAGAATCATAGAATGGCTTGTGTTTGAAGGGACCTTAAAGATCATCTAACTCCAACCTCCTGCCATAGGCGGGAATGCCACCCACTAGATCAGGCTGGCCAAGGCCCCATTCAGCCTGGCCTTGGACACCTCCAGGGATGGGGCATCCACAACTTCTTTGGGTAACCTGTGCCAGTGCCTCACCACCCTATGAGTGAAGAATTTCTTCCTAATGTCTAATCTAAATCTCCCCTCTTGTAGTTTAAAACCAGTCCCCCTTGTCCTATCATTATCTACCCAAGTAAAGAGTCCTTATCCATCCTTTTTATAAGACCCCTTTAAGTACTGAAAGGCTGCAGTGTCCTCCTCTTCTCCAGGCTGAACATCCCCATGTCTCCCAGCCTTTCTTCACAGGGGAGGTGTTCCAGCTCCCTGATCATTTTGTAGCCCTCCTCTGGACTTGCATTAACAAGTCCACATCTTTCTTGTGCTGGGGTCCCCAGACCTGGATGCAGATTTGTCAACTCCAGATGGGGCCTCATGAGGGCAGAGTAGAGGGGGACAATCGTCTCCCTCAACCTGCTGGCCACTCCTCTGCTGATGCAGCCCAGGATGCAGTTAGCCTTCTGGGCTGCAAGCATGCACTGTAGGCTCATGTCGAGCTTTTGATCCATCAGAACCCACAAGTCCTTCTCCACTGGGCTGCTGTCAGTGAATTCTTCTCCCTGTTTGTACTCATGTCTGGGATTGCCCTGACCCAGGTGCAGCACCTTTCTCTTAGACTTATTGAACCTCATACAGTTCACATGGGCCCACTTCTCCAGCTTGTCCAGGTCCCTTTGAATGGCATTCCTTCCTTCTGTTGTATCAACCACACCACTTAGCTTGGTGTCATCTGCAAACTTGCTGAGGGTGCACTCAATCCCATCATCTATGTCATTGACAAAGATACTAGAAAGCACTGGTTCCAGGACAGTCCTCTGAGGAACACCACTCATCACTAATCCCCACCTGGACGTAGAACCATTGACCAGTAATTTTTCTCAAGTTTAAATTGAATTATCTATAAGAAAAAATTCTGTGTTGTGGAAAGTTTATATATTGTGTTTTTACTGCAAAGTAAGAAACAATTTAAAAGTATTTTAAGAAAATACACAAATAAAGAAAATTCACAGAAAACATATCAAAAGTTATTGTTATGTTTTAATTTATTTTACCTTTACATTTTAAGTTAATCTAATATCAATGTATCGATTGTATTCAGATTATGGTGTAATATGATTATGTACTTAAGTCCTTGGACTATAGTTTTTATACCTTAGGCCTATTGCTTGATTTATTACTAATTGAGGGCATTTTATTTTGTTTTCCAGAAGTTATTCATTTCTTTCTTGTGATGTAACACTAGAGATTTTGACATCTTGAAGTAGTTTGAAGTGAAAAACAAAACTATTGAATGCAGTGAAATAAAAACTATTTTGAATATGCTATGAAGCATATTTTTTTTCTCATAAAATTGCAACCTCAAAAAGCCATGTATAATATCTAGGAGAAAGTTATGCATGTACATATATGTGTAGACTAATTCAAAACAGCTATCAGCATCTAGGAATAATTGTAAGAGAGAAAACAAGATATTTCTACTAGTACTGTCTTGGCATTCCTTCATAAATAACTAAAAGAAACATTAAAATATTTAAATTTCTGCTTCCATAATATCTGAGTATACAATATATACTATATACTGATATATATGTATACTGAGTATACACTATACTATAATACATTTTAAATTATTTTTTCTAGATGCTTTAAAATAGTACTAATATTCTAAAAGTATAAAATACCTGTCTTTTTTTATATATAAAAAAGGTATTTTATATAAAATACCTGTTTTTTATATATATGTATTTAAATTAGAATCACTTGCAGCTGCAGTGGGAAATTAGAAGATTTTGCATTTGTCAATTTTTTCATCCACTTTGGAGCAGGTCATCTTCAGGCTGATTCTCCTGCTTGTTTATGTTGATCAAGAAACTGACAGAAACAATAAATATGAATTTTAGCTTCAGTTATATCACAGAAAAGCAATTACAAGCCCTAACAGGTCTTGGCTGTAGATTTCTGTTTTTTCTGCCAAATATGTAATCCCAAGAACAAGCATAGTTGGCCACAAAATGTATACATGGTATTACAATATCAAAACTACATTATTTATGCATGTATGTATTTAATGTATAATCTCAGAAATTTGATTTAGGTAGATGATGATGAAAAAATACATTTAAATATTATATAGAACAGTCTGAAGTTGAGTTACAAGTGAGCATTGCCATGGACACATAGGATAATTGTTTAATTAAGGAAGATTTCACTATAATAACCACAATTAAAAAAATAAAGAAATAAAAAATCTCTCTGTCCCCCTTCCCCCTGCCCCTTTTATCCCTCCCCCTTTCATCCCACCCCCTTTTACCCTTTTATCCCTCTCCTTTATGTTATTTACATAGACACATATCTTTTTAAATTAAGTAGGGAATAAATTGAAATGTTTGATTTTGAGAAAAAAAAAAAAAAAAAAAGATCATACAAGTTCATTTCTTACCAAATGAAAGTGAAAATACACAAAAGTGCCTCCTTCCACTTGAAATAATAGCACAATTACTTCATCTGTCTTTTACTATTACCATTAACCATAACTACTGACTTGACATCACTAGTAATGTGTTCATTCTTAATATCTATCCAAATAAATAATTCAAGCCAAATACCTTAAATTAAACAGCTAGATGGACATAAAGAGAAGAAAGTTTAAGTTTAATTTGTAGAGGCAGCCAATCCTGTAGTTGCTGCTAAATTATTAACAGCAAATTATTATTAAAGTATGTATATACATATATATATTTTCTATTTTTTTTTCACCAAACCAAAGTATATGGTAACCTACGAACTGCTTCTTGGGATATTTTGGATCTATGACTTTTTATGCAGATGAAAGGTCAATCAATCTTTGGAAATCTGCAGACAATATGCATGCAGTAAATTGTACTAAGAAATGTCATTTTGAGTGAATACAAGAAAAGTGCAGGAGCTCTCTCAGTTTAGTGAACAAGAACTAGGAGCAGATGTTGATTTTGCATTGATATACTCCATTGGTAACAAATTTACTTAATTTAAATAATTCAGGTAGTTTTACTGACTCAAAATTATTTCTGAAATTATCAATTGTTTATGTCTAAAATTTGTGCTAGAGTCTATATCATCAAAACTTGCTTGTGTGTATACAGAAATTTGTTTTACTCTGAACAATGGTGCTAAATGACTATAGAGAGTTTGATTAATCAGAAAATTGACTTCTAATTTGTAAAGAAAAAGGGCTTCATCTTCAGCAGCAATAGTGAAATCTATGGTAGTTGTAGAAAATATTTTTGATGTTGATTAAATTCCAACCGAGGAAAGGCAAGATTAAAAATAATAATAATAATAATTTAAAAAATGATGACAAATAATTATTTAAATAAAAAATTTCATTGATAATACTCATTTACTTATTGCAAGTTAATTACTTAATTCATATTTTAAGTATTATATTAGCTTAACTTTAGAGCTTTATCTTAGAGTTTGAGACTAAATATTAATGGAAAGCCATTCAAATAAAATTACTATACAGACTTGTTACTTTTTCATCAGATAATACTGCAATATTTAAACTAACATAATTAAATAATAATAGAAAATAGATGTCAGTCTAAATGGTTATCTTATGTGTCGGTGACAAATATCTTTCCACGAATCAAAATTTTCTACTTCCCATTCTCAGATGGAGAGAATGCATTCGTAAGTAAACTTCGTAAGTGATCTCTGATGGCTCACCACACTGTTTCAGCTGGAAAAAAAAAAAAAAAAAAAATCTGTTTCAGAGGAGGAAAAAAAGTCTTTTCAACTTGAGAAGAAGTCAATAGCATTTTGAATTTAAAGCAGGTAGTCAACATCCCATCATAAAGCTATTCTATTCATTTTATTAACTGATTTAAAAGATCAGTGCTTCACAGTCCAGGATTTTATCGTAATAGTTATCTCAAATGTTAGTGGAAATACACATAGGATTTGTTCTGTCTCCTTAGAGACATACAGCATACAACCAAGGCTAGTTACAGGAAGAGTTGCCTATTTGAAGAATTCTTTCCTATTGCAAAGTTACTAGCTGTGCTCTAACCTAAATTTCTCTAAATTGCTGTATGGCCAGGGAAGGGCAGGATGGGAGAGAATTATGCTTTGGCAATGAATGCCAGATGACAGTTCAGTATGTGGAAGAAATAGCATAACTCTGAATTATAGCACAAACCTAGAACAGAAATATCTCCGCACAGAAAATACAACCAGAAGCCACCTTTCATGTTCACCTCCCAAGTAGTACTTTTTAGCATCTAAAAAATATTCAGAACATTCAGAAAATGCCAGTTTGAAGGTGACTGTTTACCTCCCAATGGAAGCATTACCCAGACACACAGGCAGCTCAGTTCTTATCTAGAATTAGATAAATTGGTATCTGATTTCAGTCCAGGTCCTATGCAAAAATCTGAAAGGTATAAATAACAATATATTTTTATATTTTTTTGAGCACTCAGGAAAAAAAAAAAAAAAAAAAAAAAGTGAAAAATGTAACATTGTGGATCCTTTTGTGAAATCCGTGTTTCTCTGTTGATTGTGAGAATGTGGATTTTGTGGATGAGCAGTGACTGAGGGGCAGTATGATGAGGAGCAATGAGATTGTCAAACAGGAAAAGACCCTGCTTCCTGCACCTCACTCACCTACAAGTCCTCACATCCTGCTCCAGGTTGTGTACTTCTGCTTATTCCTTTGTGCAAGCACAATTATCTTGAGGATTATTTGTTCAGGAAAGTTTCTGCTGAGGACTTTGGAAACCTTTTTCCCAAATAAGCATTTGATTATCACATCCAAAGTTAGTGTCACTATTTTGTTTCATTGGGCCTTTTAAAGGGTGTCCAGTCTATTATTATTTTGCTATGCCTTCCATAGAACATCTGTTTACAGGTATCTGTTCTTCCTTTGGAGGTTCGGAAAGGCTGGACCTGGTGCTTAGGGACATGGTTTAGTGGGTGACATTGGTAGTAGGGTGATGGTTGGACCAAATGATCTTAAAGGTCTTTTCCAACCTTAATGATTCTATTGTTTGATGATTCTATGATACATTTGTGGACTTCACATCTACTCACCATGTTCATGGTGGTCAGGACTTTTATGCTTAAAGATTCCTCAACTTTTTGCAAGTCTATGGGTGTTCCTCCTCCCCCAGACCATTAACCATGAAATATGTATAATCACACAAATCTGCCATCTTTCCTTTTTACAGGTAGCAGATTATAACCAAGATTTAAAATTCAATGAGATGATCAAGCATCAGAAAACATTATTTCTACTTTCAAACTATAGTTCTATCTACCCAAACTGTGACAATGTCTTTATAAAAGATACTCAGAATAAAGTGCTTCCTTGTAAATATCTTGACAAAAATTTGTACATTACAATGCATCTATAGATGGAAGTGTTTAAGTGCATGTGAAATCAAGATTGTTATTTATGTATGGGTTGTATTAACTTCCCACTACTGAGGCAATGAGCTAACAACTAAGACAGCCTGAAGTGTTAAGCGATATTCGAGAACATGGCTCCCTTAGAAGCCCAACCATTTCTTGCATCTGTTATTTGTTTCATGACTCTATTAGTTATATTATGAATTTTTCTGGAGTGACTGTATTACAGTTTTGATAAATAAAACATTCGTCTGACTGATGTGTTGATGATACAGTTGCCAGACTGAAGTCATGCTAGATTGTTAAGGGGACCTAATAATTTCACTTGGTTAACTCACTTGGAGCAACCAACGCACTTCAGTGAGCAACTGAAACTACTTTGGTATTCTTAGATAATCAAATTGTCTCCTTTTTACTAACAATTAACTGCGACTATCAGAAAAAAAAAGGTGGGAGAAATTAATATTACCTTATAAAATCAAGGGAGGCTTTCTGGCAGAGAGAACCTCTTACCAACCTATAATCTTATCAGTTTTCCAAAACTGGACAAAGGAATAACAATCATAGAGAGGTTTGAAAATAAATATTTGCTATAACTACAGAATGTGTGTGCGTGTGTGTGTGCACGCACATACTCTAGGAGAGTGGATGGAGAGTTTTATTTTTCTGCTCTAAGTACTGAAATGTACTTCTAATATTATAAACTGGACTTTCTACAAATGATAATTTACAGGATGAAACAGTATCTCAGTTTCTCATTACCATTATGTTATTCACCTCAGCTTTTGGAAGAAAGAAAAAAAAAAAAGGTGGACAAGGAATAAATTAAATTTCAGGAAACTAACATGCTCAGAATCTTTAAGAATAGCTCTTTTGTTGATAGTACTATTGAACATAATTTAAAATTTGCAGGCAGAATATATAGTGAACATGAAAAAAATCAAGAAATAATAAAATATGTGCAAAATGGAACAAAACATAAATGAAGAATTTAATCAGAAATTTAATTCAGGCATCCAGAAAGATGCTTATCTTCTTTCAGACTAGGTCCTTGAAACCAATAAAGATTATTGATATAAATTGATATATATATGAATCTTTTACAGATATATATATTAAATTTTGTAATATTTGTTGGTTACTTTTTTTCTTTTGTTTTGTGCCATGACATGCTGCATAAAAATCATCATTTTAAATTCTAGTAATTCAAATACTCAAGAAAGCAGTTATATATGTTCATATATATATATATGTGTGTGTGTATATAAAGGAGAGAGAGTTACTAAAAAACTAATATGCATTCAAAGTTAGCATCATAAAAAGTGGAGTGTCTAAATAACAGAAAAATATTTGCAATCATATATCTTCTACATATATATTTCTTCTAAATGATGGCTTTGACGTGATTCATCCTGCTGAGCACAAGGGTGGGTTTTGTCTCATTTAGCTTAGACATGTCAATGTAAACATGTATATGCTATCTAATGACTTCATACTCTCTTTATTTCCAACAGAGAAAGAGAAAAATAGGCACTTTCAGAGACAAATTCATCTTACCTCAACGTAGATGTCTAAATAGATCAGACAAATTGAACTGCAGAATTGCCTCCTTCTCACTGTCAACTACGTAAAGTGTCCTGCGTGACTATCCCAGACATGAAAACATCCACATTGAGCTAAGATGAATTCTACATGAGGAGACAAGAGGAAATAAAGGTACCATGGAAAAAGAACTCAGCTTTCATGCTTCTACTTCTTTTTCTTTCTGTCTTCTCCAAATATTCTGAAAACAAAAGTAATTGGAAAGACAGATCAGCAGGGCTTTGTATGTAGTGTCAGTCTATTTTTTTTTTATATCACTTTACTCAATGAGTAGTCAAAATGGAAAGAAATTTTGGGAAAAAATAAAAAAAAATAAAAATCTGCATCTGCGTACTATCATAATTTCTTGATTTATCTCAGGAAATTTCCCTGCTGTCCACATGGCAATATATTTTCTACCTTAAAAGCATCAACCCCCAACCTAATAAACTATTGTCATTCATAGAAAGTACAGATATATATATTAAGAACTGTGAAACAAAAACAATGCATGATACATATATAGAAAATGAGAAGTAACCCCAGAAACCTCCCTTTCTTGCAAAACAGTGCTTCTGTAATCCCCTGTAACCTGATTTTCCTCTGCCTTCTCACTCTGTTTTATTTTGCATATGCTGTTTCCTATTCCTAGTCCTACATTAAAATTGTGGAAATTTTGAAAAAGCCTCATACTAGGACAGAGAACAAGGTTTTATCTAAGCAGGTGAGTTAGCCAAGTTTTGTGAGAGCATATCTTGTAATAGAGATTTCCTAATGAGGTTCCAGACATATGCAGGAAAATATAGATGGTTCATTTGAATGTTTGTGTGTTTATTTTAAGATGGCTGCAAGAGGATCTATTAAAAATAAATAAATAAAAATGAAAATCCAGGAACTCATATACAGATTTACAGATTTATCAAAAACACATTGAGACCAAAGGTTATTACATTCAAATCACCAAAATAAGTTGCCTAGGGAGGTAACTCCCTAGATGGCAGATGGTAGATGGTGCAAGTAGACTAGTAAGTATGTGTACATGGGCTGTCTGCTTAATAAATTTGTATTTTCTCCTTTATTCGTCTCTTAAGAAAAAACGTCTCATATAAATACACATATATAGACACATGCTCTACAAGCCTCTTGTATATCACAGAATCACAGAAATTCTAGGTTGGAAGAGACCTCAAGATCATCGAGTCCAACCTCTGACCTAACACTAACAGTCCCCAATAAACCATATTGCTAAGCTCTACATCTAAATGTCTTTTAAAGACCTCCAGGGATGGTGACTCCACCACTTCCCTGGGCAGCCCGTTCCAATGTCTAACAACCCTTTCGGTAAAGAAGTTCTTCCTAACATCCAACCTAAAACTCCCCTGGCACAACTTAAGCCCATTCCCCCTTATCCTGTCACCAGGCACGTGAGAGAATAGACCAACCCCTACCTCGCTACAGCCTCCTTTAAGGTACCTGTAGAGTGTGATAAGGTCGCCCCTGAGCCTTCTTTTCTCCAGGCTGAACAAGCCCAGCTCCCTCAGCCGCTCCTCGTAGGACTTGTTCTCCAGACCCCTCACCAGCTTCGTCGCCCTTCTCTGGACTTGCTCAAGCACCTCGATGTCCTTCTTGTAATGAGGGGCCCAAAACTGAACACAGTACTCAAGGTGCAGCCACACCAGAGCTGAGTACAGGGGGACAATCACCTCTCTAGCCCTGCTGGTCACACTGTTTCTGATACAAGCCAGGATGCTGTTGGCCTTCTTGGCCACCTGAGCACACTGCTAGCTCATATTCAGCCGGCTATCCACCAATACTCCCAGATCCTTCTCTGCCTGGCAGCTTTCCAACCATTCATCTCTCAGTCTTTAGCTCTGCTTGGGGTTGTTGCGCCCCAGGTGCAGGACCCAGCACTTGGCCTTGC
Source organism: Heteronetta atricapilla (assembly GCA_011075105.1). NCBI lineage: Eukaryota > Metazoa > Chordata > Aves > Anseriformes > Anatidae > Heteronetta > Heteronetta atricapilla. Next base: position 73,932,856 of record CM021733.1, read on the forward strand.
TGAACTTCATGCAGTGACCTCAGCCCATTGGTGCAGCCTATCCAGATCCTCCTGCAGAGCCTTCCTATCCTCGAGCAGATCGACACACGCACCTAACTTGGTGTCATCTGCAAACTTACTGAGGGTGCACTCAATGCCCTCATCCAGATCATCAATGAAGATATATATATATATATCTTATATATATCTTATAATATATATATATATTATATTATATTATATATATATATTATATATATAATATATATATATATTATATCTTATATAAGATATAATATTAAAGAGGACCGGCCCCAGCACCGAGCCCTGGGGAATGCCACTAGTGACCGACCTCCAACTGGATTTGACTCCATTTACCACGACTCTTTGGGCCCGGCTATCCAGACAGTTTCTGACCCAACAAAGCGTATGCCAGTCCAAGCCAAGAGCAGCCAGTTTCTTGAGAAGAATGCTGTGGGAAACAGTGTCAAAAGCCTTGCTGAAGTCAAGGTAGACCACATCCACAGCCTTTCCCTCATCCACCAAGTGCGTCACTTTGTCATAGAAGGAGATCAGGTTCATCAAGCAGGACCTGCCCTTCATAAACCCATGCTGACTGGGCCTGATCACCTGCTTGCCCTGCAAGTGCTGCGTGATGATTCTCAAGATAATCTGCTCCATGAGCTTCCCTGGCACTGAGGTCAATATATATATATATATGATGATATAATATATATAATCACATTATATATATTTTTAATAAATATTGTTATACCTTAACCTTACCCACAGTTTTATCAGTTGAGTTTCCAGTGTTAACAGTAGCTTATTAATTAATCCAAAACAACTTTGCTTCCTCTTTACACTGCTTGAAATATATCACAAAGGAAATGACTGATAGGACTCTGTTCTGTTTACACAAAACACAAGTAAATGTACATGAAGGTACTGATACTCCAACTCAAACAAAAAGTAGGCAATAATCTATTTTTTCTTTGCCTACTAGAATGTTTTGAAATTATCTTTCCACAGTTCAAAATAGATTTAAAATTTGAAGTATTGTATTTTGTTGTTCTAAAGAAAACAAAGCAGAAAATATAAATATGCATCAATCTTTCTAAACATTCATGAAACCACACTAGCATTCTTAACTAGGTCCAATTATAACATTTTAGAATTTGGCAAGACAGGTGGAGAAGAGTTGAAAAAGAGTTTTGAGCTTTTCTGTGACTTTGCAGTTGTTACGTGACCTTTGCAACACAATTTTCCTCAATAAGACAAACACAACTCTATTGTGAAATTGGGGAAATTGTACTCCCATGACTTGCAAAAAGACAACATACCACAAGAGCATAAAGAACAACTAAACCCTGAATATTAGCACATCCATTGCAGCTAGTTCTGTGTAGATATATATATATATATATATAGTATATATATATATAATATGGATATGTATTGTATGAGGAAAACAACAACAACTAAAACAGTCGCAAAAAACATACCTAAAAAGTTGTGATAGTGAGAGACAGTTCAGTTACAGGGCAAGCAGCATGATAATCTCTCCAGGTTTATTCTAATACTTTCTGACTAGCTGTAACAAGTTTGAGGTAGGTCATTGACAGAAGACAGTCTAGTTCCAATATAGTGTATAGATTTTTTTAAACAAAACTCTTGCATAAAGAAATACATATTGTAAATAAATAAATAAATAAAGTTCCAGTAGCTTATCAGCAATATAACAGCCCTGTAATACTTCCCTTTCTCTTAACATTAATAAGGGACACCTTGCAAAAGAGTTCCCACTGCTTTCATCTTTTTATAACTTAACTTTGAAACAGCTCCCTGTTGCTCATGTGGAAATAGTGTAAAAATAGAGTATAAAACAATGCCTACATACTGCAGTGCACTATCTCTGTTGCATTACTCTCACTACTGAGGGATCAAAGAAAATTCTGTTTTCCCTATCATGGCATATTCATTTGTACTGAATGTGGATATCAGACCTTTTCATTTGGTAAATGAATTATAGAATTATTTGTATTTTTTTTTCAATTTTTCTATTTCTGTATTACACACTAGTGAACCTAGAGGGACATCCCTTGAACAGCTAGCATTTTCACTTTCAAAATGCTTAGCACATATGAGATATTAAAGTGAAAAGCATCACTGAAAAGAGATTACTCTGAAACCAGTAATTTCCTGCATTTTAGTTCTTAGAGTTGCACCTTTTCCAAGAACCAACTTTCTACACTTTTCTTTATCAGGTATCCTAAACACACTCCAAGTTTAATCATTTCAGTTATGACTTCTTGGTGGAAAAGAGCGTATGTATAACACTTCATTACAAAATTGATTTGCAACAACTTCACTGGACCATAGAGAGAGAGTAATCTGATCTACTCTTATCAGTTTACTGCCTTAGGCAGCATGTATAGAAGAAGGACTTGATTCCCAGACCTCTTTGGTGATATCCTTAAAGGCAGAAAAGGCTTAAAGATAATATTTTGTTTTCTCCAAAGAATTTCAGTTGGACAGGAAACCTTTTCTTAAAATAAATATTCTGTCTAATGGCAATTCTTTAGGGATTTCTACCAATGCTGCATAGTAATTTAGACAGGAACAGGTAGAATAAGAATTTATGCAATATACTTCTGTTGTTGAACAGTTCTCTTGTTAAACAGTTCTCAAGCCTGATCACCTCTGTGGCTATGAGACTACCTGTCACTGCTAACTACACATGCCAATGTTGGGGGGAGGGGGGGAGAGGGAGGGGGCCGGGACAGATGACATGGGAAGAGGAGTGCAGAGTTAGATGATTATTATCATTCTTTTCTGCCCAAATCATTCCATGATTCTGTGATTCTATGTATCAGTGTCAAAAAATAACAGGTTTTGTATATACAGTGACATTGCTTAATATTAGGTAAGAACTAATGTGTTAGAAAAGTTGTCTTATAGTTTAAAACTGTTCTGATTTGACAGTCTTCTAAACCTTCCCTTTATAATAATCTCTAGTTGTCTGATAAGTATACACACTTATCTGCATACATTCTATTGCAAGATAATGCTTACTTGTAGAGCCGACTGCACTAGCCAACTCTCCCCCCCAACCACCCCCCCACCCCCTTAGTGAGCTTGTTGTTGTTTACATTCAGCTATCTGACTGAGTTACATTCCAGCCTCTGGGCTTGGTTGCCCAAACACAGACAACTACTATTTTAAAATATATATACTAGAAAATATAGAAAACATAACACAAGAAGCAGGCAAATAGGACCCAGAACTAGTAAGACGCCTGTAGCTTTTTAGAGTTGAAGCTAAGGGTAAGGCACAATACCCCAAGCCATCTCAATTGATAGTACAGATCTGAGTTTTGGCTGTCATCTCATTGCTACAGTGTTATTTTTTTTTTTTTTACTGTGAAGTCTGATTTTAACTGGCTTTATATTCCAATCATTTATCTAACCTTTGTGGAAAGTCCATGTCCTTATAAGTGTATCCTATAATATACCTAGGCCATAAAAACATGTGAGCCAGAGGCAAAGCTTTTCCAACTGAGAGAATAAGAGAAGAAATTATTAGAAAATGTTCTCCTGTAGCAGATAAGCAGATAAGGTGTACCAGAAAATAAATATTTTCAAAAATTATCTGAAATCAACCCAATTTAAACTTTTTTTTTTTTTTTTTTTTTTTGTTACCACTGGCATAAACTTTTTACCAAATATTTTCTTGTAACTTATGACATAATGAAATAATCTGGTGATTTTCCTATTGTCTTTTTTTGTTTGTTTGTGTTTGTCCACATGGAACATATTAATACCAAAATTTAAAAAGCAGTAGAAAGAGCCACATGTATCAAGGATGATTCTTATTCTTTTTTTTTTTTTTTTTTTTTTTTTTTTCCTTACGGAAGGATTTTTACTAATGTGACCATTTAACATACATTTGATTTATAAACTCTGACACTAAAAACTGAAATATTTACTACTCTTCTTGAATAGTAAATATGGTAAAGTCACTTTTACCCTTGAAAAAATGATAGTGCTTCACTTCCTATGACATGAATTATGTATTATAGGGTGCAAGTTACATTAGACCATCAGAGTAGATAGGTTGACATACGTAGAAGTATGTAATGACTTGATGTTTAGATTAAAACCAATAAATTTATTCTTGTTGTAGAAAACATTCAATGGATGGACAGAATCAATTTCATCATGTTAAAGTACCTTTCTGACATGAGTTGGTTTTTTTGTTTGTTTTTTTGTTTGTTTTCATTCAAACTATATTGAAAGCTCTTTATCATTTTATTTGGCACTTCATGCAAAGGCTTTTCTCAACTGTGTCTTCCTAGAAAATTATGCTTTGTTAGAACTACCATAAAACTCTTCATTTTGGGATTGTGTTTTGGGGTGCATTAAACACAGCAGGGCCAAACAGTCAAAAGAGGTGCTATATTTAGCCCTGCTGTAACCTGACTTTTATTATTGTGTACAGTTCTGGCCTCTACAATATGAAAAGAATGTTAAGATACTTTAAAGCATCTAGAGGAGGGCAAGAAAGCTGATGAAAGAGCTGGAAGGTGTGTCCTATGTGGAGAGGCTGAATACACTTGGTTGTCTAGAGAATATAAGGCTGAGAGGTGACCTCACTGCTCTCTACAACTTCTTGAGGAAGTGAAGAGGCAGATGCTGGTCTCTTCTCCCTGGTAAACAACGACAGAACACAAGAGAATGGCAGAAAGTTGTTTTCATATTGAACATTAGGAAAAATTTCTTTACCATGAGGGTGGACAAATATTGGTTTTGTTTTTGTTTTTAAATAGGTCATTATCTGACAAATCCTCCTCAACTGACCAATGTTCTGAGCAGTTCAATCAGTCCACACTGCCATCTTATAGTTAGAGAGCTAAAAAATCTCTGAAAACAGATAAAATTATTAAGATTTGGTCTCAACTTTATCCATTCTCAAGTACAAAGATAGTTCTAGGTGGGCTGTATGGCAGGTATCAGTTAAGAATGTTTAAGTTGTATTTTAACACCACTATTATAAAAAGAAGAAAACCTGAAAGTTGCTTTGTATACAGGAAAATTTCAGCTGAAAAATAATGGGCAGCACTCTTGGTAGCCTGTTGAAAATCTTTATGTATGGAAATTGTTGCAGTTGACTTTTTCTCTAGTGACTTAATGAATCCACTTTTACAAACAAAAAATTCACAGACTACCTTAGAGATACCTAATTTGGAGCTTAACTTCTTTTTGTTTCCTGATTATATTAGGACTGTCAACAGAAAATAGTATAAAGCATAAATAAAGTGTCTTTGGACAGGAATGTGCTGCTCTCCCTGGATTAAAATGTTCTATCAATTGACATTCTCTCTCTGATCTCATTTCATCTGTTTCTATCCTGACAGTTTCCCTCATCTGTTTCTGATACCTTTCTGAGCTCATTTACTAAACTGTTATTTTGGAAAATTATTGATGTAGTCCCAAGAATTAAGAATTTAACTCTTCCTCCATGTAAACACCATTCTAAAAATAACCTAAATGGTCCTCCTGTATTTCGAAAAAAAAAAAAATAATAATAAAAATAGAGAAATCCAGCATCCATAGGATATGGACAGTAGACACTTTTCATATAATTGTGTTTTGTTGTTGTTGTTGTATTGGTTGTTCTACTTTGTGATTTATTTTTAGTACTATTTTTAAATTTTTATTTTTTTTACAATTTCAAATATTTCTCTTATGTCTCCTTAATCTCCCACAACAGTCTGGCATTCAAAGACTTTAAATGCTGATAAAAAATCCATTAAGCAAAACTGTTAGCGTGACATTCTGCAGATTGAAGGCAGAGTTTATGTTAATATAGTGAACCTCGAATAACTAATGAAATGAAAACAGGTAGGAAAAGTTACCACCCATATATTGCACAGGTTCTGCCATGCATGCTTTTCCTTATTATTCAAGTTGTGGCTTTCAGGATATGCTATGAAGTCAAAGGAATAAAAACGTATTCATATTCCTCAGACGGAACAGGGAAAACAATAAATAAATAAATAAATAAATACATAAATAAATGATATAAGACAAGCAAACAAACATTCCTAGTTTCCTGATGCAGTAGATGAATGGCAAAGAAAAATTGATCAGTTTCAGGGAGAAGAGGTTCTACCCGTGATTGCATGAAGGCGGGAAATGGAAAACAGAAACATTTCTGTTCAGTGATGTATGAATGAATAAAGGAGATAGCACCCACTAAGTCTGAAATATATGTCTAGATATATGGTGAAATGGAAGGGGTTTTTTTGGAAGTTGACTAACCCATGTGCTAAGTCCTCTCTGAAAAGCTGGCATTGTCTTGCTCTTTGAAAGTGCTTAGTTTCATGGGTATTCCAATTCCCTTATCTCTAAAAATATTTTCTCCCTTGGTCTGTGGACTTTGGGTTCAACAGAAAGGTGTTCATTGCTTTTGATGAGTCTGATCAAAACCTAATTTTCAATTCTGTCAACTCTATCAACCAATTCCATGATGATATTTTTCAGAAACAATTTGTCAGAGGCAATATGTGTTGCTACCTATGAATGTGTTTCATTGTTTCATCTAGCTGCTCATCCCCTTAAAGCAATCATAGTTTTATATCTCTATATTGGCTTGCCAACCATGTATCAGATTAATGAGCTATATGATTCTGTGATTCTGTGACTCTATGATGTACGGGAAGTAGTGTGGAATTGCATAATCAGTGTATAAAAAAGTGAAGGGGAAGAGAAGAAAATAAAAACATACTTAGAGAATTTATGGTACAGGACAATGAACTAGAAAAGATAAACTACCTAGTCAAAGTGGAATTCACTAGTTCTACCCATAAATAGCATGATATTGTAATGTGTAATTATTTTTCCTCATTCCTTTATTTCCAAAATGTGTTAAAAAGAATAGAGTATGCTGGAAAGAAAAAAAAAAAAAAAAAAAAAAAAAAAAAAAAGCTCACAGGTTGAGATAAGGATAATTTAATTTAAGGGAAAATAAAGAGGGAAAACAAACAAAAACAAACAAAAACAAAAAATGAACAAGCAAAGTCTTGTTTATCATATTGGTCAGTTTAGGTCAGCTGCCATTAAGGCAGCTGTTAGAATGATGTCCTCTCCCCACTTCTTGCCCACCCCTAGCCTCCTGGCTCTGGGGGTGTGGAAAGAGTCCTGATGCTATGCGAGCACGGATCAGCAATTGTTATTACATTAGTGCAATACCAACACTATTCTAGCTATGAGCATAGAGCACAGAATCACAGAATCATCTAGGTTGGAAGAGACCTCCAAGATAACGTAGTCCAACCTCTGACCTAACACTAACAAGTCCTCCCCTAAACCATATCACTATATCTACATTTGTCTTTTAAAGACCTCCAGGGATGGTGACTGAACTACTTCCCTGGGCAGCCCATTCCACAACACTGTATGGATCACTTCAAAAAGTTAGCTCCATCCCAGCCAGACACAGTACATAGGAGAAATAGGACATTTTTCATATGTTAGAGACTTCAAAATACATAGTAGTTTGATCTATAATATTTCTTCTTCCTCATGATAAAAATAAAAAAAACCATCAAATATAAGTGTTTTCATAAACAACTGTTTGTCTGATTGGAAGAGAAGAGAATAGATGTTATGCATAGTGCAACAGGTCAGAGCGGCTTGATATATTAAATGTGTCATAGGGTTAACAGAAATGAAAGACAGAAAAGCAAGCTCATATCAAATCAAATCAACTATTGATAAATTCTAGGAACTGTGTTAACAATGCATCACGCAAACAAGATGAATAAGAAACAAAGCAGTAGACTGCAACTAATGAATGAATAATTCTAGAAAGTAATGAGACAATAACATATTTTTATTATTATTATTATTATTATTATTTTTACTTTAAACCTTTCAGTAATGATAGGAGGTAAATGCATGGGCAAGAGGGATAAGACTTACCAAGGATTCTGACAAACAGTGACATCTTCAGATTTTTATGGTTCTGAACGTGAGATCTCTTTTCCAGCAATACCTGTTATGAGACGTGCTTTATGGTCTTAGCCTCCTCTGTATTGTAGCCTAAATTATCTTTTTTTTTTTTTTTTTTTTCTTGTTGCCTATCTTGTTTTTCCCTTCTAAAGAAATCTGCCTCAAGACAGCATATTACTCATCTATTCCATGTTTATACGTGCAGAAGAATTAGCTGTTCTTTTTTCTTCTTGGTTACAAATGTATAGCTTACCAATAAGAAACAGAACTTATTAGGAATTCTAAAAAGTTTGCATCTTTCTGGTTTACCCTGCCATTTTCCAACAATAAATTTGTAAGAGGCAGCTGCATGTTCTAGATATACTATATTTATACTTATGCTTCATGATATTCTATTTCTGTTATTTTCAAGGAAAACAAAAGTTTCCTCAACAACATGAAAATAAAAATGAGGATCAGCCAATTTCAACTCACTGTCTTTCCTGTAAACAGAATAGATATAATAGAGTCAATCAAATTTTCAATGACATCCAAATGAATTTGAAACTATATATACATATATATACATATTTTTTTAATGAAGTTCAATAGTGTGTATCTGGAAAGACCTGGAATTAGTGCGATTGTTAAATTAAAAGCCTCATTTAATACAATCTTGTTATTTTTTTTACTTTTTTTTAAAAAAAAAAAAAAAAGTGTAAATAAGTTTTACTATGTTAATGATGATCACTTGACATACAACTAAATAAGTCAATGTGTCCTTATGCAGGTCTCCAAAATACCAGAGTATTTTACTGTTCAATACAACAAGCATAGTGCCTTATATGCCATTTTAACCCACAATAAGAGCTACTGGAAGTCATACATTGACACTGGCCACAGAGACATTTTGGCTGTTATTGCAGTAAGTGACACACCTTAATGATGCTTGAATAAGTATCATTCATTTAGTGGCAAGGTTCTCTAAAAGCTTAGAAGCTACTGAGACTTTCTCTCTTATGTGAATGAGGAGGCTCATTGCAGTTTATCAGTGTGGAGAAATGAAATGATGAGGAGAAAGGAGACAGTTCCTGGCACTATCACAATCTGCACATGTTGGTTCTTAAGTATTCACAGAGAAGTCTGCACATTATTGCATTTACAGTGACAGCTCTGTTTATTAACTTCTTAAGATTTATTTGGCTGTATCTTGAATGTGCTAACAGAGCTATACACCATTAGTTATTGTTGATAACACCAAGGCTTTGTTTGCAAATAAGTTCAATTAATTAGACTGATACAATAACTTGTTAAAACAAACAAACAAACAAAAAACTTACAGGTCAGGAAAGAAGGGGGAGGTTTCAAAACATTTTTGAAAGTCTAAATTAAGTTGTTATCCACTGTGTTATTTCCATGAGAGATGATTTCTAAACCCAAATTGACATAATTGCTCATAGACTGTCAAGTTTAACAAATCACCATTTATTACATCTTGCTTCCTTATTTGAATGCATTACACATAAATGACCTAACTCATAAGTGTGTAGGCCTTTTCTAATGAGAAGATATCTGCCGAGCTAAAGGGGTAAATTTTCAAGCATTATTCCTATTCCTTCTGAAACCTTGCCTGGTTTTGAGTACCTTTGTGAAATTTAGCCTAATCACTTACAGGACTGTACTTTGTTGTTGTACATTTAGCAATTTATTTTCTACAAAATACTGACACTCATGGTGGTTGAACAATTAAAAATGAATACTCTTTTAGGATAAGCCCATTATTTCTCTTCACAGTGTCCAAACTCTGCCTCCTAAACAGCATTAAAATATTATGCATGAAGTTCTTAGTTCATATATGGGTCACATTTGAAGAATTCCTATAACTGTTGCATAACCATACATATATCTAGATACTTTCTATTTCAAAACATTGTTCTTGATGATTCATTGTTTATTCACTAATATTATTACTAGTTTTTTCCAGTGCACGACAGATAATAATGTTCAAATTAGAATTGTGCAAACACAAATTAATTTCTGTACAAAGAGGTAGTAGTAAAGTATTATAAAGTCATAGTTATACATATATAAAGTATAGTAAAATATTGGAAGAAAATACTGGAAAAAAGAAGCTGTGCCAAAATACAGTCGTGTGTGTGGTGGTCTGACCGTGTTAGGCAACTGAACACCACAACCGCTCTCTCACTCCCCCTCCTCAGATGAGGAGGGGAAGAAGTAAAGGGGAAAAAAACAACTCACGGGTTGAGATAAGGATAATTTTAGTAAAGAGAAAAATATATTATCAAGGAAATATTATTATTAATTAAACAATTATTAACAATATTATTATTATTAACAATATTATTATTAATTAAACAATTCAACTAAAGGGAAAAAAGGAAAAGGGGAAGAGGAAGGGGGAAAGGGAATAACAAAACAAGTAAAGGCTATGTGGAAATGCAGAGGGAAAAAAAAAATTACTCTCTACTTCCCACAAATAAGCAATGCTTGACCACGTCCTTGAAGCAGGGCCTCAACGCACGTAGCCGGTGTTCGGAGAGGAGGACAGACGTTTTCACAACGAGAGCCCACCCCTCCCCTCTTCCTCCTTTTTCCACCTTTTATTGCTGAGTGTGACATCATATGGTATGGAATATCCCTTTGGTTGGTTTGGGTCAGCTGCCCTGGTGATGTTTCTCACTTTTTCGCCCACCCCCTAGGAGGGCTAGAGAAAGTCCTAATGCTGTGCCAGCACTTCTCAGCAGCAGACACAACACCAGTATGACATCACTGCTGTTTTAGCTACAAGTGCAGAGCATAGCACTGTATGGGCTGCTGCAGGGAAAGTTAACATCCCAGCTAGACCCAGTACAGCGTGTAACTGCTTTGCAAGTTAGATTTATTTTTCTGAACTTAATTTTTAGATTTGCTTTAATACAAATTATGTTTGCAATAAAATTCAATATTTTGCTTGTTAAAAAACAAAACAAAACAAAAAATTGAATTTTGAAATGATATTTAAAAACAAGATGCAAAAATTTTCTCAGACAAAATAGTGCTAAAAAACAAGCTATCAGAAACATTGACTAGATCTAGTTTCTTTTTTGTGTGTTTTACAGTGATTGTTGTGACATTTATTTAACTTCTATGAAATGCCTCAAAACATTTCAACACACTCATGCATAAATCCCATGTGTTTCACTGTAAAGAAACAAATATAACTTATGATGTTATTCCTAAGTAACATAATTAGAAGATTGTTACAGTAAAGGAGATCTTGGCAGAAATTTCTACTGGCCATTGACCAGGTTCTTATATTTATTACTCTGAATGTTGTCTTGGTATTATTACTTTTAAAGGAGTCAGTGTGTAAAATAACAGGAGATGCATTTTTACTGCAAAATTTGATACAGACACTTAATACTGTGAATATGTACTGGAATATGTTGCCCAGAGAGACTGGGAAATTTATTTCTTTGGTGACAGCCAGAACTTGACTGGGCATAACTCTCAACAATCTGCTATAACTGGACTTGTTTTGGGCAGGATGTTGGAACAGATGATCTCTGGAAGTCCCTTCAAATCTAACTGATTCTATGACTATATGATTATAGTCAGCATCCCAAAAGAAATTTCATCCTAATTTTTCAAACCTCATCCTTAGCAATTCTGCCTATAGAAATTTAAGTGTCCACTACTAATTTAACAGTGTCCACTACTAATTTAAGATTTAAGAGTCTACTACTCTTATCTGAGTGCTATACAAACATAAATAATGGAAAAAAAATCAAACACAGGTGAATATTTTTAATTTACTTCTGCTAAGTATAGAATTATCAACACTATTTTTCAAACAAGAAATTGAGATTAAGTGACAGAACTAAATTCACAAAAGAAATCTGAGAAATACAACAGCTGAACAGAGGACAAACTCCTTGTCTAGTACCTAAATTAGACCATGTGTTTGAAAACAGTATATTAAAATGGATATTGATGTCTATAAATGAATTATATATTTTTAATCTTTTTCTAGATTTAAATTTAAAACATACCCTGAAAAGCTATTTCCCCCCCTTTACCAACTGCAATTATTATATTTTGTTGGCTATACTAAAATTAAAAAAAAATAAAAAAAAGGAGAGAGAGAGGAATGTAGAACATTCTTTTAAAATTTACATCTCTGATACATATTTCAAAGGAATAGATTGTGCCACTTTTACTTTTGTTGATTATCATAATTCTTGATTCATTGATTTTCTTGGATCAGAAATAGATTATTTTAAAGATTACAATATTAAAATGGTATTAAAACCTCAAAACAGAATATCTGCTAATCCTTTTGTTATATAGCAATTTGTGTGTGCACAACACCTGCTTAAAATCTTATTAAATAAAATATTTTAACAGGAAGAATTACAATATGCATAAAAGATTTTGTTCCATTTCCAGGAGAAGTCTGTTATTTTAAAAGGTAAGAAAAACTAACAAAATTATAAATTGAAAAAGTAAATGAGTTTAAGATTCAAACTTGTCTTAGGAAAATATTATTCATTAACACTTAATAAAGGCTTTTAATGTGAACAATTCACATTAAATTTAAATATTTTTGCTCTTATATATTCTTGGAGTTTCCGCCATTTACATTATTTACATCAACAGTATTCACTTAAAGCTCAAAAAAAATCTTAGAGCTTTACTAAGCACAGAAAGTGTTGGACAGATGAAGTTTTTGATGCTCTTTGATTTTTTACCCCTAAGTGTTTTGCACCAAGATTCAGTTAAGAGTCTCACAGACTCTTCCTGTTTCTGTTGTTTTAGTGGTAAATATATTGTAGGAAAGAAAATTTGTTGTTTTAATTTTAGAAATACTTAACAAAATTGGATACCATTTTTCTCATTCTCTGTATAAATTCTTTAAAGAAACCTCATTCACTTATTCAATAATGTACTATGCAGCTTAAATATCTAATAGAAACATAATCAATATTCATTAAAACTCAATCTCATTTTGATTCCTCATATGACTTAAGAAAAGCATTTATACTGACAAATCTTTTGGTTTTGTTTAAACAGTGTTTTGAAGGAGATGTATTTTTGGAGAATTTGTAAGTTGTCATTTTTGAATAAGGGAGACATTGATGATAAGTAAAATAAAATCTGTAAATCTGCATTGATTTTGATAGAGATTTTATTATTTTAATAAGGATTTTTTTTCTATATCTTCCCCTATAGGCTAGTATTTTAGAGATCTGCATTTGATGTAAATTTTAAACCTACATGTTTAAGAGATGACAAGCCAAAGAGGTACACAAAAGTTTTTAGAATTTTACAGAGTTTTCTTCAAGAGAAAAATAAAGGAATATTTGACATGAATTCATCCAACACTTTTTTTTTTTTTTTTTTTTTTCCCCATTCTTTAAGGCATTTTAAACTTCAGAGACTTATTTATCACCTATTTCTAATTTGTATCTCTCGTTTGCTACTCCGCTACTGTGCTTTGAAAACTCTGCAGTTAAAACAGATATTGGACTTCTTTACATTCCGGAAGATCAAGTCCACAAGTTTAGAAATAGAAAGGAGATGCAAATGAACACAAGAAAGAAATAAAAGACTCTTAGTGAAATCCTTTGGTGTTTTGTGAAAACACAGTATTTTCATTTGACAAATAAAATGCTTGAGTGTTGCAGTGCCTACTCATGATTACAGTTCACTGCCTTTTTTTCCTGTGGTTGTGTTTGTACAAGTAAATAAAGCAGGCTAAAATTTGCTGCCTAACCTTGAGTTAGAGCATCTGATACCAGTGTGGCAAACTTTCTTCCTCTCCTAAGTAGCTTTAACTGTACTGTCCATGAGTTTATGTTCTTGATTCCCAGTATCTATGACCAAACCTGAGCACTATGAGACTGGCTGGCACTCAGCATTGGCCAAAAGCATGGCAACCGTCCCATTTGAAAACATGCTAGAGTGGGACAGACTTTAACTTGAGCACTACTCCTCCTCTAGTTCATTCATTTAGACTTATGGAATAGGCTGCCTGATGTCATGGTTTAACCCAGCAGGCAGATAAACACCACACAGCTATTCACTCACTCCTCCATTCCCAGTGGGACAGGGGAGAGATTCAGAAAAAAAAAAAAAAAAAAAGGAAAATCTGGTGGGTTGAGATAAAAATTAGTAGGACAACAAATAAAGAGAAATGAATACTACTACTACTAGTAACAATGATAATAGTAACAATAATAATATGTACAAAGCAAGTTATGTATAATGCAATTACCCACCAACCACTGACTGATGCCCAGCCTGTCCCCAAGCAGCGGTTCCCCTCTGCACCAGCAGCTACTCCATAGTAATTATTCAGCATGACATCACGTGGTATGGAATATGTCTTTGGCCAGTTTGGGTCAGCTCTCCTGGTTCTGTCCTCTCCCAGCTTATTGTGTATTCCCAGCCTTCTTGCTGGCAGAACAGCACAAGATGAAAAGTCCTTGACTTAGTGTAAGCACTGCGCTGCAACAATTAAAGCATCAGTGTGTTATCAACACTATTCTCATCCTAAATACAAAACACAGCACTGTAGTAAATATCTTATTTTTCTAATAAGAGGAAAATTAACTCTATCACAGCTTGGGACTCAGCTGGGAGTTAGTGCAGAGCAGAGATGTTTCCAAAAGGTAGCCTGGATGTTCCTTTTTACAGAGGCTTAAAGCTGTTTAACACGCTCAGCATTGGCCAGTCCGTGAGAACTTTTCTCTCAGTCAGAGAGCTGGAATGGTTTATTTTACTGGGAAGTGGCTAAAGCGAATACAGGATAAAATTTACATTAATTTTTAAGAATAATAATCATGCCTCACTCAGTGAGGTAAGGGAAGCTTCTCTCACAGAAATAAAACACTGTTTTCAATTCTTTCTGAAGTCAGATCAGATTGAAAATACCTAGTCATGAAACACAGGTGTTGTACCCCACAACCCTCTGCTCCTGTCCCATCACACTGCCTCATTATGTTTTATACTGAGATTAGGGCATACTCAGATTAGTCTATTTAGATTATTATTTTCTACACAGATTTCTTTGCACTTCTTTTGTACTCATATTAAAAGTGCTCAGTTTTTGCCCAAGTGATTGAGTCTTTGCATTTGAGAAACAAGAACTGCTTTAACCGAGCAATTGGAATTTATTGGAATACACTTCAGTAATGCCATGGTGGATAAGGATTCTATAGCGACAAGTTTAACTATGGATTAACTGCTGGAAAGTCTCCACTATGATATCTGACATCATGTATACTTGCATTTAATAGCTATCACTTTCTGTTGTATCACTGCATAATTTCTTATGCAGTCAGACAAAACTGTTAAATGTCATTTCAATAATGCACAGATTAAGGGTTTCTAGTAGAATACACTGACATGACAGACCATAGTAGTTCAGTAAAAGCCCTCACAACCTATCAGAAGACGTAAACAAGGAGGGAACTATTTGATATTTATGTATTGCAATAACAAAACCCAAAAAAAAAAATAAAATAAAATAAAAAAAAAGATTAACACTTCTTAGGACCTATATTTTAGTATAAAACCAGGCAAAATATCATTTTATAAAGAAAGAAAAATTTACAGAATCACAGAATCATTTAGGTCGGAAGAGACCTCCAAGATCATCTAGTCCAACCTGTGACCTAACACTCACAAGTCCTCCACTAAACCATATCACTAAGCTCTACATCTCAATGTTTTTTAAATACCTCCAGGGATGGTGACTGAATCACATCCCTGGGCACAGTGCGCATGTGGGGTAACAGACTAATCCCTATTTCACTACAGCCTCTTTTAAGGTACATATAGAGAGTGATAAGGTTGCCCCTGAGCCTTCTCTTCTCCAGACTAAACAATATGAGATCCCTCAGGTGCACTTCATAAGACTTGTTCTCCAGACCCTTTACCAGCTTAGTTGCCCTTCTCTGGACTTGCTCAAGCACCTCAATGTCCTTGTTGTAGTGAGGGATCCAAAACTGAACACAGTACTTGAGATGCAGCCTTATCAGAGCCGAGTAAAGGGGGACAATCACTTCCCTAGCCCTGCTGGCCACACTGTTTCTTATACATGCCAGGATGCTGTTGGCCTTCTTGGCCACCTGAGCACACTGCTGGCTCATGTTCAGCTGACTATCAACCAATAGCCCCAGGTCTTTCTCTGCCAGGCAGCTTTCTAACCATTCATCTCCCAGTCTGTAGCTCTGCTTGGGGTTGCGGTGCCCCAGGTGCAGGACCCACCCTTCCCTTCCCTTCCCTTCCCTTCCCTTCCCTTCCCTTCCCTTCCCTTCCCTTCCCTTCCCTTCCCTTCCCTTCCCTTCCCTTCCCTTCCCTTCCCTTCCCTTCCTTTTTTTTTTTAAGATATCACTTTTGAAACCAGTTTCATCTAAAGTCCAGAGCAGATTAAAATGTTGCATATAATAAGTAACATCTTAAGAGAATTAAACATCTTATCAGCTGAAGCAATGTGTAGGAGTTTTACCAAATGTATAGACTCATTAGGAGAATTCCAAACAAATTAACTTCACCTAAATTTGGATTCATCAACTGTAATATCAGATGCTTAAAAGTTCATTGTCTAATCCAAAGACAATAATTATAAGCTTCCTCTGTACTTAATGGACCGAAATAGATACCTTTAAATGGTTTAGATTATCCCAAAAGAGATGTCCAAGGTGAGATGAAGCATTTCACAGCAACTTTCACACATGACATTTGGAAAAAGTTTTCTTAATCCCTGAAACCATCCTTTTACTCACATAAGGTTCTCCTGCATGAGGAAATGTGAAACAAAGAGGAGCTTTCAGTGGACTTGTCACGAAGAGGAATGGGATGAACATTGGATAGAGATCTGAGTATCATTTCAGTCCTTTCTCTAGTTATTCTAAATGCTTCTTTATGTAGTATAGGCAATTAAAAAAAAATAATAAAAAAACAACCCAGCAGATGTTTAAAAAAAATTACAGTACCTACCTATCCTAGAGATGTACATTTAAAACTTGCACTGAAAAATAGCCCTTTTTAATTCATTTAATCCATGTACAAATTGTGGGCATATTTTTGTCAAGATTAGGGAACATGGAGTAATTTCTTAGGTCATCTGTGAAGTCCAATGACTAATGCATAAATAGGTTCAATAATTTGTCAAAAGAAAATTTGCAAATCACCAAAACATCAGCTATTGGTTACTAACATTGCCTGTAAACATAAGTATGAACTCTCCTAGTTTTCAAGTAGCAGGCCAATGTCTTTCACATAAATGAAAACTGTTCAGGCTAGTTTTTCATTTGTACTAGGGCTTATTCTGCTCTTCTGCCTTAAATATTTCAGCATTCCCTTGCCAGAAGAACTTAAAAATTCAATGATGCTTTGGGCAAGCCAAATAAATATGACATCATGATTATTGAATTAGAATTGCACCAGTCAAAAAAGTTTTGATCTTTAATTTAAAACTAACAAAGCAAACATAGTACATTAACAACAACAGTACTTATGTCAATGCATTGCATGGGTTGGAGGCTCTCTATGGGATTAAAGTCTGGCATGGGGTAGTCAGCCAGGGCCTGTCCCACCTTCCAGCATGGAACAGGGCAGCCAGAGGTACCAGACCAACCCCAGCCCAAGAAGTGGACATCTCCATAGCAAGGAAGTCCGCAGGCTGAATCCAGACCAGAATGTGAGCCTTCAGGTAGGCCTGGCTGGGCTTGGCCCAGCAAGTGACCCGTGGAGCAGGAAACTGGTCCTGCCATGGCCTCACTGGGGCAGGAGCCGATGGCCTCAGGGAATACCAGAGATTTGGGACTGTAGTCAGGCGGGGGAGCCATGGAGGAGGAGACTGGGTGGGGGAAGCAAAGCCTCTTAATGTCCTTGGGACTCTAGAATCTTGTATTTCATGGGGAACTTCATAAGAATTTAGAAATTACACAGAACTTTCTAGCAACCCCATTCATTCAGGATGCAGCTGCACAGACACTGCAGAGAAGACAATGGAAAACCTGAATTCAAAAACATTAAAAAACAAACACACAAACAAATAGGAAAAGAGTGTTTTAAAAATACACAGTACACCTCATAAACAGAGCTTCGATTTTACAGATGATGTACTCTCAAGACTGACCTTATGAAAACAGTCTCTTACTTGGACTGGTTATTTGTGGATAGTCAAACTTGTTGAAAGAAAAGGGTTATAAGCAGAAATCAATTTTAAGCAGATAGGAGCAATACAGGT
The DNA here is from genome assembly GCA_011075105.1 of Heteronetta atricapilla. Classification (NCBI taxonomy): domain Eukaryota; kingdom Metazoa; phylum Chordata; class Aves; order Anseriformes; family Anatidae; genus Heteronetta; species Heteronetta atricapilla. The sequence continues at coordinate 73,951,090 of CM021733.1, forward strand.
CTGGGAGAATGCCCTGTGTAATTTTCAGGCCTAAGCATAATCAATGCACATGTTAACTAAAAGTTCTGTTTGCAGGATTGTTTTTCAATTCCTCTATTTTTGGTGTTTTGCCTTCAGTACATTTATGCAATCTGACTGAAAGTAATGGAGTTGCACAAGTGAATCTAAAGGCAATAGTTGACCTGCAAAAATCTTTATTATTGGTGATCCATGATGCAGATAGAAGACAAATAAGCTTCCAAATCCCAATCTTAATTTAAAGGGCTAGCAGGCAGAAAAGCTATTTCAATTGTAAACTGAATGAATTTGATTTTGAAATTATGGAGAAAAAAACACAGTACTGAATATAAATGTTATTTTTGTAGAGTTTTCAGAATAGGCCTGCACTTTCAGAATTAATCACATCCTGCTGCTTATTGGTTATTTGAAGGCAGAATGCTCCATTTTGATATTATGATTGGTTGCCATAGAAATTATAATCACATAAAAAAAAAAAAAAAAGTATTTTTATTTCAGATGAGGTAAAAGGTGCAGAAACCTTTAACAAAGAGGCTTCTTTCTTAAAAGTCATAACAGATGCAAAAGAGCAGAAATTATATACATGTTTTTACATACATGCACACATATGTAAAAACAGGGATGAAAGGAGTTTTTTTTCTTACTTTTTTTCAATTTTAGGAAATATTAACAAACTATTTGTTTGCAAAAAAAAAGTGTGGTGGGGTAGGGGTAGCACATTGCTATCTAAGACCCTAACAATGAAAATTCAAATTATAGAAAAGGCTTTAAAAGTTAGCAGAAGTGAAAAATTAAAAAGAAAAGAAAAAGAAAAAGAAAAAGAAAAAGAAAAAGAAAAAGAAAAAGAAAAAGAAAAAGAAAAAGAAAAAGAAAAAGAAAAAGAAAAAGAAAAAGAAAAAGAAAAAGAAAAAGAAAAAGAAAAAGAAAAAGAAAAA
>CM021733.1:73952442-73962823 GCA_011075105.1 Heteronetta atricapilla
GAGAGGAGAGGAGAGGAGAGGAGAGGAGAGGAGAGGAGAGGAGAGGAGAGGAGAGGAGAGAAATCATATTATAAAAACATAGAATGACTTGGGCTAGAAGTGAACATATCCAACTCTCATGCTTTCTTTATAGGAAAGGTGATCCAGCCCTCTGATTATCTTTGTGGCCCTCCTCTGGACTCTTTCTAATAGGTCCATGTCCTTCTTATTCTGGGGACCTCAGAGCTGAACACAGTACTCTGATTAGGGTCTCACAAGAGCAGAGCTGAGGGGAAAATCACCTCCCTCAGACTGCTGGCCACGCTTCTTTTGATGCAGCCCAGGATACCGTTGGCTTTTTGGGCTGCAAGAGGACATTGCTCGATCATGTTGAGCTTCTTGTCAACCAACACCCCCAAGTCCTTCTTATGAGGGCTGCTTTCAATCCAGCCTATTTTGTTCTTGGGTTTGCCCCAGCCCAGATGCAGAACTTTGCACTGGGCCTTCTTCAAGTGACCTTGGGTGACTTTGTTGTCCTTCTTTTGACTGGAAATGTTTTCCAGAATTAGTTGTTCTACCACCTTCCCTGGTATCGAGATGAGGCTAACTGACACTGAAATAGTTCAGAAATATTTTGCAGCTCTGGAACTGTAGTGAGTCTGACTGGAATGGAGAGAACATTCTTCATGGTAACCCAAGTGATGCTGTGTTTTGAATTTGTGATTAAAAGTATTGTGTCTGTGTGACACATCAGTGTTTTGACTACTGATGAACAGTGTTTACACACCATCAAGGCCTTCTTTGTTTCTCACTCTGCCACTAGCTGAGGAAATGTTCTTTATAATTGTTTCCTTTCTAGTGGAGTTGTCACACTCTTGTTTTTTTGTAAGTTTATTGTTGAAAGTTTAAGTTTAAGTTTAAGTTTAAGTTTAAGTAAGTTTATTGTTTCTTGTTGAAAGAAACATACTCTTTGTAAAATACACTTGAAAATCTGTCTTGTGCTATGATAAAAATATGAAAAATAAAATAAGCTAAATGAAGACAGTTGAATAACTGTGTGCATCCTTTCCAGTTATCTCAAATGTCATTTTAAGTCAGGACAAAACCTATAAATCCCTATGTTCTCCCAAAACAAACAAGAGACCTGTGTTCAGAAACCCAGACCTGAGGCAAGTATTATAATAAAGATCATTGGATAGTTAACTTTCTGTTGCCATTATATTTATAATGAGTTTTATAATGCATAAACTTTATTTCAAAACACTCTTTAATTTCATAAAGGTTTAAATAAATTCTTCTAGTTATTTTAGATGGGTCACATGAAAAAACAAGAGACAGTTTCTTATTTTGAAATGTTTAAAGAATTGGTTAAAATAAATTTAAAATAAAAGAATTGGTTTAAAATAAAATGGTAACTGTATCTCCTGAAGTTGTAATCCCAGACCCTCTTGTGTGGAGGACATAGTAAACAGTAGTAATATTAAGTGAATTGAATAATATATAAACTGAATATCATTAATTGATTAAAGCATTCAGTTATTCCGATATGAATCTGGTGCAAAAGAAAATATGGATTATATCTTTTTTTAAATTAAATTGTATTTATAGTCAATACCTCATTCTGACAAATAAATAAAGTTCCATATTCATCCTCACTTCAGCTTCTTAGACCATGAATAAGTAGAAAAGTTAATAATTTTACATTTGTTGTGCAAAGATTCAAGAACAGCATTATAGAAGGTGTATTAAAATCTGCAAAGCAAAATCTGCACTGAAATATTCTTCTAAGCCAAGAAATACTGCAAATGACACAATCTAAATCTTTAAAAATAAAAAAGGCTTCTCTGTCTCACAATGGACGTAAAAAGATATGCTTCTTTTCAAAACTGATAGCACTTTAGTCCACCTTAAAAATAAGTTGAATAATTTTCCAGTTTAATGAGTGAAAACTGTTATTTGTCTGTCTACAATTTAGAAACTCCATCAAAAAGAACCATTAAAAAGTCTAACCTTGTTACAAACTGCAGGAGAAAAGGGATATTTCTACAGATTGATTAGATTCAGTACTTCATATACATCTTCCAAAACTCTTCATTTTCACAGGCTCATCATCTAATTTGAATGATAGAGAAGAATCAAATAATCTTTGACATGCTTCTGCACTTCTAACTATTTATCTTATTAATCAAAAGACTAACACATTCAAATGATCATTCAAAAAATATAATTCTGTTTGTTTTTCATTTTATTGTGTAGATTCAGTAGTCTTCTTATCCTATGTTTGTTTAACCCTTTTAGCACTGAAATAAGATTATGAGATTCTGAATGTACTTTGAATAATACTGTGTACTGTCATTATTCTGCCATTGTTATCTATGAATGAATCCGTGTAGGGCACTTTTTGTATGAAAATAGAGTGTCATGCTGGACTGGAACTTAATAGAAGAATGGTTAATATTATTTATTATTCATATAATGACATTTTTAGACCATGGTTCTGTACAAACAAACAAACAAACAAGAACAACAACAACAACAAAAGTACTTATTGAAAAAAAATCACAATCCAAAATACAAGTGAATACAGGTGGTAGTTTTACTCAGATGGGCAGCTGAGCTACACCTCAGCCACTCTTTCACTCCCCCTCCTCAAAGGGGAAGTGGGAGAAAATAAGATGCAAAGGGCTCAAGGGTTGAGATAAAGACAGCGAGAGATTGCTCAACAATTATCAGGATGGGCAAAACAGACCCAGAGTAGGGAGATAGTAAGATTTATTGCCCATTACTAATCAGCTACAGAAGTAAGAAACAAAGTAAGGAAACCAAAAATACCTTCTGCCACTCTTCAACCTCCTACCTTTGAGTGGCACAGGGGAATGGGGGAATGGGGGTTGCAGTCAGTCTATAGCACTTTGTCTCCTCTGCTCCTTCTCAGTCACTCTCTTCCCCTGCTCCACGTGGGGTCCCTCCCACGGGATGCTGTCCTTCCCAAACTGATCCTGCTTGGGCTTTCCACAGGCAGCAGTTCTTCAAGAGCTTCTACAAATATGGCTCCGTACCATGGGGTCTATTCATCAGGAGCACAGTGCTCCGACCTGGGTCCACCACAGGCAGCAGCTCCTACCAGATCCCCTGTTCATGTCTGGTCTCCTCTCCACGGGCTACAGGTCTGGTCTGGAATCAGCTCCCACAGGGTCTTCCATGCAGACCACCTGCTCCACTGTGGTCTCCTCCATGGGCTGCAGTGAGAAAACATACTCCACACCATGGGCTGCAGAGGGTCAGCCTTCTTCACCATGGTCCTCCCCACAGGCCACAAGGGAACCTCAGCTCCCATGCCTAGAGCACCTCCTGCCCTCCTCCTTCTTCACTGACCTTGGTTTCTGCAAGGCTGTTTCTCACTCCTTTCTCTCTCAGCTGCTGCTCCATAACAGTTTTTTTTTGTTTGTTTGTTTGTTTGTTTTTTCCCTTTCTTAAATATGCTCTCACAGAGGTGCAAACAACATTGCTTATTGGCCCGGAGCTGGCCAGAGATGGGGCCTGTGTCTAACATGGGACAGCATCTGGATTCTTCTCACAGAAGCCACCCCCATGGCCCCCCGTTACCAAAACCTTGTCATGTAAACCCACTAAAATACAATGCTGAGAAAAAATAATCTTACAAAGAAGGAAGTCAATGGTCACTTTTGATTCTTGCTGTTGAACAGAAAATATGTAATCAATCAGAAATAGCATTTAAATTCGTAATATCCTGTTTTAATGTTATTGTGTGTGTCACTATTATATTTCACGTGTCTTCAGCATAAAATATATGAATAACATACAGGTAAGATGTCACTCCAGCAACCAGAAATGAATGATGCACAGGTAGAGCCCTCCTCTATTCTTCAAGTGAAACATGTTGTCTTAATAAAGCTGGAATATGCAGTATTTGAAATCTTACAGATACATGCCCTTTGACATAACTGTATGCTCTGTGATACTAATGGAATAGTTTCTGCAGGTTCTCATAAAAAATATAATGAGCCATAAAAGAGGAAGCTTTTGCTTATTAATAGGTATCTTAAGAACTTTATGAATCTTTATTTTACCCCCAAATCTACAGAAATATTTGAAATACAATAGCAAGATAAATATTTATTGCATTAGAGTATTCTAAGCTCAACAAGGCACAGTATACATTTTAAATAGAAAGAAGCATTAATTTTTCATCAGATATTGACTAAATGAGACAATCTAATTTGTAAATACTATAATTCTAAAAACCTTCTGTACCTACTCAAACAGTTTCCAATCATGTAAATCCAGAGAAAAATGTTTTGTTTAATATACTAGTAATTTAGAATCATTAACATTTTTTTTTTCTAACAGAAAAAAATACATTTCCAGAAAATCACCAATATGGAGATTTTTGGTTCCCTTTCTGATTTAGTATTGAACTTCTGGTACAGAAGGAAATCTTATGATCGTTAAAATGAACTTTTGATTTAAGCTACCTCTGGGTATAAACAAATTGTCAGAATAGTGAAAACAGTGATATAGGGCCCTGTCTTTACTTCTTGTTTCAGCCAATATTCTAGAAGAAATACATGGCTAGATCAAAATAAAGGTTAGTTGTGATAATTGTCATATCATAATAGTAACTGGGACTTTTGGTCTTTCATATAGTTCCCCTATCTTTTTTTATATATTTTAAATATGTCTCTTTCCAAATATCTGGTGCATTAAGCCCTTCAAATTAATATTTGTTTGAATTAGTATGTCCTTACTGAAATTATTTTACTACCATTTATATACATGGGCATAATATTATTTTCTTGACTGTAACAATAGAACAGATTACATTTTTATATATTTTTTAATTTAAATTTTAACTCTTCAACCTTTGTTACTTAAGATCTTAAATCCACAGATAATTATTGAAATAACTGATCAGACTTCTAAGGAATAGCTCTTACTAACCTACAGAGAGAAAGATGAACACTCAAAATTTTGCCTTGGAGTAAAATTTAGACTGACTTTAAGCACTTATTTCCATTTTTCTTTTGTTTTGGTTTTAATTTTTAAGTTCATCCTCCACCTTTCTTCTTCTCCACTCTCCTCCTGCTCCTGATCAGTCTTTATTAATTGCAGAGGAAATGAAATTAATAGCTGTTAAGACTAAATGCAGGATTTTTTTATTTATTTTTTAAATAAAAATCAAGTCAAAATAAAGCACATAGTGAGCTGTGAGCTTTGATGGCTCCAAAGGGAAAGAGAAATAGAAAAAAAAAAAAAAAAAAAGAAGCTTGAAGTTGGACTTAATGTCTATTTAAATTTTGCTTTATGTTTCTAATACTTATTTAAAAGTGGCCTTACATGAGCATTTACAGTTATTCTGATTACGTATACTTTTCAACATACAAGATTTTTTACTGATTTACTTTTTATGTTCAGTTTTTGACCATTTAGTTTTAGTATTATATAACATTTTCTTTATTTCCAGTTATAAATCATTATGGTTCTGAAAAGACAACTTAATAGTGAATCTAGAAGTTTTAAACATATAAATAAGACTGTTGTAGTTGAAGCATAAGCATCATTTTGTTCTTAAATATTTTCCTCTAGACATCAGAATTAAATTTTTACCTAAACCTCCCTGAAAATACTCATTATAATAGTTATTGTAGTGCTAAGAGGAATTAATGATATATATATGTGAAGAAAAATAAATTCTGAAAAGTTATATGTGACTGAAAAGCCAAAATGACATTTTAAATTATTCATCAGATGAGCAAGAAAGAAGTATATGATATGTCTGAATAATTATGACAGTGAATACATTGACATAAATTTTGTTTTAAAGTTTATATCAGCTGATAATTTAAAGGTATGTGACTATTGTTGCAGATTTAAGCTTTGACTCTTTAGTTTTTGTACCTCATTCAAATTAATGTGTATTGTCTAATCAAAGTAACATTTGTACTCACATGTATGTGCTTAGAAGGACTATTAACTAAAAAATATTCTCTTTCTTTCTTCTAGAACTTGATTTGCTGAAATGCTAGCATCAGACCAGGAAGGAGAAAAATTTTCATTCATGCCAATTTAGAATTTTGGTCCTGAAGTGATATCCTGATGTTTCTCTTGAATCTTCCTGTTAATTTATTGTTTGCATTTTAAAATTAACTGGATGATTGGATACTTTAGTCAGTGTATAGCAAAAATATGTCCTGTACATAAAAGCCTCTCACTGTTTTAAAATTTGAAAAAGTGGCATAGAGCTGAAAAATTGTCCACAGAACCATGAGCAAGTTTTATGCAATTGTGTAATTTTAATGGGATGATCAAATTTCTCTCAGTTTTTAGCAAAAACTATAAAACAAAGCACTAATACTCATCAACACAGTTGTCAAGAGGAGACTGTCCTATTTTTTCCTGACAGACTGGAAACCATAGCAACACCTGTTTAGGTGAAGCTGAAGAAATATTTGGAGGTTTGCAATTGTTAAAGCCATTGGGCTATAACAGACATGTATTAATTGTGAGTGAATGTGAAAGAATATACCATATACCAGGGAAGAAAACATCAGCATCAGTCAAGACTAAGACTGAACAAGGGATTAATCAAATACTGTGATATCTGACTTCAAACTCATTTTCATGTTTGTATACTCATCATTTACAAGGTCTGGGGAAAAGGTGGAACTTTATTACTAGAATATTGTAGAAATGTTTCAAAAAAAAAAAAAAGAAATTAGATTTAAAAATGATAAAATTGTCTGACATCTGTCAAATCTGGGGTGTCAAAATCTGACACCCCAACCGTGTCCTGGGGTGCCCAACCGTGTCCTGGGGTGCATCAAGCACGGCATCGCTAGTAGGTCAAGGGAGGTGATTGTCCCGCTCTACTCTGCGCTGGTGCGGCCTCACCTCGAGTACTGTGTGCAGTTCTGGGCACCACAGTATAAAAAGGACATGAAACTGTTGGAGAGTGTCCAGAGGAGGGCTACGAAGATGGTGAAAGGCCTGGAGGGGAAGACGTACGAAGAACGGCTGAGGTCACTGGGCCTGTTCAGCCTGGAGAAGAGGAGGCTGAGAGGAGACCTCATCACAGTCTACAACTTCCTCGTAAGGGGGTGTCGAGAGGCAGGAGACCTTTTCTCCATTAACACCAGTGACAGGACCCGCGGGAACGGGGTTAAGCTGAGGCAGGGGAAATTTAGGCTTGACATCAGGAGGGGGTTCTTCACAGAGAGGGTGGTTGCACACTGGAAGAGGCTCCCCAGGGAAGTGGTCACTGCACCGAGCCTGTCTGAATTTAAGAAGACATTGGACTGTGCACTTAGTCACATGGTCTGAACTTTTGGATAGACCTGTGCGGTGTCAAGAGTTGGACTTGATGATCCTTAAGGGTCCCTTCCAACTCAGGATATTCTATGATTCTATGATTCTATGATCTTAGGAGAAAAAAAAACACCTTACATCTTAAAAAAACATCTTGCATCTTACATCTTAAAACATCTGACATATTTAAAATTAAAAAAAAAAAAAAAAAGAGAGTTTCAATCAAATACAATCACAGTGATTTCATATTGAAAAATTCATGGCACCGTGAAAATTTCCTTTTATACTGTTGGAAAATTAGCTTTCTGAAAGAGGAAAGTACTTTCTGTTAGTAAGTACTTACAGGGAATTTATTACAGAAAGCTATTTTTAATTTTGTCTGTAAGTAAATTATCAGAGAAGCTAAAAATGCTCAAATGGACAGCAAATATTTTAGTACAGATTTCAAATTTTGAAGCTAATGCATATGCAGGCAGCAATCTATAATTTTCTTCAAGCCTGTAAGAATACTTACAGTTTCAGTAAGTATTTCAAAGTATGAATGTTTTCATTCATTATTGAAATGACAGTATACAGGAAATGGTATCACTGACAAAGTTTGACTGCTTTTTCAAGTCAAAAATGTTTTCAACAGCCTGTTTATATTATGCTATGCCTTAAAAATGACAAATTTACTTTTGATTACATAATAAACAGAATATGAACTAAAATAGGTAAAATTAATCATTGTGCAAATAACCTCTGCATAACATCTGCATTTCCTAAATCCATGTTAAGAGTAAATGTCCCTGCTTAAAATAAACATTGTGTTAGTGAACAGGAGAGAAGAGGAATGTTACAGAGACAGGCAAACTAGTCTGGAATTTGGGAAACTGGTACCAGTTCTATGTTCTGCCATAGATGTCTTGTGGGATAAATTCCCTAATGATAATCTGCCAATACCAAGTCCAAAGATTAGTATTCAGGCCATCACAACTGAATTTGCAGCCTTGGGTCACTTGGTGTGTAGATGGAGTAAAGATCTGCACATTTTGTTCCAAGATAACTGATCAATTGTTTTGAGGAAATGAATATAATGCCTGAGAATAACGTCTGACCACTAATCCAGTTTTGACTGGATTTTAAAGTACTGATGGAAAACTTTTTCTTTTTTTTTTTTTTCAGTTTTCTTTTCTTTTTATTCTTTTTTTTTTTTCTTTTTAAAAATACAAACCAGCCTACAACAAGTATTTTTGTTGTTGCTGTTGCCTTCCCCCCACCACCCGGGGTATTTTTTTTCTGATATTACATTTATTCATGTGACATTTTAAAAGACGGTTATAGTTTTAATGTAAAAACTGTTTTTTTGAGGATTAGATTGTACTGGGATCAAGCAAGGTTATGGTGGTAGGGGGACTGCAGGCCTCTGACAGAAGAGCCCAGAAGATGCCACATGTCAAATAAGAGCCATTTCCTGTTGGCTCCAAAAGGGACCCACTGCTTGCCAGAGGCAAGACAATGATCAATGCTGGTTGTGTGATTTAAAGTTAAGAGCAGATTTAAGAAAGGGAAAATTCGCTACACAGCAGCAGCTGGGAGAGAGGAGTGAGAAACAACCCTACAGACACTAACATCAGTGAAGGAGGAGGGCAGGAGGTGATCCAGGAGCCAGAGCAGAAGGTTCCATATAGCCTGTGGAGGTCCATGATGGAGTAGGTTGTCCCCTGGCAGCCCATTGTGTACCACAGTGGAGCAGATGTCCACACTGAAGCCCATGGAGGAACCCATAGTGAGACAGGTGGATATGTCCTGAAGAGGGCTGCAGCCCATGGAGAGTCCCTGCAAAAGCAGATGATCTGGCAGGAGCTTCCACCCATGGAGGACCCATGTTGGAGCAGTCAATTCCTGAAGGTTAGACCCCATGTTACAGACCCATAATGGAACAGATGCAGGCTGTGGGAAGTCCGTATAGGATCAGTTCCAGAAGAAGCAGGGAAAGACAGGGAGGATGAAGCAGCAGCAGAGATTAAGTGTTTTGTACTGACCACAGTCCCCATTCCCTGTTCCCCTGCGGGACCTGGGGAGAAGGCAGAAGAGGGTGGATAGAAGGGCAGTGCTTTTAGTTTGATTTTAGGTTCTTAGTACCCTAGTCTGTTAATAATTATATTAATCTCCCTATGCTGAGTCTGTTTTGCCATGACAGTAACTGTTAAGTGATGTCCCTGTCCTTATCTCAATCCTTAAGCCGTTTTCACTGTATTTTCTCCCCCTGTTCTGTTGAGGAAGGTGAGTAAGCAAGTGGTATGGTGGAGTTTATTTGGCCATCAGTGTGAAACCACCTCACAGTTGACATATGGACATCATGTATTTGAATAGTCCATGAAATGAATGTCCAGGAAATGTTCAGATATGAAACATAAACCACAGATGTTCTGCTTATTCAAGATTATTATTTAATAATAGAGAATTTGGGGCAGTAAAGGGCCAGATAAGAACAGAAGTGAAATTATAACCTATGCCTTCTTGTAGTATTGTTTAAATACAAAATGAAACAGAACAGAATACATACCTGGTAGGAATAATCTTCCAACCTCAACATCTAGTAAAAGGCAAGGGCGAAAGAAAAAGAGAAAGAGAAGAGAATGGGGGAGAGAGGGAGGGAAAGAGAAAGCTTTGTCCTTATGGAGGAATTACCTAACAGCTTTATAAATGAGATAACTGAGAGTAAAAGCGGGAAGGTTTTTGTGGCCTTATAAAACTAAAAACATCAATACACCAGATGGCTTTGCAACACATTTTAATAAAAATGTATATAAATTACTCTGGCAGCTCCTAACTGTCATATTAAAAGTCTCTGTACAATCTGGTTCCTCCTCATTAGTCTTTAATCTACCCCAGATTTAAATAATAAGTACTGCAGAAACTAAATCCACCAAAATATTCCTTGAAAAGATGGATATCTATATTTAAAGATGACCTTTCTAAAGAAAAAAAAAAAAAAAAAAAAGGTTTCTTATCAGTTGGACACACTTTTTAAAAGATGTTTCCACTTATTTTGGACTGGAAGAATTAAGACTTTTTTTTTTTTTTTTTTTTT
>CM021733.1:73962923-74026214 GCA_011075105.1 Heteronetta atricapilla
AATTTTTTTTTTTTTTTTTTTTTTCATCCAGAATAAACTAAATCTTATTCTTGGGGTCCAAGCTAAATGTTGTCTGATGACTACAATAAGAAATCAATGGCTTTGTTCTTTTTTTTTTTTTGTTACTAAAACCAACCATTTCCTGCCAGCTAGAAATGCAATTAGATATCAGAACATGAAAAGTAGCTACATGCCATATAAAAATATGTTTATTATATACTATATATTATGTTTATTATATATTATATAGTATGCATACTATATATTATACTACATATAGTATGTATATTTTATACTACATACTATACATATACTATATATACTATTATATAGTATATATTTTATTATAATATGTTTATTATATACTATATATTATATACTATATATATTTCTACTGATGTAAGGTCTCCCCTTTTCTTCTCTAAACTGAACAACCCAAATCTCTAAGCCTGTATTCATAGGAGCTCTAGCCCTCTGATCATCCTCATGGCCTTTTTCTGGACCCTCTGTAGAAGGTCCATGTACTTCCTATGCTGGGGTCCGCAGAGCTGGGCAATGCACTCCAGGTGGGGCCTCAAAAGGGCAGAGTTGGGGGGTGGGGACCATCACCTCCCTTGAACACTGTCCAAGATTCAGTCCAAGTTACAACCGGCTTTCTAGGCTGCAAGTGCACACTATCAGCTCATATTCATTTTTTTCACACACCAGTACCCCCAAGTCCTTCTCCTCAGGACTGCTCTCAATCTAGTCATTGTCCAGCCTGTATTCATGTTTGGGATGACCCCAACCTTTCACTTGGCCTTGTAACTTCATGAGCTTCATGTGGGTCCACTTCCCAAGCCTGTCAAGGTCCCTCTGGATGGCATCCTTTCCACCAAATGTGTCAACTACACCACGCAGCTTGGTGTCATCTGCAAACTTGATGAGGTGAGCTCAATCCTACTGTCCATGTCACCAACAAAGATGTTAAATAATACAGACCCCTGAAGGACACCACTTGTCACTGGTCTCCACTTGGATATCAAACCATTAACTCTTCGAATGCGACCATCCAGTTGATTCCTTATCCACTGAGTGGTCTATTTGTCAAATCCATGTCTCTCAATTTTTGATACAAAGATATTGTGTGGGACAGTATCAAATGCTTTGCATGAGTCCAGGTATATGACAGCAGTTGGTTCGGGTTCTATGGTATGCTATGCAACTATAACAAATGCCCAAACTGTTGAAGTTCTAACTTTGTCTTTTGCAATGTAAAATTGGTAAGGGAAGAAAAACAAACACAAAAATATCCATTGTCTTATACACTGCTATATATGGAAGTATGTTGATCATTTGAAGAACCCAGTCACTTTGTGACTGGCCACCTACTGGATTTATCTCCATTCACCACAAATCTGTGGGCCCAGCCATCCAGCCAGTTTTTTTTTTTTTTTTTTTTTTTTTTTTTACCTAGCAAACTGCACACCTGCATAAGCCATAAGCAGCCAGTTTCTCCAGGAGAATGCTGTGGGAAACAGTGTCAAAAGTTTTACTGAAGTCTACTCTGACAACATCCATAACCTTTCCCTCATTACTAGGCAGGTCACCTTGTCATAGGAGATCAGGTTAGTCAAGAAGGACATGCCTCTCATAAACCCATGATGACTGGGCCTGATCATCTAGTTGCCCTGTATGTGCTGCATGACAGCATTCAAGATGATTGACTCGATGACCTTTCCTTGAACCAAGGTTGGACTGTAGATCCCTGGATCTTCCTTCTGGTCCTTCTTGTAGATGGGTGTCACATTTGCTAGCCTCCAGTCACCTGGGACATTTCCAGATAGCCAGAACTGCTGATAAATGATGAAAAGTGACATGGTGACCATGTCCTCCTGCTACCTCGGCATCCTTGTATAGATCCCATCTGATCCCATAGACTTATGTGCATTTAAGTGGTGTAGTAAGTCAATCTTTTCTGCTAGGTTATGGGGGATTCATTCTGCTCCCCATTCTTATCTTCCAGCTCAAGGGGCAGAGTACCTAGAGAACTGGTTCAACTACTAAAGAGTGAGGTAAAGAAGACATTATGGACTCCTCATCCTTTGTCACCATGTCTCATCCTTTGTCACCATGAGGATTGTCATCCTCAGCCAATAAAGGATGAAGACTCTTCCTTGTCCTCCTTTTGCTGCTAATGAAGCACTTTTTATTCTCTTTAAGGGAAGTAGCCAGATTAAGTTCCAATTGGGCTTTACCCCTTCTCATTTGCCCCCCTGTGTAGCTACACAATATCTTTGTAGTCCTGCCCCTTTTTGCAAAGATAATAAACTCTCTATCTTTTTATGTTTTCCCTATGATTTTTTGTTTCCTGAGTCACAAGTTCTTTTGTTTTAATCAGTCTTCAAACTGAATGTAGAATAGGACAAGTTTATATTAATATTATTATTATTATTATTATATTATATTACTAATATATTATTAGTAATATAATAATAATAATATATGGAAAATATTTCATATTTTCCATATTATAAAATAAGAATTTGTCTGAAGTTTTCCCCATAGCTATGAAAAGGCAAAATAAATAAATAAATAAATAAATAAAACATAATAATAATAAAAAAATGCATTGCTTCATTCAGTGAATGTATTCAGTAACACATGCCTCTGTCCTGAAAACAGAGTGGTTTACAATGGACGCTTATTCTGATTTTTATGTATTCAATGTTTTGGATTAGTTTTTGTTTTTCAACAGAATAGTTTTCTACATTTTTATCTATGGACAAACAAAATATTTCCACTGGGGCTGATATGACTTTAGATTTCTTTTTTTTTTTTTTTTTATTTTAACTCACAAACTATTACGTAACATTTATAAACGTAGTCTTATCTTCTTTTGCAGTCCCCCAAGAAGAGTTTTCAAATTCCCAGTTTTCAGAGGCCTGTTAACATGGTTCTATTGTTATAAGGATACAATTTATAATTACCATCTTATATTTTTAATTGATATTTTTTGTTTCACTATCCATTAATCAAACTAAAGTTAATGTTAACATGAAAATGTTACTAAAAGTTAAACAGATATCAGCATTAAAACATTAGTTGAAATAAATAAATAAGTAAATAAGTAAATAAGTTTATTTTAGTTGAACTGCCAAAATCTAATATCTATTATAATATTATAATGTGTTATACACTTATGCATATAGACCACCAGATTCACTGTGCATTTTCAAAACTGTTTTCAGCTTTGCAAACTCTGCCACAGGCTTAGGATATACTCTTAGGAAGATATCATTAAACACAGCACAGAGCTATTAGCTAGCAAGGTTATATTTTTTATTTCTTTATAAATTGTTTAGCTTTTGGGTTTGAGTCACCCTGCCCATTACCAAAACTGTAAAAAATATGCTTATAAACATTACAAATCAATGGGATGTGTAAGACATGCCTCCTGTCACTTTGAGAACTTGCCACATCCAGCTCAATTTATCTTCTATGTTTCTTTCTTTAGAATTCACAAGCTTCAGAATGTATCAATACAGTTATTTATTTATTTATTTATTTATTTTTAAGATATCTAAAACCTAAACTGACATGTAATTAGAGAGGCAGAGATGGATACAGTATGATTAAAAACATATCACACATTGAAGAAACAGACCAATTTGGGGACTTGCTAGTCTCTGGTTCACCTAGTCAGATACTAAATATACATTAGGGAGAGAAACAGTAAAGTCCAGAAATTAGACTGAGTTCAGTATCCTTGAGTCAGCGACCTGTTACTCTTCCATATTTCCATATGGCAGTCCATCTAATCCTTTCTGTTAGATATCTGACGTTTTCCTTGGCAGACAAAAAAAAAAAAAAAAAAAAAATTACAAAACAGTGAGACATGACAGAAGGAAACCAGGGAAGATGAGTTTGAGCAGATTTGTATTGAAGTATAAGAATTAGATTAAGGTAAAAAATACACAGGCAAACATAAAAGGAATTGTGTTTATTGTGGGAGTACATCAGTAGGTAGTTAGCAGCATGTACACTCTAATTAATACAATCCATTTATGAAAATACTAGGAAGTTATGTATTTTCAAACACAGTAGAATCTAATTTTTACACAAGTAATTGCCACAGTAAAGAAAATGGAAGGTGTCTTTAGGTAAAGATGTGTTGATTTTTGATTAGTTTTACTTAGAATATGCATAGCATGTGGGTAGTCCTCAGAGAAATTCCATATTTTTCATTTTAAATGTAAAATTGTTTCTGGAAGAAGAGCAAAAAATTACAAGATTTAGGAATAACAATGGTAATTATTTAGAATGCATTCAGATCAAATTTAGTCTTAAAACTTTGTCAAAAGAGACTGGGACATCAACTTTTATTTTCAATTGAAGTACCTTTGTTAGGAGGGAGTAGCAATTACCAAACACTCGTATAGAGATATCAAACCCTTTCAGTGTATGCGTTGCCACATTCTAATCAGTCAGGTTAATTAAGCAGCTGATATCGTTTAAATCAGTGAAACTTAAAATAGAGCATGTGCTTAAGTGCATAGGTTAATTGAGGGTAGAGGACGAAATTGATTCCCTGGAAAGCCCTATTCAGTAAATTATTCTACGGATTGATTTAGTAAAATATTGCTAATTACTTTGAACTTCCATAACCTGATACCCTCCTGAGGTATGTTGTAATCTTCAAAACATGGAAGAGAAAATGTCTTTTACTTGAGTAAACACGAACTACATGATTGACCCAAGATCACAAATTTGAAACTGTAACTCCATAAAATCACATCAACACTATTCCATATGTTAAACTTTGCATATACTTCA
Source organism: Heteronetta atricapilla (assembly GCA_011075105.1). Lineage (NCBI taxonomy): Eukaryota > Metazoa > Chordata > Aves > Anseriformes > Anatidae > Heteronetta > Heteronetta atricapilla. The sequence goes on from CM021733.1 coordinate 73,967,739, forward strand.
TTTGTATTCTCATGTGAAAATGTAAGCGATTTTGTGTAATTTTTGCACTTTCACATGATAATCATGGAATCATAGAATCATTAAGGTTGGAAAAGACCTCCAAGATCATCTGGTCCAACCATCCCCCTGCCACCAATATCATCCACTAAACCATGTTCCTAAGCACCACATCCAACCTTTCCTTAAAAACCCCAAGGGACCGTGACACTACCACCCCCCTTGGCAACCCATTCCAATGCCTCACTACCCTTTCTGAGAAGAAATGTCTACTAATTTCCAACCTAGATCTCCCCTGGAACAACTTGAGGCCATTGCCTCATGTCCTATCCCTAGTTACCTGTGAGAAGAGGCCATACCCCCAGCTGCCCATTTTCTTTCAGGTAGTTGTAGAGAGCAAAAAGGTCTCCCCTGAGCCTTCTCTTCTCCAAACTAAGCAACCCCAATTCCCTCAGCTGCTCCTTATAGGACTTGTGTTTCAGATCATTCACCAACTTTGTAGCCCTTCTCTGGACACATTCCATGGCCTCAATGTCCTTCTTGTAGTGAGGGGCCCAAAACCGAACACAGTGAGGCCTCACCAGAGCTGAATACAGGGGGATGATCACCTCCCTGGTCCTGCTGGCTACATTATTTCTGATACAAGCAAGGATGCCATTGGCCTTCTTGGCCACCTGGGCACACTGCTGGCTCATGTTCAAGTGAGCATCAGCCAGCACCTCCAGATCCTTTTCCTCTGTACAGCTTTTCAGCTACTCTTACTCTTCTCATAAATGATTTGCGGCGGAATAAAATTTATTTTCTTTGATGTTCATTTTGGGAATATGAGTTATACATAGGAAGCTGTTTTGAAAATTTTGCCCAAGGAACAGCCCAAGTGTACAGAAAGGTTTCTTCAAACACATCATGTGTATAAGATACTTGTTAGACACTATAGAGGTTTGACCCCAGCCAGAAGCCAAACACCCTCACAGCCTCTCATTCACTCCCTGCTCATTTGAGGTGAAATTGATAATTTCATTATATGTTATGGAGTATCTCTTTGGTCAACTGTATTGGCTGTGCCCCCTCTCAACCTCTTGTTCACTCCCAGCCTTCTGGCTTGGAGGAGAGGAAAGTCATGACACTGTGTAAGCACTGTTCAGCAGAATTTAAAGCATCTGAGTGTGGAATCTTTAGCCACAAATGTAAAGCATATCACAATATAGATATCTTTGAAGAAAGTTAACTCCATTCCAGGAAGACTTACCACAGACACAATAGCCCTAATTTATACTGTATAATAGGTTTATAAATATATTGAAAAATAAACACATGCCCCCTGTATGATTTGAAAACATGTAACTTCATGTACAATACATAAATATGCACATGGATTATTAATCTCTTATTGCAACTAATTTGCAAACGTAATCTGAAGAGTCAGCCATACAGCTAATTAGTTTACTATGGAAACAAACAAACTAACAAAAAACCTATCCTGCCTCAAATAAAATAAAACAAAAAGCCCGCTAGTTTTTAAACTTTTGCATGTATTTTCCCTCCAAATCTGACTTGTTCAGATGTGTTACAATATTCATTATTTGTACCTCAAGCTCAAGGCATAAAAAGATATTAAAAAAGTAAGAGAATGTAGTTGTATAGATACATGGCTTTCCCCAAGGAAAATACAGTTGAATTTCAATAGATGTTTGCTTGGAGATTTTTTTTTTTTTTTTTTTTACTGTATTCTTATAAAGCTGAGATATTCTTTGATTTTTCATGGTGTTATTTCTATTTTTCTTTTTATAAACAGCTGTTGTATTTCTAAATTCTAGACTAGTATTTACAAATCCCAAAAATAAAAATTGAAGGAAATATTTGCTCTTCAAATTCTTATTTTATAGTTATTTTTATATTGAAGTATTTTCCTTCTCTTTTCCTTTTTGCAAAGTGAAAAAAAAAATCAATTCACAGTAGCTAAAAGATTCACTTACTATTAGATTTAATATAATAATATTATAAATAATAATTAGTTATACTACCAAAAGTCTTTGTCACAATGGGCAAAATATTGCAAAAAATAAAAATAAAAAATAAATTATCAGCTGGAGGTATGGTCAGTTATGATTGTATATAGTGTACTTATTTAGAATTTAGAAGATAATTTAATGTTCTACCTAAAGATGAATAGAATAGAATAGAATTTAGTGTTCTACCTGAATTCTGCTGAGAAAAACAATTCCTGTTTTTATTTCTTTTTTTCATATTTAATAAAAAGAATGACAAGAGAATAACATTTTTTTTTTTTTTTTAAGAAACATTTAGAGGATTTTTACTTTGATAACTAAAAAGATACTGCTGTTTATTATTAATCCTGTAAAGGATTAATAAATCTCTTCAGCAACAACCTAATATTATCCAATCACTATAGAGTGTAAATAAGCAACATTGATTTTCAAGTAATCCTGCTTAAAGGAAAGCCCTAGAAATTTTTTGTAGACTACCCATGAACATTCACTCTTTAGTGTCAAGTCTTCCTCTTACAAATGTCTTCTGTTAAATAAATTGATCCCCAATATAATAACATCTTCAGCTTCTACTTTTAAAGACACTATTAAGGAGATAGATACCTTTGTTGAATATGTCAAAAATGCGTATGCCTAATGTTTATCCTGATTAATGTGCATGGTACATATATGAGTTGAACCCTGATGTTTTTAATCAATAATAGGTTATAAGTGGTGGATTTTTATTTCTGATATATTTAGTTGAGGTAAATCCCCAGTCTAAGAATTTATAGAGGCTGCAGAATGAGAATTACCAAGTAATGAGCCTGAGAGAAGAGGAAAGATTTCAACAGACTTTAATCTGGACCCTTCTCAAGGGTCAGGAGACAAAAGTAATAAATAGAGGATGACAAGTCTCTTTATTTATATTTTCTGGGTCTAGATCTTTCAATTTATTTGGCTGCAACAGGCCTTTATTAAACCAACCAAGTGGAACGTTCAGCTTCGTTTACCATAGTGGAATGGCTGATTTTTGTTTTCAACTTTCCATCTTTTCTAGCATGTTCTTGAAGCTTGACAACAACATTCATTTCCCAGATGACTTTCTACTCTGTTCCACTCTATTTTGTTGCTGTTACTTTTTTGTTGTTGTTGTAATATTTTTTCTTTTATTCCACAAAACATTTTCCTTTATCTGTCTATTATTGCAGTTCACAGCAATAAGAATATATTTGATTAAGAAAACATTTTTCACATTATCACAAAGCTCTATGCTTACTGCTCCTCACTTTTTTTTTTTTTTTTCTTATTATTAGTTTATTATTATTATTTTTAACTTTAGTTGTACCTGTCAATTCCAATTGTTGGAATATAGTTGAATATAAAACTATTTAAAATTTTCATTCTAAACAAATTTTACTTTTTTTTTGTTTTTTTTTAAACACAGAGAAAATGAAAGTTCATCTATAATTTGATTCTCGGTGATTACAAGTGTGACCCTGACAATTAAATAATGAAGGGTCAAATCTATTTCTTTATAAAATACAATACTAAATCCATTTGTTGGGTTTAAAAATTTTGCAATGTCTTAAACTTTTAATGTTGGTAATAATAGTGACTCTCTCCAGTTCTCTGCAGACTACTTCTAATACCTTGTTCTCTCAAACCACAGTCTAATGTTTTCACTAAAATATATAAATGACAGATATGATTATCAGCTTTCATTCTGAACTTTTTCAATTAGTTTGTTTTAAGTAAAACTTCCCGTTCACTGCAACTACACCTATTCTCTGACATTAATATGTTTTCATAAAATTTAGTTAGGAATATTTTTTTTTGTTTGTTTTGTTTAAATGTTTATTGTAGAAGAAAATATTCTAGTTATCCATGGAATGTGCATGGTACATATATGAGTTGAACCCTGATGTTTTTAATCAATAATAGGTTATAAGTGGTGGATTTTTATTTCTGATATATTTAGTTGAGGAAAACAACAGCAAACAAACAAAAACTTAGGTCTGAATGTAGAACAAAAATGATGAGGGCATGGTCATATGTTACTTTTGTCATATGTATTTTTTCCAGTCAATTCAAGTAATGAATGAAAGGATTGTAGCCAAAACTAGTAAATCTAGTGAACAGTGACATAATGTTCAACAAAAATATCAGAAAGAGTGGAGAACAATGATATCAAAGAATTTCGATATTTCATACAGTTGGAGTAATTTGATAGTGAATACATTGGGTGTAGTTGTTGATTCATTCTCTTGCTAGTCACCTATATTTGAGCTTAAGTGAGATCTGAAGAGACAGACCTGTTTATTTTGGTTTCTGTGAATATCTTGTGATTAAAATCTGCCTTACTCTTTGATATTGGTGAATGGTTAATCTTCTTCTCTTTGTTCAGATTAAACAGATCACACAGCATTTGTGTACACAACTCAACAGACTTCCATGCTTTAGATAGGAAGACCCAACAAAGTAGTTTTGAAGGGAGCATGAGAAACATTTTTTTCTAAATAGATTTATAATTAATAGCATTATGACCAGAGAGGGAATATTAGCTGTGACCTGGAAAAACAATGATAAAAATAACTTCCTTAGATGTAGAGCTTAGGGATATGGTTTAGTGGGGACTGTTAGTGTTAGGTCAGAGGTTGGACCCGATGATCTTGAGGTCTCTTCCAACCTAGAAATTCTGTGATTCTGTGATTCTATTGGAACTAAACCAAAATTTATTTGTAATAAATAAATATTGGTTGTTCCACCTGAATAAAAAATAGTGATCTAGAAAGCCATATACTGACATTGGGCATTAAGATACTGTTAGAAGTATTGAGATGAGATCTGGAATTCACAAATATAGAAAACCAACAAACCAACCAACCAAAAACAAAACAAAACAAAACAAACAAACAACAAAAAAAAAAAAAACACCAATGTGTCCTGGTTTCAGTTAGGAGAGAGTTAATTTTCCTCCTAATAGCTGGTAGGGTGCTATGTTTTGGATTAGGATGAGAAGAGTGCTGATAACATGCTGATGTTTTAATTGTTGCAGAGCAGTGTTTACACCAAGCCAAGGACTTTTCAGCTTCTCGCTCTGTCCTGGATGCGGGCAGGCTGGGGGTGCATCAAGAGCTGAGAGGGGGCAAACCCTCCCAAAGGGGTATTCCATACCATCTGACATCATATAGGGGTGGCTAGCCAAGGTGGGGGGCTGGCTGCTCGGGGTTGGGCTGGGCATCGGTCAGCGGGTGGTGAGCATTATTATTATTATGCAATAATAATAATAATAATAGTGTGTACAAAACAAGTGTTTTGTACACACTATTATTATTATTATTATTGTTGCTGTTGTTGTTATTATTATTATTATTATTTCCTATCTTAATAAACTTGATCTCAACCCAGAGGCTTCACTTTCCTGTTTCTCTCCCCCATCCCAAAGAGAGAGGGGGGAGGGTGAGCAAACATCTGTGTGGTGTTTAGCTGCCAGCCGGGTTAAACCACAACACAATGTTACTTGAGCTTTGATGGTGAAATAAGATGAAGAACATACACAGTAAATGACCAAATTAAGCAAGAGAAATCACAGTTATAGGTGAAGTTGTACAAGAGAGAATCAAAACAATCTTCAGCAAAGGACGATGGGATGGATGTGAGAAGTGGTCCAAAATGGTATAAGTTTAAATTGTTCCAGTTACTCAAAACAGTGATCACAATTAATATATTACACATGATGATGTGATGTACAGTGTTTCTACCAATATTTTAAAAATCGAAACAGAGTGTCAGGTTTCTAGACTAATTGAAAGGGTCTTAAATTGGCACTAAATACCCCACCACTTTTTTTCCCTATTAAAGGGAAAATAAAAAGGATTTTAAAAATTCCCAATTTTAAAAGCAAAATGCATCATATGATAGAATGAAATATTTGTTAATGTTTCATGCTCATTCATCAGTTCTGCAAGTGTAGGTCATGAACAATAGACTTGGAATTGTTCACCATCAGCATAATTTTCAATTATTTGAAGTGCTTACACCAAATTAGATATGTAGTTTTTAAATGTTCCTTTTTTATATAATCTTCAGCATGACCTTTATGCACTGATTATGATTATGATTAGCAACATAACCAGTTTATTCAGGCACAGACTTCCTAGGAAGATATGAAAATACATCTCAGTTACCAACATACCAATAAGAATATTTTATTGCCTGAATAGCCTCTTATCTGGGTCAATGGACAAAATTCCTTTTATTGGACATGAGGATACACTTGAACAAAATGTATTTCTTTCAGAGAAGAAAGATTAAGCATGGATTGAGACCAGAAGCAATCTGGTCTAACCATAGCCACCAATACCAGTGAGAGTATGTCTCTTAAGATATCATGCAGTTTTTATTGTTTGTGGTGTTTTCTGTTTCTTTTTTTTTTTTTTTTGGTTTTGTGCCCCCCCTCAACAAATTTACACACCTTAAAATAACATTTCAGTACTTTAAATGTATACTAAAGTAGGTTAAATACATATTTTTCTGTCTTCCTATCTGCCTATACTAAAAGATCATTTCAGGAAAAAAAGCCTGTTATTGATGTGGGCGGAAAGAAAAAGAGTCCAGGCAATTTCAGTGGGAAAAAAAATAAATAAATAAATACATATTTTTAAAGGCTACTTTTAATGAGAAGTATATTTGATCTAGAAAATGCTCTGGCAATGTGCCTAACACAGTCACTACAAGGAATTGTTACAAATCCCTTAGATTTAAGAGTTATATGTCAGTAACGTCCGTTCATACTAGTACTCACTTAGAGAAGGAATTGACACAGGATAAAACACAGTCATAAGTTTTTTTCTTATATAATATTTTTTGATAATGACCTATAAAATATTAATTTTGCAATTATTTGAAGTAGCTACATTACTGGACAGAAATGAGAAATATTCTTGGATTTTGTTAATTATGAAGTTCACTGTTTGACATATCAAAGATAGTGCAAAGATAACAAGGATAGCAAAGATATTGCGAAACTTTAAAACATTTTGTTTTTATTAATTTTCAAATGAAACTCCATGAAGCTTTGTTTATTAATTTACACAATGCAAGCAAATTTAAATTAAGGATTTTTGTACTGGCTTAGTGTAACAGAGGTTAGTAGAAATTCTTCTGACACAAAGGATTTTGACACTATATGTACAATTACTACGAATTTAATGTTGTTATTAAGATAGAAATTACTGAAAAATTAATTGATGATTCCAATTAAACAGCAGTGTTGGATAACCATATACATCTTTAAAACTTTTATTTTTATTCTGGGAAAAAGGCGATACATTTGACAATAGTTTATTTAGAAGCTTTCACAACATAATTGTTTTAGGCTTTTAATTTTTCAGGATTGGAGACTGGTTTTGTAATTAAGAAAAAAAAAATGTTAACAAGAATATTACAAGAAAGTTTCTTTGTTTCTAGTCACAAAGGTCATTAATGTTTATTTTTCTCCAGTAATTCAGACATTTAATAACTGAAACATTTTATTTATTTATTTATTTTAGAAATACATAGCAATGTTAAGAAGTGTTAACCTAACGCCACTCTAATCTGAAAAATCAAAAATAACTACTGATGTTCTAAGAAAGCATAAAATGGTATAAATATAATATTTATTTTGGGCATCAAATCTAGAGGACAATTCAATAGCTATAAATGAATTATGTCATAGAAATGAACCTTTTCCTGAAGTTAAGTAGGAATTAGTTAAAATGTAAATGTTAACTAGATTATAATGATACTTGTAAAGTTTACATTAAACATTTTGTAGTTTAACCCAGTACACAGCAAAGCCCCACACGGCCTTTCTCTCACTTCTCCCCAGCGGGATGAGAAATTATTTATCAACATATGAAGAGTATGAGATAATGAAAGTATAACCCATGTTAAATGTAATCTTACTAGAGTAACAAAATTTCAATTTGGGTGGGGGTGGGGCAAGTACAAAGATTAATAAATAATGAAAAAGAAACATGGAATATTCATGGTCAAGCTAACTAAATTACAAACCTAAATCAATAATTAATTCAGAGTTATTTTCTTACACATGACATTGCTGAACTCAGGAATAATTTGTGAACTGTTCAGTTTATTCTATGGTAAATTTATATGAACATATATAACATATTGTTTTGTTATAGCTTATTTTATAAAACTGAATTCTACTCATTGAGTGTCAATGAATATAACTGTAGTTCACCTTGTGGGTGAACATGACCCTACTGCCATAGCTTCACAGTACTTAAAAGCCACTGCAGTAAGTCACTGTTTTAGCTATTTAAGTCTCCATCTGAGGTTACACTCAGAGGCAGTAGAAAGAAATGGACAATTTCCAGGCATGAGTCATCTGACTTATTTTAAATGTTTGCTTTAGGATGAGGTGAATCACACATTAATAACACACATTAATAACACACATTAATAATGAAGACTTGTTCAAATTAATCTTTCATAGACTGTCTGTGAAAAGAAAGGTATAAGAACATTCTCTTAAGACTCAGTCAGTAAGATACTTCTAAACATTAATAATTCTGCTGTAGGAGGTGTCTCAGAAAAGCAGCTGGCATTAAAATTATTATAAAGAATTAAGGTGCATATATGATTTTCTGAACAGTGGCTACTTGCCCACTCTGGGAAATCTGCTGGGGAAGAAGAAAAGGAAATTTTCCTTAGTAACAGGAAAGAAGACTGAGAAATGCTGACTAAGACACAAACCGGGAAGGAATATTTCCTCATGACTAGAGTTACAAAGATATTATTTCCTGAACACAAAACCAAAACATATGTAAGAAAATGTTTTTCTTCTGTAGTAGTTTGAAACAATGACACTGCAGTAAAGAGATGATGTTCTGCAATTGCTTTTTGTGTGTGTGTCTGTTGTCTGTGTTTTCATCTTTTTTAAAAAAATATTTCTAAAGTATAAATTTAGAACAGGTACTAAATTTATGGAAAAATCATGCTTAAATAAGCACTTTAGTTACTAAGATTCAATAAGAGAATGTGATACGAGTATTAATTAGAAACTGGCATCTCTCCACAATAAAGTAGCAACTACAAAAGAAATCTTAGAATTAATATTTGTCTATTAATATAAGAAAACAATATAATTATGCCAATAGTAATGCAGAAGAAGCAGAAATATACTTGTAATCTTTCTTTGTATTTAGGAAAAGTCAAGATGGTATAGTCATATCATATGATGAACATGAAATACATCCCTTCCCAAAGGAACTCCAGAGGTTTTTAAGCAGCAACTACTAAATTTAGATATTTTAAAAGCAGTCTTGCATTCAATAATTTTAAAAGAGTTAGCTGGATAGCTCTCTAGACAATTAACATTGATTTTTCAATACATTTTGGAACACTAGAAAAGCTCCAGAGGACTGGGAGAAAGCTAATGGCTCAATACTTCAAAAAGGCAAGCAGGAGGAGACATGTAAGTACACTTCCATAACCTAGTTTTAATTCCAGGGATATACTGGAACATTTGATGCAGGGTTCAGGAAATAAAAGATTCAAAACGGATAATACAAAAAATGTTGATCAATACTGATTCACTGTCAACAAAATTATCACTTTTTTGTTTTTCATCAGATTACATGACCAAGAGCCCTGATTTCATGTCATAACTCTGATGCAATTATTTGAAGTATAATACGTGCATACATCTAATTATTAAATATTTTATAGACACAATGAACTAGAAGGAACTTCATGTGCTACTGATACAATTTGGCATCTCATTTTTCAATAAATACTTTCAGAAACTGAACAAGATCTACCCTAAAAGTAACTGAAGTCTTGCACTTTCTCATTTGTTGCCCAAAAAAAAAAAAAGGACAACTTAGAAAACTTATTTTCTACCCAGAAAATACTGGTTTTATGACTGTGGAGCTATGTTTAAATGAGAAGGGGCATGATTTAATTAAAGTGCGCAACTCAGGCCTTGAAGTACTGTGAAGATAGTGTAGGCCCAGGGCTGATAACCTTGAGTGATGTTATAGCTAAAATATGCAGAACTATGTTCGGGAGGAGCGACGGCACCATTGTACCAATTATATTAGTGCTAGAGATGTGTGCATAGAAGTTAGACCAATTATAAGTTATTGTCTGTGCATGCTGTAGGGGTAGCATATATATACCTTGCTAGAACACTCATTAAACGGAGAACGATTATACTCGCATCGAGGTTGCATCGTTACTCTTGGTCACTCCCATTCCGACATATGACTATATATACACCTTTTTATTTATTTATTTATTTATTTTTCCTGTGGATTTACTAGGTTTTTACTTGGGCTTTTTCCTCTTTTGGTTCTGCATTAGTCTCTGGTAGAGCACACAAAACAGATACCTTTCCAAAGGTATCACCTCATTCACCAAGTCTTTCATTCACTTTTCATGCAGCAGGCTCCTCAATTCACAGACAGCTTTAGCAACATCCTTCTGATCACCTTCTACTCAGAATTCATCTTCATACCATGCATGAGAGACCATAACTACATAAAAGGAATAGCATGCCTTACATATATGGTAGGCTTTTTTAAGAGATACAAGTTACACTTCACATGAAGTTATACCATTTAATATGAATCTGTTTCTCAACCTTTCAAGGTCAAATCTTTCCATAAGCTATTTTAATCTTCTGTATTAACAGTACCTCACATAACCATATAATTAGAATATTTCACTAGCAGACACATTTTGTGAGCTAGTTACTAAAAATCAGTCACCAAAACCAGCCACCTGAAAGTGAGCAAAGATAAATTCTTAAGGAACTCCATTAAAAAAAAAAAAAAATCTATCAAGTCTTGTAGTACCCATTCAGAACAGTTTTGTTGCCATCTGCCATCTCTCCTTTAGCTAGTTATGCAATGATTCTAAATCTCAAATGGTTCAGCTTCACTAATAACATGCCTTTAAAAAAAAAAATCTCAAATGGTTCAGCTTCACTAATAACATACCTTTAAAAAAAAAAAAAAAGAAGAAAAACAACCATTTGTCACTAAGAACATGCCATTTAAAAACCTATATAAAACTATTTCTTATGTATATGTGTATATATATATGTGTATATATCTTTAATTGCTATATATTTTAATATTAGCATGGTTAGAGAGCTAGGTTAAGTAAAGTCACCATAATTTTTACTCCTTATCTTCACATAGGTACAATATTTGATACTTATTCCAGTGAAATAGTATTGCCATAAACTTACACTTTTTATCATTTAAAAACATTTGTCACTGGACTGGGCGTCATACACAACTTGTTTCGATATTCGGAGATGAAGATAATATAGGAATCTCAAAAACTGTTCATTATATTGCTAGGTTTCAACTCTAATAATCCAGAGGTCATTTTTTTTGTCCTGCAAATTTAGTCTCTTTTTTATATAAAATATATATATATGCATATATATATATACTTTATTTTTTGCTTTTGATCCATTCTCAATAAACAATACAGCAAAATATTAATTTTATTCTGGGTCAGATCTATTCTTACTTCAATTTCTACCCATATGTCTGCCTTTTTTTTAATTATTTTTTTTTTAATTAAGTAACTTTTGATATTTTGTTTAAATTTATTTATTGAGTTTAACTTGATTTATGTTTGTTACTAATCATTAAGACAATTTTATTTGTTAATAAGCAATTTTTGAACTGCTTGTGGGCTTTCTGAGTACCCTCTATATACTGGTTATTCTTCCCATGAGATTTATAGACCTTTTCTACAAGTTAGTTTGAAAGTACTTAAGTAATCCCTTTGGAAACAAAATCCTGCAGAATTTTGACAACGATGAGTGACATAAATTTTGGACCCTGTCTGCATTCAGGCTCTTCAGGCTAAATTGCTTAAATAGTTTTGTTAATTTTTCAAAGTATTCCTGTTTAATAAAATAAATAAACTATTACTTTGTTTTAATTTTGCTTTTTTTTGGGGGGGAGAGGGAGGGAGGAAAGAAAGTCACAAATATCAGGGCTTTGCCATTGTTTACCAAATATAACAGTTTCTATACTGGCATTACTTCCACTAATACTATCTCTATAAATATTTAAAAGATGCTTAGTTCAGTAAAATCCATATAGTATCTACTCTTCATACACAAAGGGAAAGCTAGAAGGTACATTCTAACCCTCAGTAACAAGGTCTGTATTAAAAATTAAAATAAGATAAAATAATAAAATAAAATAAAATAAAATAAAATAAAATAAAATAAAATAAAATAAAATAAAACCAGTACCATAATGCCAAACCAAGAGAGAACATAAACATCAACAATGTCCTGGGTTCCCACATTAGAAAGTGATTTCTAAGTGAAATTCCTGGAAAACGCACTGTGCCATGGAGAATACATTGGAAAACAAATGACCAAAACCACTCTGCCCTGAAAAACTTGATGAGACTTTACTAAGTCTCTGGTTCGATGTTGAGATCAGAAAGGTTAAGCAAAGTTTTAATGAATAAAAATAAAAGGAAAGAAAAATGAAACTGCTTGAATTACATATTTGACACTAGAAAACAATGCTTGATTTCTAGCAATTTACCCTTAGCTGCGTTCCAGTTGCATTCCACGCTACTATAATTCAGTATCCATTTTCAGTGTTCTCTTAAGAAAGGAGTAGTTGAAATAATAAAAATATTGGAAGGGATTCAACATAGATTCAATAAATTAATTAAAGGAAAAGAAACACAATTTTGTGATGGACATTTAATTTGTTTAATCAAGAGAAGATTAGGAAGTAATTTAAACACACACACATATATAACAGCTTATATGGTGAGTAGATCTATCAGATTTTCAGGTGAACAATGGAAATATTGTAAGTAAAAGCAAGATATCATAGGCTGTAGATATAAAACATAATAAGTAATTTTTGAGGCATGGTATAATTTCCCTGTTTCTAATGAAATAAATAATCAGGTTAGGATTTTTTTCTCTTTCCTTCTCACTTTCCTCCTTGATTTCCCTCCCTCCCACCATTATTTCAATTTTAGCCTTTCTACTTTATAAAAGAATGGGTTTAAGGAAGCCCTGCTGTTTCTGATGCAGAGGCAGTCAGAATATAACAGTAGTTCTTTTGGCTTTAAAAGCAATTAATAAAGTACTTTATTTTCCTTTTGTTGTTGTTGCCTTTTGAGTTTTGAAGTATATTGGGTCTCATGTAACTGGGGTGAGTAAACAAATTTTAGTTCAGTGCATAATGCTTCATAATGCTTGTGTTATTTTTTTTTTCTATTTCAATAATTGAAAATAAAAATACATGAAGCATGTTAGGTTGTTTTCCTCAGTCAATGTTTCCTTTTTCTTTTTCATGGAAATGAAATCAAACATATTTCCTGGGAAGAGGTTTCCTGGAAAAATAAATAAATAAATAAATTATACAAACAGAACTTTATAATATAGAGTTCACAGATAAAGGCTAAAAGACTACCCAGAAAGTATAGCAAACTATAAAATAAATAATTATTCAATAACATTATGTAGACTGTCCAATTCTGCAGTAACATTAAGTTTATTTTACCTTAGTGGAGATAAATAAATAAATAAATAAATCTAAAATAATTATTCTCAGAAGCACAGAGTACTATCTGTACTTATTAAAAAAAAAAAAAAAAAAAATCTCCCCTGGAACAACTTGAGGACATTCTCTCATGTCCTATCCCTAGTTACCTGTGAGAAGAGGCTGACCTCTTGCTCCCCACAGCTTCCTTTCAGGTAGTTATAGAGAGCAATAAGGTCTCCCCTGAGCCTTCTCTTCTCCAGACTCAATAACCCCAGTTGTCTCAGCTGTTCCTTATAGGACTCATGTTCCATACCCTTCACCAACTTCGTAGCCCATCTCAGGACACATTCCATGGCCTCAGTGTCCTTGTAGTGAGGGGCCCAAAACCAAACACAGTACTAGAACTGAGGCCTCACCAGAGCTGAATACAGGGGGATGATCACCTCCCTGGTCCTGCTGGCTACATTATTTCTGATACCAAGCAAGGATGCCATTGGCCTTCTTGGCCACCTGGGCACACTGCTGGCTCATGTTCAGGTCAGCATCAACCAGAACCCCTAGATCATTTTCTTCTGCACACTTTTCCAGCCACTGTGTGCCTAAGCCTGTATCATTGCATGGGGTTGTTGTGACCAAAGTACAGGACCCATTCACCACTAGTCTCTTGGCCTGACCCTCCAGTCAGTTTTTATCCCAGCAAAGAGGGTACCCAAGCAATGGGCTTCCAGCTTCTCCAGGAGAATACTGTGGAAGACTGGGTCAAAGGCCTTGCTGGAGTCTAGGCAGACTACATCAATGGGCTTTCTCTAATCTACTAGGTGGGTCACCCAGTCATAGAAGGAGATGACATTGGCCAGGCAGGACTTGGCTTTCACAAACCCATGTGACCTGATCCCCCAGCTGTCCCACATATGCTGTATGATTTCATTCAAGATGGCCTGTTCCATCACCTTTCCTGGCACCAAGGTCAGGCTCACAGAGAGGCCTGTAGCTCCCCAGGTCTTCCTTATGACCCTTCTTATAGATGGGCTTCACATTAGCAAGTCTCCAGTCATTTGGGACCTCTCCAAATGACCATGACCACTAATAGATGATGGAAAGCAGCTCAGCAATCACATCTGCCAACTCCCTCAGCACCCTTGGGTGGAACCCATCTGGCCCCATGGGCTTGTGACAGTCCAAGTAGAGCAGCAAGTCTCTAACTGTTGCCACCTGAACTGTGGGGTGCTTCTGCTCCCTGTCCCAGACTTCCAGGTCAGGAGGCTGAGTACTCTGAGGATTAGCAGTCTGGCTAGTAAAGGCAGATGTAAAAAAGGCATTAAAAACCCCAGCCTTTTTCTTATCCTCAGTAGTCATGTTCCCCCCTGAGTCCAGTAAAGGACAGAGATTCTCTTTGGCCCTCCTCTTGCTGTTAATATATTTATAAAAACATTTTTTTTTTTATCCTTAACCATAGTGGCCAGGTTGATCTCATGACTCTTGTGACTGTCGTTGATCTTAGTGATATTTTTCTCTGCGTATTTCATCTCTGTCCCCTTTCATACCAACTTTAAAGCCCTCTCGATGAACCTTGACAGCTTCTGGGCTTGAATCTATTTCCCAATTTGAGACCAATAGAACCCATCTGCAGCCATCAGACCAGGTGCCGAGCAAATCTCCCCATGATCAAAAAGATAAAATAAAATAAAATAAAATAAAATAAAATAAAATAAAAATAATAAAAAATCTGGAATCTGACCGCCTCTCAGCCATGTATTGATCATCTGGGTTTTCCAGGTCTGCTCAGTATCTTTCCCCACTGCCGAAGAGATACAGGAAAAAACTACTTGAGTTCCCACATTGACTAATCACCCCAATTCCCTGAAGTCCCTTCTGATAGCTTTTAGGCTTCTCTCAGTGATTTCATTGCTTCCAGCCTGAAGTCTCCTGGTAACGTCCCTAACCCAGGCTCCAGGTAGTCAGCAGACTTCGCTACAGGTGGGATCCAGCCGATATATGGGGTCCTCTCTTCCCCTCAGAAGGGAGTGACCTATGACAATTACCCTTCTTTCCTCTTGGTGGAGGCAGTCTTGAGGTGTGGAATCCTTCTCCTAGGCAACTTCCTGGTTAGGTCTTCCCCCACAGCCTCACCACTTTGTCCCTCAGGCTCCAGGGTCTCAAACCTATTGTGTAAGGGCACCTGGGAAGGCAAGGTAGGGAGGGAGGGGGCTTGCCTGTGATGCCAAGCAGGGACCTGTTTTCATTCATCTCCATCTCTAAGGTCCCCGCCCTCTGCCCAGGGCAGGGGTCCACCACTGTTTGGGTTGTCTTGCCCTCGTGCCATTCTCTCAGGCATGGCAGGGAGTTACGCTACCAGTCTAACTCCTGCTCACACTCCTTGACAGTCCTTACTCTCTCCACCTCCTCCTTGAGCGCTGCCACCAGGATGATCAGATCCTCCACCTGCTCACACAAGCAGGTTTTTTTGGTACCCTCCATTGACAACAAAAGGTTTTTTGAGGGGGAGGAAATGAAGGACAAAAACTGTAGCAAATGTTTAATGTATAATTTATTAGAAGAGGCAAATTGTCTATTCTGCAAGTTGAATTGAATTATTTACAGGTATTGGATGGTGTTTTATTATTGGATACTGCATTATACAATGTCTTATTTCTAATTTTTTAGTAGAAGTTTTTCAATAGTCGATTCCTATAACATACAACGCATTCATGTTTGTAAAAACAATCTGACATGTGGCTTTCATATATTTCTATTATTTATATACAATAATATAACAACAAGATGATAACATTAATAAATAATATAATAATGAATGACAGTCATCTGAAGGTCAAATGGATGATGAAATGGGAAGGGTAAACATTCAGGTCTTAAAAGAATTCCTTAAAAGGATTCCAAGGATGTTTTGGATTGTAATGTACTTTATAGTAATAGTGTTTTCTCTAATACCATGTTTCTCCTTAAGAATATTGAGTAATTTATTGAAAGAAAATTTTGAAATATTTGCTCCATGAGTAATACAAAGTTTTTAATACTCAGTGCACAGTTAAAAGTTTTCATTTTGAAACAGCACAGGAGAGAGCTCTATTAGCAAGTCAAATGTGGGACAAATAATTTATTTCTGAATAAAGGAAAAGAACAACATATTTTAATTTAATAATGACAAATTGCATTATAAATGATAAAAATATGGAATGTTTGTATATTTAAAATATGTATGGATCTAAAATAAGCATGAAATTGTCATCTTTGAAAACAATGTGCAACCACTACCATCCCAAAAATTCAACTTCAGATAGGTTTCCAAATTTTTTTTTTTTTTTTTTTTTTTTTTAAACAAGCTCCAATATTATATCCATACCACCATACCACCACCACCAACCAAAAATGTAATGCCTTGATTTTAGCAAAATCAGCAGTAACATCAAATTTATGCTGCTCAGATAAAGCCTGTATCCTGCAAACACCACAGAAAATGACAACAACAAAATTGTATTTCTAAGTTTTCTACACACTCGCACCTTTTTGGAATAGCAGCTGAGTTTGTGGAATCTAAAAGCAGAATATCTTGGCTTTCTAAGGAACTCTATGAAGTGAGAATAGTAGCATCTGCTGATCAATAATTAGCTGCTACTCTTACAGAGTACTTTTAATCTGATGGATAATTTAGGACATCTGCAAGATCTAGAACTCCTGGATGGTCCTTAGTCATGTTTCAGATGACAGTACTGGTACTGTCACTTGTGATTTACATATTCATATATGCAGTATTTACTGTTTTCTGCAATCTCCTCCTTATTAGATTATAGGCATAGAGTTTTATCCTTATTTTATGCTGATAAAAAGATAACTAGTTATATTAATGGTCAGAAAATTATAATTCAGTTATCACTGCTTGTCCCTGTATTCTGTATGCTTTGTTTCTTTATTCTTGCTTAATTCCTCAAAATAAAGAACAGTGGACATGTGTTAAGTGTTCATTAATGAAAGACAAAAGATTATTAGATGATAGAGAAGAATCTGTGTCTACTTGAACATTTTCCACAACAGTTAACCATCTCACCTCAGCAGCTTCAGTGTTCAAAGTTTGTTGACATTTTTTTTTTCAGGGTCAGGAATGCAGATTTAAGCTAACATTCTAATTTACTTTAAAAACAATATTGAGTGTTTTACTCATAAAAGCTGGCTTCCATTGTTAAGTGTGTTTCACAAAGCACCATCAAACTGTTCTGAAACTCACTGAATGGCCACTTATCAATTTAAATCATCAAATAAGTAGGAAAACTTAGGAGAAAATGCTGAATACAAGAAAAAAGTAAGCATTGTCTTGTATGGTGTTTTCAGAGGTTGTTGGGAAACAATATTACTGGATGGAGCAGGAAGTACAAGGAGAGTGTGATTTCCAAAGAGGTGTATGCAAATGGAGAAGAACAAACAAACAAACAAACAAAAACAAACAAACAAAAACTAATGTTTAATATGTGTATTTCTTACAAAACACAGGAAGCCAAGATTCCTTACCTCCTGAGCAAACTGACCAGTTCAGCTGCACTCCCTTATTCTGAATTGATAATTAGTAATAAAACCAAATTTTTATTTTTATTTGGTTAAAAATACAGGTATGAATGCTTTTTAAAATATAATATTTATATGCTTTGCTATTTATATACTGCATACTTTATATATCACCAACCAGTATAGTAGGTGTAGTTAACTACTCTTTATCTGTGATAAAGACAAACAAATCAAAAAAAAAAAAGTTACAAAGGACAAAAAAAAAAAAAAAAGTTACAGGAAGACTAGAAGAGCCTTCTAGAAGAGTTTGAAAGCCGAAGCAGTAAGCAGATATGCAGATGCATTGATCCCATGATATGGGATTCTAGGATTCTATATGAATGCCTTTTGTCTGTTTCTCTATATAAACATGCATGAAAAATGATTTGGAACACATAGGGTAAACTGCAGTTAGTGTGGGGTTTGTGTCTCAGGAATGGGGTAGGTGAGAAGACCTGGAGTGAAAATGGTTGTGAAATGAATGGTATGAAATGCAAAAATTAATCAAAGTGGAACAAAATATTAAGCGACAACCAAAGCATTTATAATGCATTTAAATGGACATGTTGCTATCCCAGAATGGAACAATATCACTTATTTTACTGATATATTTTAAGTATTGATTTAAGAGTTTGACTTATATAAATACATAAGGAAGAATTTCACACATCACCCTTCTTTTTGGGCAAAAAAAAAAAAATGAAAAAGAACCCCAGAAACCTATTATGTCAAATCTTGTGTTGAAATAAGATAATATAGAGGTAAGAATACATGTCATAGAACTTGGTTTTGAACTTGCAGTAACATTAATCTCCTGAAACTGTTTTCTTCAATGAATTTACTCCTGTGAGTCAAATGATTGAAACAAGCTCTTAAGGAGTTTTGAGATTATTAACAAATTAGATTAAAAAGAAGTCACATACCACAAGTGATACAAAAGGATACATTTTTCCATAGAGCAAGATGAGTTCATAATGCCAAAACTCCAAGAAAAGTTTTCCTTCCCGTCGGTATTAGGTTGAGGGCTAGTTGATTTCAAGTTTTCCTTAAAAGGAAGGAGAGAGAACAAATAAAAAGACTTATTTTATTTTATTATTATTTTTTTAGCATAATTCCCTGTATAAACTAGGACTAAAATTTATTAACCAAGGTGTTTTATTAAAAAGACCAGAAAAAAAATTACAATGAAAATCATATTCTACTTCACTTTTCACTAGGGGATGTTCAAGCTGGATATTAGGAAAAGATTCACAGAATCACAGAATTTCTAGGTTGGCAGAGACCTCAAGATCATCGAGTCCAACCTCTGACCTAACACTAACAGTCCCCACTAAACCATATCCCTAAGCTCTACATCTAAACGTCTTTTAAAGACCTCCAGGGATGGTGACTCCACCACCTCCCTGGGCAGCCCGTTCCAATGTCTAACAACCCCTTCAGTAAAGAAGTTGTTCCTAACATCCAACCTAAAAGTCCCCTGGCACAACTTAAGCCCCCTCAT
Source organism: Heteronetta atricapilla (assembly GCA_011075105.1). Classification (NCBI taxonomy): domain Eukaryota; kingdom Metazoa; phylum Chordata; class Aves; order Anseriformes; family Anatidae; genus Heteronetta; species Heteronetta atricapilla. Next base: position 73,987,340 of record CM021733.1, read on the forward strand.
CCTGTCACCAGGCACGTGGGAGAACAGACCAACCCCCACCTCACTACAGCCTCCTTTGAGGTACCTGTAGAGAGCGATAAGGTCGCCCCTGAGCCTCCTTTTCTCCAGGCTGAACAAGCCTAGCTCCCTCAGCCACTCCTCGTAGGACTTGTTCTCCAGGCTCCACATCAGCTTCGTCGCCCTTCTCTGGACTCGCTCAAGCACCTCCATGTCCTTCTTGTAGCGAGGGGCCCAAAACTGAACACAGTATTCAAGGTGCGGCCTCACCAGAGCCGAGTACAGGGGGACGATCACCTCCCTAGTCCTGCTGGCCACACTGTTTCTTATACAGACCAGGATGCTGTTGGCCTTCTTGGCCACCTGAGCACACTGCTGGCTCATCTTCAGCCGACTATCAACCATCACTCCCAGGTCCTTCTCTGCCTGGCAGCTCTCCAACCACTCATCTCCCAGCCTGTAGCTCTGCTTGGGGTTATTGCGCCCCAGGTGCAGGACCCGGCACTTGGCCTTGTTGAACTTCATGCAGTTGAAGTTCAACTCAGCCCATCGGTGCAGCCTATCCAGATCCTCCTGCAGAGCCTTCCTACCCTCGAGCAGATCGACACACGCACCTAACTTGGTGTCGTCTGCAAACTTACTGAGGGTGCACTCAATGCCCTCATCTAGATCATCAATGAAGATTTTGAAGAGGACCGGCCCCAGCACCGAGCCCTGGGGAATGCCACTAGTGACCGGCCTCCAACTGGATTTGACTCCATTTACCACAACTCTCTGGGCCCGGCCATCCAACCAGCTCTTAACCCAACAAAGCGTATGCCAGTCCAAGCTATGAGCAGCCAGTTTCCTGAGGAGAATGCTGTGGGGAACCATGCCAAAAGCCTTACTGAAGTCAAGGTAGACCACAGGCTTTCCCTCATCCACTATGCATGTCACCTTGTTATAGAAGGAGATGAGGTTTGTCAAGCAGGACCTGCCCTTCATAAACCCATGCTGACTGGGCCTGATTGCCTGCTTGCCCGGCAAGTGGCGCATGATGATGCTCAAGATAATCTGCTCCATGAGCTTCCCTGGCACTGAGGTCAACCTAACAGGCCTATAGTTCCCTGGGTGTACCGTCTGGCCCTTCTTGTAGATGGGCACCACATTTGCTAGCCGCCAGTTGAGTGGGACCTCCCCTGATAGCCAGGACTGCCGATAAATGATGGAAAGTGGTTTGGCCAGCTCTTCCTCCAGTTCTCTCAGTGGATCCCATCCGGCCCCATCGACCTGTGTACATCCAAATGCTGTAGCAGGTTGCCAACCATTTCCTCATAGATTGTGAGGGCCACATTCTACTCCTCATGCCTTTCCACCAGCTCAGGGTACTGGGCTTCCAGAGAACAACCGGCTTTGCTGATACAGAACAACTGTTTTTACTTTGACTGAGGCAAAGAAGGTGTTAAGTACCTCAGCTTTTTCCTCTGGTAACTAAGTTTCCCCCCACATCCAGTAAAGGGTGGAGATTCTCCTTAGTCCTTCTTTTTGTATTGATACATTTATAAAAACATTTTTTGTTGTCTTTAACAGCAGTAGCCATAAAACTGAGCAGATTACTCACTGTAAGACTCTACTCTCACTAGATCTCAGAAATACCCATATGTAAGCACTAAACTGGCTGCTGAAGGTATAAAAATTTATCTCACTTGTGGTATATTAAACTGAAACACTTCATTTTAATTAAAAAGTAGATTTAAGGTCAAATGTAGGACAGAGTAACAAAGAGATCTGTCTTGTTTTAAAAAGTGTTTGAACTGAAGTGTTAAAACCAAAATAAGACATATGTGGAATCTGAAATTAGAAATAACTAAAAGTAAATGACAGATAAATTACAATAGTGGATATCCCATGAGGGCAAAGAAAATACAAAAGAGCAGAGCAGCAGAATTATTTTAAATGGATTTTTAAAAAGTTTTAATTTAAATCCAGAATATATTTTTGAGTCCTTAGAGTAACAAAATGCCTTTTGTTTTTATAAATGACAGCACAGCTCTATCGCTGCTTCCTGAAAATATTAATTGATGATGACACTAAAGGAAACTTTGTAACATATTGTAAAGAACAGCCTATAAGAAGTCTTTTGGCATGTGCTTTTTTGTAGTGACCAGTTTGAAGGGGGCATTCTATCTCCCCATCTATTTGGCTTGGTTTCTATCATTGGTGTTATTATTATTATTATTATTATTATTAAATGTATTAATTTTCTTTTTTTTTTTCTTTTTTTTTTCTTCCTTCCTTCCATGTGACTTAGAACCACAAGATATCCTGAGTTGGAAAGGACCCACAGGAATCACTCCCAGCCTCACACAGGACTACCTAAAAATCATACCATATGTCCAAGAGAATTGTCCAAATGCTTCTTGAACTCCAGCAGGCTTGGTGTCATGACTACTGCCCTGGGGAGCCTCTTCTAGTGCCTGACCACCCTGTAAGTGTTGTTTTCCTAATGTGCAGCCTGAACCTTCCCTTCCACAGCTTCTTGCACTTCCCTTGGGTCTTTTTGCTGGTCACCAGAGAGAAGAGATCAGTGCCTGTCCCTCCACTCTCTGGTGTTGAGTATGTTGATGCATACTCAACTTGCCATCAACCAAAACTCTCAGATCCCTTTCCACAGGACTTCTCTCCAGCCTCTTGTCCCCCTGTCCATACATATATCCAGAATTTCCCCTTACCAGGTACAGTATCTGACAGTTGCTCCTGTTAAACCTCACATCATTGGTAATTTTTCAAGATCTTTCTGCATGGCCCCTCTACCACTGAGCGAGTCAACAGCTCCTCCTCAGTGTCAACTGAAAACTTACTTAGTACACCTTCAAGTCTCACATCCAAGTCATTTATGAAAACATTAAAGAGAAATTCCCTAAAATAGAGGCCTGCAGGATACCAATACTGACTGGCTGCTAGGGTGATATAACTATTGAGCCTTTTAACCCTTAATTACATGACTTAGAGTCTTGTACAATGACAGTATGGTTCTAAGTGAGAGATCTGTATTCTGTGCTTCTTCCATGATGAGTGAATTTGGATTTTCACATTGAAATATTAAAGAACAGAATGATTTAGTTACTAGCCAGAATCATCTCTGCCATTATCCCAGTCCTACGTAAGGAAATTAGACCAGAGATACAGTAAAAGTTACAAAATACTATATAGTGAAAATATACACAGAGGCAGTGAGAACGTAGGATACTCAGCTGTTTCTTTAAGGACTTGGTTTCCAAGAAGAGCATGGACTTTTTTTTGTAATTAATTTTTTTTTTTTTTTGGTAAATTTAAGCCTAATTCAACAAATATCTTTGGGGAAAAGGAGAATGAAGGAAATATTGAGATGTCAAATGTTTATTTTGATATTTTTTTCCATTTTTTCCCCAAATAATTTGTTTTAAAAGATAGATTCATATAATAATAATAACTTTTAAATATATAATGTCTAAGGTTTATAGTGTAAACATTAAGAAAAATTACATTGTCTGCCCAGCTCCTCTAATTGCATTAAGTCTTAAGGCTTTCATTAAGTTATTAAGTAGAAATGAGTTAAAGTTTTATAAAGTGATAAGTTACAGCTGTTTTCTAAAACAGATATATGAATCTTTCTTTTTGAATCATCAGGAAATTTCGAGTTAAATGTTTCTTATTTCTAAGCCACTGGAGACACAAATGTAATACAGAATTAATGCTGAACAGATAACCATGAGAATGGAATGCAATCTGCAACAAAGAATATTTGTAAAAGGTAAGAATTTAAGAAGATATGGTCATGTTTTACAAAATCGTCCTGTTGCAGAGTAGATTTCTGTTAGAGCAAACACCTATAAGTAAAATGTTTATGAAGACAAATAATCTCAGTAATCATTATTTGTAAATACTCAGCTATGAAGTAAGTTGTGTCCAAACCTAAAGTAGAGACTAGCTGAAAGATTATAACCATACTAACTGGAAGATATCTCTGATTGATTAAAAGTTTTGAAGCCTGATTACTGCTTAAGTGTGGCCAGATTAGAATATTGTGACTTGTTTATGTTTATGGTTAATCTTTAAATATTAACCCAGCTGAATCCCTTATTTAAAGATGCTAAATTATTAGTATTGGTGATTTGCTTTTAACTTCGTAGTCCTACACTGTCACTTCAATGCCAAGATACCTGTTTCAAATTCCTACTAGAATAGACTCTTTACTAACAAGGATAACCCTTTATTTGTTATTTACTTACTCCCTTTTCTTTGATCTTTTACACAGCTGATTTTACAGTCATTAAATATATTAGGCAAGACATATATATGGAGTAACTGGGTATGTTGTTTTCCCTTGCTCTACCATGAAATGCTAAAACAAATGTTAAAGTGAACATTTATTTTGCAATCATACTGAAAAGTAAGTTATGGATATCAACTATATTAAGACCAGTAAGAGTTTTAATATAGAATGATAGACTGGCTTATGTTGGAAGGGACCTTAAAGATCATCTAGTTCCAACCCCTGCCCCCAACCCCCCTCCTCTCCTCCCACCCAATATAGGCAGGGACGCCATGCACTAGATCAGGTTGTTCAGCGCCTCATCTAACCTGGCCTTGAACACCTCCAGTCACGGGACATCCACAACCTCTCTGGGCAACCTGTTTCAGTGCCTTACCACTCTCTGTGTGAAAAATTTCCACTTAACCTCTAACCTAAATCTCCCCTCTTTTAGAGTTTAAAATTATTCCCCTTTTTCCTGTCATTATCTGGTTGAGCAAAGAGTTGTTCTCCATCTATTTTATAAGAACATATTTTATAAGTACTGAAAAGCCACACTGAGGTCACCCCAGAGCCATCTCTTCTTTAGGCTGAACATCCCCAGCTCTCTCAGTCTTTCTTTGCAGAAGTGCTCCAGCCCCTTAATCATCTTTGTGGCCCTCCTCTGGACTCGCTCTAACAGCTCCACATCCTTCTTGTGTTGGGGCTCCAGACCTGGACACAGTACTCCAGGTGGGGCCTCACAAGGGCAGAGCAGAGGGGGATAATCACCTCTCTCAACCTGCTGGCCATTCCTCTGTAATGCAGCCCAAGATGCAGTTGGCCCTCTAGGTTTCAAGTATGCACTGCTGGTTTATATCTAGCTTTTCATCCACTAAATCTCTTCCTACAACTTCCTGCATATCTCTTCCTGCAACATTTTTTCAGCTTTAAAATCTACCTTAAAAACTGGTTTTCAAATTGAAACAAAGTCTGGAAAGGAAAAAGATGATAACAAATATTATATCTTTAAATCAGTTTCTCCAAGAACTGTTCAGAAAATAAATAAGATTGTACATCAATTGTTACTTTAGGTTGCACCTAATTTTATCATCTGGCAGTACTCTTTTTATGTTTTGCATTTCTGTAAGCCCACTGACTTTGTTCTCAGAGTACCCAAGTACTTCAAACAAAGTCAATAGAAAAGGGTAAGTGACTTTGGAAGCCTCTGGTAAAGATGATGTTAAGGGGAACAATACTATGCATGTAGATTGAAGAGGAAGATTTTTCAAAGGCATCTTTCTTTCTCTGTCTTCGGGAAGGGCAAGGTGGTGATGTAGGGGGACAGGTTTATAAGGCACCCTAAAAGGTATGTAGAACTTGTGGTTTGAAAAAAAAAATGCTATTGAAGAATGTTACAACTAGTGTGACCTATTTTAGAGTCCACTAATCTTGCTTGTTGATTAAAAATTGGCAGACTGGGCTTCATCTTATACTTTAAGTGATATGAAAGATATACAGAATAAGATCTACAGAATAAAAAAATTGTTTAATTGTTCCAAGGCCTAAAGAGTTTAGGGCAAATCCCAACATTAGTGAGTAGGAAACCATTGTGCAATTAGAAAAATATGATCTGATTGCTATCACAGAAACATGGTGGGATGGATCACATAACTGGAACACTGGAATACAGAGTTATAGAGTCTTCAGAAGAGATAGACAGGAAAGGAGTTGGGGGGGAAGGAAGGGCGGGGGGAGGAGGGGGGGGGGAAAGGGTGCCCTCTACATTAGGGAAGGGATTGCTTGTGAAGAGATGCCTCTCAGAAACAGACATAGACAGGTTGAGAGCTTGTGAGGGAAAGTTAAGGACCACACCAATAAAGAACACCTTTTGGTTGGAGTCTACTACAGGCTGCCCGATCAAGGAATGCCTGTGGATGAGGCCTTCTTGATTCATTTACCACAAGTGTAATGCTCCCACACTCTCATCCTGATGGGGGATTTCAACCACCCAGATGTCTGCTCAAAAAGCAACACAGCAGGCTGTAAGCAATCCAGGAGACTCTGAGAGTGTGTTGAGGATAACTTCCTGCTCCAGGTATTAGACAAACCAACCAAAGGAGGAGCTTTACTTGACTCAGTGGTCAACAGTGCAGAAGAATTCATTAAAGATGTCAAGACTGAAGGCAGTCTTGGGTACGGTGACCAAGCCCTGGTTGAGTTTGTGATCTCAAGGAATATGGATCTGGCAAAGAACAAAGTCAGGACACCAAACTTCTAATGAGCAAACTTTGAGATATTTAAAGACCTAGTGGATGAATGGAATACTGTCCTTAGGGGAAAAAGGAGCTGAACAGAGCTGGCAACTGTGTAAAGATGCTTTCCTTAGAGCAAAAGAGCTCTCCACCACTCTGTGTAAGAAAGCAAGCAGGGAAGGCAGGCAATCAAGATGGCTGAGCAAGGAACAGATGGTCAAATTTAAGTTCAAGAAGGAAATGCACAGGCAGTGGAAGCAGAGACATGGGGCCTGGGAAGAGTACAGGGATGCAGTCTGGATGCGCAAGGATGAAATCAGGAAAGCCAAGGCACAGATGGAACTGAGCTTGGCAAGGGATTACAGGCTGGGAGAAGAACTCATTGGGAGCAGCACTGCAGAGAAGGACTTGGGGGTTCTTGTGGGCAAAAAGCTTGACATGAGCCAGCAGTGAGCACTTGCAGCCCAGAGAGTCAACTGCATCCTGGGCTGCGTTAAGAGAGGAGTGTCCAGCAAGTCAAGGGAGATGATTGTCCCCCTCTACTCTGCTCTTGTGAAGCCCCACCTGGAGTAATGTGTCCAGCTGTAGAGCCCCCAGATGTGAATGTGGAGCTGTTAGAGCGAGTCCAGAGGAGGGCCACAAAGATGACCACCTCTTCTATGGATGATGGGTCACCTCTCCTATGAAGAAAGCCTGAGAGTACTGGGGCTGTTCATCCTACAGGAGAGAAGACTCCAGGGAGATTTTTTGGTGGCCTTTCATTACTTAAATCGGGCTTATAGATGGAGAGTGACTTTTTGCTTGGTTAGACAATGAAAGGACAATGGGTAATTATTTTAACCTAAAAGAGGGGAGATTCAGATTAGATGTTAGAAAGTTAGAAAGTTCTTCAATTAGAGCATGGTGAAACACTGGAACAGGCTGCCCAGAGAAACAGTGGGTGTCACATCCCTGGAGGTGTTCAAGACCATGTTTTTCACAGCTAATTTTCCCTGTCTAATTTTCCCTCCCTTGAGTTGATAGCTATTTCTATTTACATGGATTCTTCTACTAGCTCATGTAATACAGATGTATGTTATGCATCTGACCATCTTTATGATCCACCAGTGTCAAGAAGAAAGAAAGACCATAGCTGCTTATTTGCTTTCTAAAAAGTGAAACCTTTGTAAGAAGAGCATTTTGATTTTAAAATCAAACACTTGGAGGTCTATAGGGCATTAATTCAAAACTCTTGTACATAAACACTATCAATAAGTCTTAATGATGCAGTCATCATTTTTGCCATATAGCCTGTATATTATTCAGTTTTGGGGATAGAGCTACATCAGATATCAGTCTGGGTTACATTGTTTACATAGTAATCCCTCCAAGATCCAAATGGTTGTATTATCACAAAGGAAGTCCCTGAACCCTTCAGAATTGCTAGCATTTAATTCACACAACTTATTCATATTCAGAAACCACAACTGAGCGTTCATCCATCTGCTTGGTGGATGAGTCATAGAAAGTCTTCAGTTGGAAGGGATCCACAATGATCAAGTCCAACTCCATGACGAAGGGAAGGCAGTAGACATAATCTTTCTGGATTTTAGTGAGGCCTTTTATATTGTCCCTCACAGCATCCTTCTGGACAAATTCTCAAATGATAAGATAAACAGGTTCATTCTATGATGGGTGATGAACTTGCACAATTATAGAGTTCAAAGAATTGTTGTGAATGGAACTACAGCTAGCTGGCAGCTGGTCACTAGCAGTGTTCTCCAGGGCTCACTTTTAGGACCAGTTCTGTTCACCATTTTTATCAATGATATAGATGCAGGAGTGGAAAAAATATTCAGCAATTTTGCTGATAATCTTAAACTGTGAGGTTGTATGGGGCTTACATGGCAGGGTTTTGGAAGCTGGGTTCTGCAGAGGTGGCAGGTCTCTGGAGTCTGGATTCTGAGAGATGAGTCAAGAAGCTGCCCCATGTTAGAGTAGAACCAGTCTCAGATGACCCTAAAAGGGATCTGCTACTGGCCACAGCTGACCCAGTGAGTGATAGTGATTGTGTCTCTGCAAAGACATACTTAAGAAAGGAAAAAATGCTATACAATAGCAGCTGGGAGAGAAAAGTGAGGAAATAGCACAAAGCTGTACCAAGGGAGTTTGATCTAACGCTATAAAAGGTTTCCTAGAGAGATGGATGATGCCCCAAGACTGCCAGAGTTCAAGAGATGTTTGGACAATGCCCGCAGTAATATGCTTTGGTTAGCCCTGAAGTGGTCAGGCAGTTGGACGTTGGACTAGAAGATCTTTGAAAGTCCCTTCTAACTGAGATTTTTTTTTTTTTTTTTTTTTTTTTTCTCTGTTCTATTCTATTCTGTTCTGTTATATTCTATTCTAATCATGTAATAATGCAGTGGTATAGAGGTTTCTTCATTCTTTATATAAAGTTCCTCTGCTGTACACTTTGCATACATGCTGAAACACCACTATTTCTCTACATTTCTGAAACTAAAATTGTACCAATTTTAAATAAGTGGGTTAAAACTAGTTTCCTAACTTCCATAGAACCATGAAATTAATTTGAGATGTTATGTGATTAATTGATTAATTTATTAATTTATTTAGTACTGTTTCTGATGTCTAATTACATTTAGTAATGGTTTGCCTATACAATTAATAATTGACAGTTTATATCAGCTCTAATAGGATTAGGTATGCAAGTACTGCACTCCAATTCTTATTATGATTTTGTGATTAAAAGCATGAGCTCTGAGCGCAATTGTGATATAAATTAATATTTTTGCACAATCTGTGATGTCAAGATTCTTTCATTTCCTTACATTAGAAAGCACATATTCATGAGAAATTCGTACAACCAAATTTTTTTTTTTTTTTTTTTTTTTTTTTTTTTAATTTGTTAAACCAGTCCTTGATTTGTTGTTGCTGTGGTTTTAATTAAGTTTATAGGAGGCGATGAAGTAACAGTATCATCTGAGTACCATCTACATGGTAGATTAGGTGGCATTTTCATGATCCCTAATCTGTTCTGAGAACTTTATTATATGTACTACTGCATATGGAAACAAACAGGATACATTCTGTCTGAGTTTACAGTAAATATTTCCCAAACATTTGTTTCATAAATCTTGACTAAGTTTGAGTTACAAAAATGCAAATTTTGCCAGCATTGAATTAATACATATATATATACTTGGTAGAATTCCAGTGACTTCATCCATATAAAAAATTGAATTTGTAAAGTTACTAGCTTTTAATAGATGCTATCCTCTGCCTTATTTTTCTTTGCAGCATATAGAGTTGGACTTGATGATCCTTAAGTGTCCGTTCCAACTCAGGATATTCTATGATTCTATGATTCTATATATGTTAAAAACAGTATTTTATAATACATATTGCTATAATATTTCACAAAACTCTGGCCAAAAAAAAAAAAAAAAAAAAAAAAAAAAAGAGGAAGAGCATTCTAATTATTAATTCTTCCTGTTAAGTACAGCTGTCAGAAATTAAAACCCTGCCTATATATGTTTTTCTAGATGTACACAAATTTTGCATATACTTGCTGTAGACAGGTATTTTGTAGGTATGTATACATGTAACAATAGATTTATGCACACAAGTAGAAAAAGTATTATGTAAAAATCAATTACATGTAGAGCTACAACAATGTATTCTTTCATATAACGGTGTGCATGGAGTCTGACATAAAATCTCTTTTTAAACATTTACTGGTTTCTGTGTAGGAATAGGGTTAGAATTCCTATAGGGAATCTCTCAAAGAGAAATCTATCACTATGCAAATATTTTAAAATTAAAACAGTTATATATTTTTCCTACAAATATTGGTCTTTCTCTCAAAGGAGGACTTTGCTTGGAATAAGTACATGTAGAATAACTTCTGTAAAGTAAGTTGTTTAGTGACGAAAGTTGTTATAATCTAGTGAAGGTGCCTTAATCCTGGATTTGTTTTTAGGTTTGTCCCTGTCTGAAAAATTAGTGCTGTTCATAAATACACATTCCAGTGGGAATCTAAACTGTTTGAAGCACTTAGGAAGTACAGAGGTATTTGTATTTGGTCACAAGTACTGATCATCAAGGAATTGCTCTGAATGGGAGAATACTTTAGAATAAAGAAAAAACAATTAGTAACCTTCATCTTGTTCAGCTATACCTTAATGCAAACAAGCCTGACAGAGGTCTGGTTCATTCACTGTTCAGTTCATACTGATCAATATCAAATAAAACAAGTCTTTCATAACAATTAGTTCCAACTTACTTAGGCAGTAACCTGTTAAAATACATTTTTCTTCATTCACACCTACAGTCAGAATTATATTAGAAGTTAAAGGCTAAAATTCTTGCAAAATTTTTATTGACGAGGTATTGCATTCTGCAGTGTCTCTCTCTCTTTCCCTCTCTCTCTCTTTTTTTTCTTTTTATCCATCTTTTTTTTTTTTTTTTTTTTTTTTTTTCCACTGGTGCTGGTGAAATTAACATCAAGAAGTTATCTTCCTATATTTTTCTATTATTTCTGTTACTGAATAAAATTTAACGATAAGATACAATATGTTGATATGATAGAAGGAAGGGATGACATCCAAAGGGACCTGGACAGGCTTGACAAGTGGGCCTATGTGAACCTAATGAGGTTCAACAAGTATAAATGCAGGGTGCTGCACCTGGTCTGGGGCAATCTCAGATGTGAGTACAGACTGGGAGAAGAACTCATTGGGAGCAGCACTGCAGAGAAGGACTTGGGGGTTCTGATGGATGAAAAGCTCAGCATCAGTTGGCAGTGTGCTCTTGCAGCCCAGAAGACCAACTGCATCCTGGGCTGCATCAACAGAGGAGTGTCCAGCAGGTTGAGGGAGATGATTGTCCCCCTCTACTCTTCCCTTGTGAGGCCCCACCTGGAGTAATGTGTCCAGGTCTGGGGACCCCAGCACAAGAAGGATGTGGAGCTGTTAGAGCGAGTCCAGAGGAGGGCCACAAAGATGATCCAGGGGATGGAGCACCTCAACTATGAATATAGGCAGAGAGAGCTGGGGCTGTTCAGTCTGGAGAAGAAAAGGCTCCAGGGAGACCTCATTGCAGCCTTTCAGTATTTAAAGGAGTCTTATATAAAGGATGGAGAAGGACTCTACTTGGGTAGATAATTGATAGGACAAGGGGAATGGTTTTAAACTAAAAGAGGAGAGATTCAGTTGAGAGGTCAGGAGGAAATTTTTCACTCAGAGGGTGGTAAGGCACTGGCACAGAGAGGCTGTGGATGCCCCATGACTGGAGGTGTTCAAGGCCAGGTTAGATGAGCAACCTGATCTAGTGGGTGAAGTCCCTGCCTATACCAGGGGGGTTGGAACTAGATCATCCTTGAGGTCTTTTCCAACCTGAGCCGTTCAATGATTCTATTATTAACTCTTGGACAGAATGAAAACCATATACATATAAGTTGGTAATATTTTTATGTTTTAGAAAATAACAATTCTGAACATAAAATATGTCTTTATATTATTCTTATGCATAGCTCTGCTAATTATTTATCTTTAACAATGCTGGTACTACAAATTTTATACCACCTGTAGCTTGCAAAAGATATTTCATGCTCTCTTCACATACGAGTTAACTCCTAACTTGCAACCACTCTGACTACTAGTTTCATACTTCATAGACTAAAATCTATATATGGATGCTAACTGTCATGCTCTGCACCTTGACTTTTCTCTGTATTCTCCACTATCTGTAGCATTTATCAAAAGGTCTATAATCAATATGATGCAATGTGAATGTAGCTAAAGCAAGGCTTAAAAATGGAAAACATCAGCTTAGTTCTGGTAAGCCAGATCTTACACTTCTTAGCTGAAACTTTTACACTGAAGTATGTAAATTCTCATTTGCTTAAAACAATGCAAAAGTCTTCAATAACTTATAAGACAAATGGTTTTAGTTCTGTGGAATATTAAGTATCCACATTTGTAGGTGGAAAGGGACAGTGTATGGTACCAATTATCCTCACAAATTTTGTCTAAAATGTATGTGTGTACAGGTGGTATACCTTACAAGTTCTTGTTTCTTGTTTAATAACAATTTCCTTGGCTGTGATTTTAAGAAGCCTCTACTATTAAATCGTTCAATTGACACAGCTTGATGCAGTACCTCATAAAGGAATACATCAACCTGAAGAGCGTAAGATGCATTTTGAAAGCTGTTGTTTGAAATCCTGTATTGTACGCCTGTTGAGGCTGTCATTTTCTTTAAGTCTGCTAGTTGAAGGCAATTGCCCAATGCTTTTAAACTTAGATTTTACACTGTATTTCACACTCCTGTGAGCAGTAACTGCATTCTTCATTGTGCATGTTAAAATTACTTTTATTCCTAAAATGCATAAAACTTTTGGCAGTGTGCTCACTGAGAATCTGACCCCGCTAGAAACTCCTTCATTTAAGTGCTTAATGGTCAACCTTTCTATTTTAGCTGTTTTATTGTCTTTTGTTGTTGTTGTTATTGTTGTTTTTCCTTTTTAATAATTGAAATATTGTACATGCATTTTGTGATATTTGGGTCAAAGTGTGTCCATAAAGGTATCTATCAGAAATTATCTATCAAAAAGTATTTTTCAATTTAGAAGAAAAATGAGACAGATATTCTGTCTATATTTTTGGATTTAACATTTCCCTATATTTCTGCCTGATGAAATGATTCAACACAATTTTATCAGTTAGAATCCATTTGAAAAGGAAATGTTTGTTACTTCTTCCAACATCAGCCTCCTTAAAGTCTGATTCACAATTCAATAAAGACAGGGTTTTTTTTAAGCGAATTAGCCTGTGATAACAAAAACATTTCTTACTGTATGAAATGTTCTGTAGAAAATCAGTATTACAATAAAAATACTTCTTGTTGTAAAAGCTTTTCTTAATAACGTAACAAAACACACTCCAGTGTTAATATCATAGTTGGTTCTCCTTAGCTTAAACAAGAGTCTAAGTTACTTCACAGAATATTAACTACTTTACAGGGTTTGCTATGTCTTACAAACCTACCCTGTTAAAATTAGAAATCAGCTGGAATCATTCAAATCAAGGATCTTGTGGCTTTCTGGACAGGAAAAGAATACGCATGGAAAGAATTTGACCAAGGAAAATTGAGTACATTTTAAAAAATACAAATAAAAAATCAAAGTATCATTTGGCTCTCCAAACACAGTCAGGAAAATATGGAAATAGGAAATAGCTCTCTTTTTCAGAGTTAACAAGCTATATTTTTCAATTAAAAGAAACAAAAAAATCCTTGACCAGTCTTTTTCTGCCAGAACTGTATAGGCAGGTGAATTGTAAGCACTTGTTTCATGTGACCCATCTTTTTTCTTCATGAAGATTTAATGTCAGTGAAAATATTTCAGCTAAAATTTGCCAGATGGATATCTTAAGGGACTTTGATTCCTAAAAAACAATTTCAGAACAATGCATGATTATCTTTGGAAAATTAAAGACGGTACATAAGTTTGAAGACTGCTGAGCAGCAAACACAGTCATTATCTACAAAGGGGAATAAAAGAAGAAGCAGATAAAATGGTTAATTTACCTTAATTTTCTACTTAATTATTGGAACAACAAAAAAAATTGAAGTCCTAGATGCATCCAAATAAAAGAAAGGAAATGAGAAAAACATATAATGGATTCTTTATATATATATATATATATATATATATATATTCTTTATATATATATATATATATTATATATATATATATATATTTATTTTTTTTTTGCCAAGGCGATCGGCTCTGGGGCAGACGCGTTCCGCAGCGGAGTGGGGGATCGGGCCAGGCAGGGCTAATTTTTCTGGCATCGAGCCGACTCGAGGGAGCCACCAGGACCCGGCAGCCCTCGTGAGGGAGGCTGACGAGGCGTAGGTGGAGCCAGCAGCACCCCCTCCCCGGCCATTCAAAAGCAGCCCCTAGGGAGTGCGGCGACCAGGAGCGTGGCAACCAGGGCGGGCAAACAGGCCATGGCGCGTCAGAAGGGCGTGTCGAGGCAGATAGCACGGCAGTTTGAGCAGGAAGGGCGGAGCGCTCTCCCTTGCCCTTACGTAACACCTCCTAACACCTCCTCAAGGACAGCAGGTAGCGAGGTGATAATGGTCTCCACCAGGCACGGTGCTCTCTCCAGGAAGTCTGTACACACCCAGACTGACTACCCGTTAAAAAGTGCAGCGGTTCAGGTCACCGGATGCAGAGAGTGTCTGAGCCTGTTGCTGCCATCGGTGGGAGGCAGAGAAACTGCGTGTGTGAGGTGTGAGCAGGTGGATGACCTGGTCCGCATGGTGGCAGAGCTCCAGGAGGAGGTGGAGAGGTTGAGGAATATCAGGGAGTGTGAGCGGGAGACTGGTGGAGCAACTCCCTGCAGGGCCTCAAGGAGAGGTACAGGGGTGAGACACCCCAAATGGGGGTGGACCCCCTGCCCTGTCACCATCAGGCAGAGGGAGGGGATCTGGGAGTTGAGGAGGAATGGAAAAAGGTTCCTGCTCGACATCGCAGGCGATGCCCTCCCCTTCAGGCCCCACCTTCCCAGGTGCCCTTACATAACAGGTTTGAGGCCCTGGAGACTGAGAGACCGGTGGGTGAGGAAGAGGTAGCAAATGTACCCAGGAGGATGCCTAGGGTGAGGAGGTCGACTCCACGCCTCAGGACTGCCTCCACCAAGAAAGACAGAAGGGTGATTGCTGTGGGAGACTCTCTCCTCAGGGGAACAGAGGGCCCTATTTGTCGGCCTGACCCTACCCGTAGGGAAGTCTGCTGCCTCCCTGGGGCCAGGGTCAGGGACGTTGCCAGGAAGCTTCCCAACCTGGTTCGCCCCTCTGACTATTATCCTCTTTTGATAGTCCAGGAGGTAGTGATGACATTGAAGAGAGAAGCTTGAGGGCTATTAAACGAGACTTTAGGGGACTGGGACGGTTAGTGGATGAAGCGGGAGTGCAGGTGGTGTTTATGTCCATCCCTACAGTGGCAGGGAGGGGTACAGAGAGGACACGGAAAGCCCACCTGTTAAACACATGGCTCAGGGGCTGGTGCCAACACAGAAATCTTGGGTTTTTCGACCATGGGGCACTTTACTCGACACCAGGCCTGATGGGCGCAGACGGGTCCCTATCTTTTAGGGGAAAATGGATCCTGGGCCAGGAGCTGGTAGGGCTCATTGAGAGGGCTTTAAACTAGGTAAGAAGTGGGATGGGGCTGAAGCAAGGATTGTTGGAGCTGTGCCAGGAGGAACGATAGCAAGGCCGGGGGATAAGGCAATGGCCCAGCTGAAGTGCATCTACACCAATGCACGCAGCATGGGTAACAAACAGGAGGAGCTGGAAGCCATCGTGCAGCGGGCAGGCTACGACTTGGTTGCCATCACGGAGATGTGCTGGGACCACTCTCATGACTGGAGTGCTGCGATGCCTGGCTATAAACTCTTCAGAAGGGACAGACAGCACAGAAGGGGTGGTGATGTGGCTCTCTATATTAGAGAGTCTTTCGATGTTGTAGAACTCGAGGCTGGGAATGACAAGGTCAAGTCCCTTTGGGTTAGGATCGGCGGGGCCAACAAGGCTAGCGTCCTGGTCGGGGTCTGTTACAGACCGCCAAACCAGGACGAAGAGATGGATGAGGAGTTCTACAGGTAGCTGACAGAAGTTGCGAAATCATCAACGCTGGTTCTCGTGGGGGACTACAACTTCCCTGACATATCCTGGAAGCACAACACAGCCCAGAGAAAGCAGTCTAGGAGGTTTCTGGAGAGCGTGGAAGATAACTTCCTGACGCAGCTGGTTAGTGAGCCTACCAGGGGTGGTGCCCCGCTAGACCTTCTCTTCACAAACAGAGAAGGACTGGTGGAGGATGTGATTGTCGGGAGCTGTCTTGGGCAAAGTGACCATGAAATGGTGAAGTTCTCTATTCTTGGCAAGGCCAGGAAGGGGACCAGTAAAACCACTGTATTGGACTTTCGGAGGGCTGACTTTGTGCTGCTGAGGACACTGGTTGGTAGAGTCCCTTGGGAGGTGGTTCTGAAGGGCAGAGGAGTCCAGGAAGGCTGGGCGCTCTTCAAGAGGGTATCTTAATGGCACAGGAACGGTCTGTCCCCACGTGCCCAAAGACAAGCCGACGTGGACCAAGACCGGCCTGGCTCAACAGAGAGTTGCAGCTTGAGCTTAGGAGAAAAAAGAGGGTTTATTATCTTTGGAAAAAAAGGGCAGGCCACTGAGGAGGACTATAAGGATGTTATGAATCTGTGAAGGGACAAAATTAGAAAAGCCAAAGCTCATCTGGAGCTCAATCTGGCTACTGCCGTTAAAGATAACAAAAAATGTTTTTATAAATACATCAACACAAAAAGAAGGACTAAGGAGAATCTCCATCCTTTACTGGATGCAGGGGGAAACTTAGTTACAAGAGATGAGGAAAAGGTGGAGGTGCTTAATGCCTTCTTCGCCTCAGTCTTTAGCAGCAATACCGGTTGTTCTCTGGATACCCGGTACCCTGAACTGGTGGAAGGGGATGGGGAGAGAGATATGGCCCTCACTATCCATGAAGAAATGGTTGGTGAGCTGGTACGGCACTTGGATGTGCACAAGTCGATGGGGCCGGATGGGATCCACCCAAGAGTACTGAAAGAACTGGCAGAGGTGCTGGCCAAGCCACTTACAATCATTTATCAACAGTCCTGGCTATCGGGGGAGGTCCCAGTTGACTGGCGGCTAGCTAATGTGACGCCCGTCTACAAGAAGGGCCGGAGGGCAGACCCGTGAAACTACAGGCCTGTCAGTTTGACCTCAGTGCCAGGGAAGCTCATGGAGCAGATTATCTTGAGAGTCATCACGCAACACTTGCAGGGCAAGCAGGCAATCGGCCCAGTCAGCATGGGTTTATGAAAGGCAGGCCCTGCTTGACGAACCTGATCTCCTTCTATGACAAAGTGACGCACTGGGTGGATGAGGGAAAGGCTGTGGATGTGGTCTACCTTGACTTCAGCAAGGCTTTTGGCATGGTTCCCCACAGCATTCTCCTCAGGAAACTGGCTGCCATTGGCTTGGACTGTCGCACGCTTTGTTGGGTTAGAAACTGGCTGGATAGCCGGGCCCAAAGAGTCATGGTAAATGGAGTCAAATCCAGTTGGAGGCCGGTCACTAGTGGCATTCCCCAGGGCTCGGTGCTGGGGCAGGTCCTCTTCAAAATCTTCATTGATGATCTAGATGAGGGCATTGAGTGCACCCTCAGTAAGTTTGCAGACGACACCAAGTTAGGTGCGTGTGTCGATCTGCTCGAGGGTAGGAAGGCTCTGCAGGAGGATCTGGATAGGCTGTACCGATGGGCTGAGGTCAACTGCATGAAGTTCAACAAGGCCAAGTGCCGGGTCCTGCACCTGGGGCGCAATAACCCCAAGCAGAGCTACAGGCTGGGAGATGAGTGGTTGGAGAGCTGCCAGGCAGAGAAGGACCTGGGAGTGATGGTTGATAGTCGGCTGAAGATGAGCCAGCAGTGTGCTCAGGTGGCCAAGAAGGCCAACAGCATCCTGGCATGTATAAGAAACAGTGTGGCCAGCAGGGCTGGGGAGGTGATTGTCCCCCTGTACTCAGCTCTGGTGAGGCCGCACCTCGAGTACTGTGTTCAGTTTTGGGCCCCTCGCTACAAGAAGGACATGGAGGTGCTTGAGCGAGTCCAGAGAAGGGCTACGAAGCTGGTGAGGGGTCTGGAGAACAAGTCCTATGAGGAGCGGCTGAGGGAGCTGGGCTTGTTCAGCCTGGAGAAAAGGAGGCTCAGGGGTGACCTTATCGCTCTCTACAGGTACCTCAAGGGAGGCTGTAGTGAGGTGGGGGTTGGTCTGTTCTCCCACGTACCTGGTGGCAGGACAAGGGGGAATGGGCTTAAGTTGTGCCATGGGAGTTTTAGGGTGGATATTAGGAAGAACTTCTTTACTGAAAGGGTTGTTAGGCAATGGAACAGGCTGCCCAGGGAGGTGGTGGAGTCACCATCCCTGGAGGTCTTTAAAAGACGTTTAGATGTAGAGCTTAGCGATATGGTTTAATGGGGACTGTTAGTGTTAGGTTAGAGGTTGGAGTTGATGATCTTGAGGTCTCTTCCAACCTAGAAATTCTGTGATTCTGTGATATATATATATGTATTTATTTATTTTGAAATCAGGGAGAAGAAACAGGTACTGCATAAAATTACATACTGGTGGTACAAACCTATCCAGGGGATAGGAGGTAAAACACTATCCAGAAAATAGCTCTGGTTTTGGGCTTGCATTTCTGTCAGCTCCCTAAGTGACTATCTGATTTCAAACAGAATTCAGTGTTTTTAGTAATTACTTTTAAGTGCAGAAGTTGTTTTTGTGCATAATAGTAAGGTGGGAAAGGATATTTAATGTTTTGAGGAAACCTATTTTGGAGAAATTACTTCAGAAAAGTAGGTTAGTATTAAAAAGTCAAGTGTCAAAAATACTTGGAAAGAAATAATAAATGGTACCTCTGCAGCTTAGAGATGTAGTATTGCTAGATACCAGTATTTTAGAACAAGATTTCAGTGCTATATTTCTGAATATGGATAAGTGGTACCTTGTTGCAAAAATATGTTATCATCTTGAAACATTGTCTAAATACCAACAGTTGAATTCAATTCACCAATTATTAAATGTCTTCAGTGATTGTATGTATATTTACAAAAGCAATCTCAGGGTCCTTTAGCCTTCATAGGCTTCCTCAGAGACAGGTGAGCTTCCGCCAAGACAGGTGAGCTGAATCAGTCTATGAAAATGATTACTTCTTTTCATTAACTACAAAGGGCAAGTAAGGCAACCAGCTTGGATTCAGATGATTTTATTTCAGATGTCATATATTCCTTTCTTCATGTTTAAGGTGTGAAACAATCCAGAGGTCATTTGTATGATAATTGC
This sequence comes from Heteronetta atricapilla, assembly GCA_011075105.1. Taxonomy (NCBI): domain Eukaryota; kingdom Metazoa; phylum Chordata; class Aves; order Anseriformes; family Anatidae; genus Heteronetta; species Heteronetta atricapilla. The sequence goes on from CM021733.1 coordinate 74,006,788, forward strand.
TTGATATTAGGAGAATGTCCAAAAGACAGAAGCAAGTATTATGAGATGCCCAGAAAACATGACCTACAAGTAAACATTGGAACAATTGCCACCATTTGCTCTACCAAAGAGGAGAAAATGATAATAGCCTTTACAAACATAATAGGCTACTTTAACAGGAGAATAACATATTTTCAACATAGGTGAACAGGGCAAGAGTTATTAGTTTTGAATTAAAATAGACAAGAAGAAAAACTAGTGGTCAAGAGAATAATAAAATACTGGAACCGAGAGGTGGGGAAAAGGTGGAATTTTCAGAAAGGTGGATTTTTATTTATTTATTTATTTTTATTTAAAAAAAAAAAAAAACTCATCTCTCTGATACAAAGTGTGCCAAAAATAACATATTGGAGGCAGATAGATTAGGATAGATTAGATATCTTTTTTAGATCCTGTGCAGTCATTTTTTTTTAAGTTTTCCAAAACTGCAACCATTATCTAATGCTGGTGTGGATAGTGAAGGGTTGATATCTGATTTGTGCCTCTGAAACCTGACTTCTGCCTCTGTTCTTGAAGGGACAACAGTCAAGTAGCCTGTTATGTCAGTTTTTATTAACAGACTAGCATGTTACATATGTGGAGGAAAAAATACTTGTAGGAGAAACTCTTCTAATTGTTTACAGCATATTTTGACTGATACCACAAAATAAAAATAAAAAAAAAAAAGATCAAGTTAAATAATCTAAAATAAGAATATATTTTTTACAGAAGACCCATTTCATATTACTATAGATGGGTCTAAACAGGAGATGATACAGTTTTATACACAAAAGATAACTGCCTAGACTAGCAATACAGTACTTATTTGTGATTTTCTTTACCGAATGCCAGCTAGTGAAATAAAAATAAGAAGGCTAAAAAAAAGAGTTTTGAAAACATTTTGTTCTTACACAGTAAGTTGGATAGGCAGCAAATGAGGCCAAAAGGGCCAAATAATTGAAAAAGAGGCTGCTGTTGTAGGATAAACAAGGCTAAAATTGGAAAGCACCTGGGATGCCATTATTATAATATCATTAAGTTTGAAATTGCTGATGAGGTTCTGTAGAGAGGTCAGCAAACACAAAGATATTGCACTTTAAGAAAAGCTGACTTGGAGGAAATGTGAAACAGGTTGAATAAAAATGGCTGAAATTCAATAATTTATGAAAAATCAAGAGTGGAAAATGTAGAATCTATTCTTGGTATCTTACATTGGGGGGAAGGGGGAAAAGAGAAAGCCAAGTAAGCATAAATATATACATAAAGTTATAAGAGCAGCAAAAACAATGTGGCCAAAGAAGGAGGTTTATCCCTGTGTGACTTAGAACTGCACAGGAGATAAAGAAATTACAGAAAATGAAGAGGGGCTATAAAAGTTTTAATAATAGTGAAACAAAAATAAAGCAAGAAAAAGTTACAAATGCAAACTTCAGGACACAATTAGAAGATATCTAAATTGTTCTTTAAGCAGGCAAGTACAAATTGTAGTCTCATTCAAATTAATGTAAAGACAGAATAATGTTTCTGAAGTCACTGAGCTCACTCCAAATTTACATCAGACAGTAGGAGAACTAAAATGGGTCTTGTATGTTATACACAGCCAATTACCATTTTAATTAGGGCCAGAGATATTTAAGAGCTCACTTTTTATGAAGCTCTAACAGATCAGTTATCCTGCGTAATTATTATTGCTGATTTTTCAGCACAATGGCTAAAACCAGAGATTATACTGTAATTGAATTGTTCATGTATTTCTTACTTTTATCTCTTTTTTTCTTCTTTCTTTATTTTATTTTACTTTATTTTATTTTATTTTACCTTGGAAGGAAGAGAAAACGAGTCACTGTTTATGGCAGATAACATATGAAAAGGACTTCAATCCCACAGTCCTATCTGAAGTATCCAGCATTTATGTCAAGGTCTGTTATAGATTTGATTTGGTATCTTGCTATCTATCTAGCTGAGATTTAGGCTGAGATTTATGGCCTTTCTATTGTAGAATTAAGATGGAACTGAAATATACAATCACAGAAACAGCAGACAAAAATGATTTTAAAACAGTATTTTTTTTTTTTTTTTTAAAAAAAAGAAAGAAACAGTAATAAGAATATGTCTGACTCAGCCCTTCATCCTTCAATGGTTACAAAAAGAAGTGAATATGAACCTGATACTAGAATTGTTGGGATTTTGAAATAAGGCTGCAAAAACAAACAGGATATATATATATATAAGAATATATATTTATATAGAAAATATAAATTTATATATTATATATATAAGAATACATATTAAAGAATATATGTATATGTTCTTTAATTTTCACAGATTTCAGAAAAAAATGTGGCATCCGGAGGGGAAAACATGACTGATGATGTCTTAAATTAACTTTTCTTCTTACAGTGGATAAGTGTTTGTTGCTCCCTTGCCTCACAGAGAATGAATGTATCTGTTCAGCTTGGTTGACCCCAAGCCTCTCACAGACAGCATGTATCTAATTCAATATCTTTGAGAATTAAAGATGTTATATTTAAAATAAAAATAAAAATGTTTATTATTTATAAAAATGTTTCATCATCTGAGGGAAAAAAAAAAATGAATTACTACAGAAAATTTGCAGTTGATCATATAAGATTGAATATAGATTTTCATTCAGTGTGTGTGTGTGTGTGTGAGAGAGAGAGAGAGAGAGAGAGAGAGAGAGAGAAGAAGATAAGGTCATAAGGTTGTTGTCATGTCCTGTTGATGATCAACCATGTTATGGTTGATCCCTGCTATATTCTCAGTTCAGTAGGTAGCATTAGTGTTTATTTAGATGAATCTATGCTTACTTGCTATTACTGATGCTATCAGCTTGCCTGATGACTTTGACTGTCATGAAAATGTAAGAGCCATTCAATAGACTACAGATATGTCTCTGGACATTTTGAAATATTGTCTGGAAGACAACTTGAATTTATGTATGTTTAACTGTACATATGTATGCAAGCATTCCCTTTTTTGTGTTATTATTTCTTTCTATAGCATCTTTTTATATCAGCTCTAGCTGATTCAAAGAGTGTGCAGTTGAATATAATGATAATGGAAATTTCTATCACAAAGGTACATTTTTCCATTACTTATCTTAGCTTCTTTTTAAAGAATAATGTCCTTTCACTGATTAAACAAAAATAAATAAACAAGTAAATAAATAAATAAGATGCTGAGTAAACTATTATTGGCATTTTTTGCATAATTTTTTAACCTAAACTTGGAAGCCTACCTTTCTTAGGAAGCAGAGTTATTGAGGAAGCATGGTTATTTACAAAGACTGTCCAAACTCTGTTCACACTGTCAACATTTTTTTCAAAATATTTAAATAAGAATAAGGCTAATACGGGAAAAAAAATAAGTGATATTTTCAGGACCACTCAGGAGGACTACAAAATTGTCATGAGGCTGTGCAGGGAAAAAATTAGAAAGGGCAAAGCCCAAGTGGAGCTCAATCTGGCAATTACTGTTAAAGACAATAAAAATGTTTTTATTAATGCATAAACAAAAAAAGGAGGACTTAGGAGAATCTTCATCCTTTATTGGATATGGGGGGAAACACAGGGACATGAGATGAGGAAAAGTCTGAGGTTCTTAGCACCTTGTTTGTTTCAGTCTTTAGCAGTGAGACCAGTTGTTCCCTGGGTACTCAGCTCCCTGAGCTCGTAGATATGGACAGGGTGCAGAATGAAACCCTCATAAACCATGGGGAAATGGTTAGTAAACCACTTAGACGTGCAAATTTAAGGGTCCAGATGGGATCCACCTGAGGGTACTGAGGGAGCTGGTGGAAGTTCTCACCAAGCTGTTTTTCATCATATATCAGTAGTCCTGGCTATCAAGGGAGGTCCCAGTCAATGAGAGGCTAGCAAATGTGATGCCAATCTACAAGAAAGGACAGAAGAAGGATCTGGGGAAAAAAAACGCTTGTCAGTCTGACCTCAGTGAGGGGAAAGCTCATTAACGTGAGTGCCATCATGTAGCACTTACAGGACAAGTAGATGATCAGGCCCAGTCAGCATGGTTTTATGAGAGGCAGGTCCTGCTTGACTAACCTGATCTTCTACAACAAGGTGACACACTCAGTGGACAAGCAAAAAGGTGTATATGCATTCTACCTAGACTTCATTAAGGCTTTTGACATTTCCCACAGTATTCTTCTGAAGAAGTTGGCTGTTTAAGGCTTGGGTGGGTATATACTTCATTTGGTTAAAAACTGTCTGGGTGGCCAGGCCCAACGTGTCGTGGTAAATAGCACTAAAAATAGTTGGAGGCCAGTGGTGTCACCCAGGGCTTTCTCTTCAATATCTTAATCAACGATCTGGATGAGTGCACCCTCAATATGTTTGCAGACTCCCCAAGTACAGTAGGGATGTTGATCTGCTCTACAGGAAGGTAGGAAGTCTCTACAGAGGGATCTGGATAGGCTAGACTAATGGGCCAAGGCCAAGTGTATGGAGTTCAACATGGTTAAGTGCTTAGTCCTGCACCCTCCACTTGGGTTACAACCCCATGCAATGCTACAGGCTGGGGCCTGTATTTCCAGTACACACTAAGTGCAATTTAAAAATTCAAATTTGGTTAAAAGTAGAAGCATTTCAGGTAAAACACCTGTGTCCAGTCTTAGGAGTTAGTATACTCTATTGCTTTCTTTAAATTGTACTTATTTTACTTTTATTTCATGAGCCTGTTCTTTTTATTCAGAATTACTTTCCTTTGGATTTTCATTTCCTTATCTAACAAGTTCCCTAAGAAAACATGAAGCCAGTGAATTTATGAGTTGGAAGTTACATGAATTGCTACTTCAGATTTTTAAAGGGATTATCAAATGATAGCAAGAGAATGTTAGGTTGAAATATATTAAAATAATTCTGGCAAATATATTGTTTTAGTCTTAATCTTCTTTAGTATGCTTATGTTTCTCATTTCTTTGTCCTCACTTGCTTATAGATTACTTCTTACCCTTAGTTTATTTTCTTCTTTTGCCATCTGTTTTTTTTGTGTTGTTTCTTTAAAAAGTACTTTATCACCCTGGAAACTCAAGTATTGTAATGCCTTGGGCATCTATAATACAAGTTTCAGCATATTTCATGCTTATTTCTCTCTACTTAAAGAATATCAGTTAGCAAAGATGCTTGTCTCATTCTTTTATGGATAGCTATACTATGACCCTCAGCAAGAAGATGATGATTATGAGCATATGGTAAAACAATTTAATATCTTACTCATTACAAAGTCTTTCTTATTACAGCTGTGATTAAGTCCTGTTGGATGATCAGATCAAACTGCGTAATACTTTCTAACTGAAGGTAAGAAAGTAGATAAATTACATATGTCCTTGAGGGAGCATAGCTGGGGTAAATTTTATTCATATAATTCAACTTACAGTCTTTACCCACCTTTCCACCTTTTCTTTGTATTGCCTACAAGGGTAAAAGAAAAAGAAGCATGTTTTTTGGAATTAAACATTTAAGGAATTATGTGAGTTAGAATATTTTCTATTTACATTCACATGAAATTAGGTAAAATAATAATAATAATAATAATAATAATAATAATAATAATAATAATATAAGCCCTGGTATTTTATGTTCATGTGTTAGAAAGATGACAATGCAGTGTGTGGAACAAATATACCCCAGAGAGCAATAGAATCTGGATTATTTTATTATTATTTTTATTTCATATATTTGTCTACATGAATCTTTCCAGCAAAGCTTTACCTTCAGGGCTCCAGTTTTTAGTACAATAAATTAGTAGCACTTTCTAACCTCTATGCACATTTAGGTATTTGTATATGCAGAATGCTATGTCAGTGTTAGATGTTAAAACAAAATTTTGTTTTGGTGCAATATCATGGAGGATGATTATTTTACTGCACCTGAAGTAATTAATATTTTTGTAGCCTGAGGACTGGAAGAATAATTCATCATTAAGTTATTAGTGGATATGGCATGCTGTGTAAGGTACTTAATTTCTTTATCCATGCAAATTGTGAATGTACTATAGAAAAAAAAAAAAAAAAAAAAAGTATGAAGGAGGTTGAAAGGAGGCTCATGTCAAGTGTAGGGACATAAATGCATGTAACCAGGGAAACAGACAGGATGAACTAGAACTCCTTGTGCAGTTGCTGATCCACGGTACTGTTGGAATAACTGTCATACCTAACATGGTAGGACAACATGCACAGCTCGAGTGCTGCTCCATCCAGTTAGATGGGTAGGAAAGAGAAGCTGGGAATTTTCCCTCTATGCTCAGTGTGAGATGTTGTGTGGGATATATAAAAGGCTGGGTAAGAACTTGTGGGTCAGGATCAGACAAAATGCCTATAAAGGAACTCAAGAAACCTGGCAGATCTTTCATCCAAGTTCATTAAAAGTTCATCCCTGTATTCAGGAAAATAAGAAACAAATCAGGAGACAGATTTGGCTAAGTGGGGAACAGTGTTTATGTACATGCACTTGAGGCAGGACTCCTTTCAACCTCTTTTATTGGTTTATTGTTTGTTTGATTGATTGTTTGTTTTATTTGGCAAGGCTAGCCAGGATTGTTTAGGGTGTATCTTCTTTATTTTTCAACATTGACATCAGAAGTGCTGATTCTGTCAATGGTTCCTCATCCCACTTATTAATGGAAATTAAAGAGATGCAGAGAGCTTAGTCTCTTAAAACAAGAAAGTTCATTTTTTTTAATAGCCTTTGCAACTTCAGAAAACAGTACTGAGAAGGAGGGGAATAAATTAAGATCTATAATTTGTATGATAAAATTCATTGTCTTAATGAGTCACATTCCTCTGTTCATAAACCCTACCATGTTAGACAAATCGATTGCAAGGAAAACATTTATTCCTTGACAGCCTGGTTAAGTTCTGTAGTCATATTATTTTGTGTTACACTGCACATGCACTAATGTCTGTTGTTATCAATTGTTGTTATTAATAGTCTTTCTACATCAGGAACCCAAGTAATTTACAGAATCAAAAGTTAATTGTAGATTTAAATTGTTTTGTTGTTATTGTTGGTTTTTGTTGTTGTTTTGGTGTTTTTTGTGCTTTTTTGTTGTTGTTGTTGTTTTTTGGGGGGCAGGGTGGAGTTCTTTGTTGTTTTTGTGTGTGTTTGTGTGATCAAATTCTGACCATCAAAAGAAAGAAAGCAAAAGCAAGTTTTCACTTAAAAGTAGCTTAGGCATCTAATGCAGAAGAAACTTGTGTTATGTTAAAAGTACTTCAAATCTTCCCTACACATATACAGCATCTCAGCTATACAGCTACTCCAGAGATTTCAACTAGTATTACAGCAGTTAAGCTCATCTAGCAATACTGAAACTTTAAGATTTTTTATTTAAATGCATATGGATTGTAAATAAGTGAAAGACATTACAGAAGACACAGGTTGAATGTATATATTGTTATTTGTGCCACTTCGCTGACATGCATGGATGCATGAGTTTGCTTTCATTCCTTGAGGGACTGTTCAGAAATTGGATTGCTGGCTAATTCTCTACATGGCCCCAGTTACCTAGGAGTTTGGAGTATCTTCTAATAATTTGAAGATGAGTTTCACAGTAAATCTTGAAAAGTACCACCTGGCTCATTTTTTTATTATTATTATTTTATTTTTATGTTTAACAGTATCTCAAGAAGCTGAAAAAGATAAACAAAAAGTCAAGAATTAGAGAAAGAAGAATCCACTATACAATTATTGCATACACCTTGTTGCAGAATTATTCTAAAAGGGTATTTATTGCATACACCTTGTTGCAGAATTATTCTAAAAGGGTATTTTAGCCATTAACTGTTAAATGTGTAGCTATGACTGTGGGCTGCAGTTCCTGGTTGTTGTTAAACCACAACACCACATCAAACTCAACATGTATGAATCAGAGCTCAACAACAGGAACAAAAATTGTACTTTTTACCCTCTATCTACCAACTCATCAATAGATAAATAAATACATCCATCCATACATATATCATGAAAACAAACAAAATCTCAGCAACATCAAGCTAAGTCATCACTGAAATTGTAGGGTTTCTAGTTTCTCACTATTTAATTTAATGACTTTAGTTTTTCAGCTTTAATAGTTGCCAAATCAGGTCCAAGACATCTGAAGACAGACATTAGCCTATCTTCCTGAATATCTTAGCCCTGAACTCCACAGCACCATTTGTCTTGTCCTAAGGGACAAGTAAGAATCTATCAACCTTCTTGCTCCCTTTTTTCTCCGTTACTTCCATTATAAGACTTAAGTGAAGAATTAATAAAGTTCTCACTGGAGTTAAGCAGAACACCCTTACATGCTACTCTGAGTGTATGTATTTTTCTACCAACTACTTCTTCTGAGGCCACACTTTATATTATGTGTGCATATTCATTGCACACATATTCTTTTGCAAACAGTTCAGGTTTAATGTTCTGATTCTGAGAAAAATGTGGTTCCTGAGAAATAACAATATACCCAGAACTCATTCTTGTTTACCCCCACTGGTTCCCTGTTATCCAACAATTTAATATTTCCTTTCCTTCTTCCAGAATATGAAAAAAATGAGTGAAGTTGTAGCAAAACTAACACAATATGAAGAATAGAGGATCATAGAAATGAAATACTCTGTAGTGAAATATACACACTGCTACTCACTAACCTTTTGTTGCTGCTTCCTTCAGTTCTTATTAAAATTGCCTGATAGAAAATTCATCTATTTAAAATGTAACTTTATAAAGCATTTTCTGAAGCAGATCAAATCCTCAGCTGGTGTAAATCAAAGTGGCTCCCTTCACTTCAGCTGAACTTCTAAACAAACGTTTGTAAGGTGACTTCTCTTGCGAAGTGTCTATGAATATTTCAGAATACAGAGTATGCTGTGTTTTTATATGAACAGAAATTGTATGTAATACAAATGTATTTTCAGTAGCAGGCTTGAATTCTCCAACATACAAAGGAAAAAAAAAAATGTTTGTAGATGTATTTTAGTAATATTGTGCTTATTCTTAATTCATGATGTTAGTTATCAAATGGTCTCAAAGTGTATCTCCTTTTATTTTGAATTTCCAGATTAAGCAGGGTTTTTACCACAAAATTTATTCTTGCTAACATAGTATTACACACAAGGTCATATGAGTTCATCTAATTTTAATATCAATTAAAATAGTTCATAAATGACATTCTGTGGGCAGAATGACATTCAGAATGACATTCTGAGGGGCAGAGAGTGACCATGAGGGAGTGGTAGAGACAAATCACAGAATCACAGAATCATCTAGGTTGGAAGAGACCTCCAAGTTCACTGAGTCCAACCTCTGACCTAACACTAACAAGTCCTCCACTAAACCATATCACTAAGCTCTACATCTAAACGTCTAAACATCTTTTAAAGACCTCCAGGGATGGTGACTTGACCTATTCCAGTGACTAACAACCCTTTCAGTAAAGAAGTTATTCCTAATATCCAACCTAAACCTCCACTGGTGCAACTTTAGCCCATTCCCCCTCGTCCTGTCACCAGGCACGTGGGAGAATAGACCAATCCCCACCTTGCTACAGACTCCTTTAAGGTACCTGTAGGGTGCGATAAGGTCACCCCTGAGCCTCCTCTTCTCCAGACTGAACAATCCTAGCTCCCTCAGCCACTCCTCATAAGACTTGTTCTCTAGACCCCTCACCAGCTTCGTAGCCTGGACTCGCTCAAGCACCTCCATGTCCTTCTTATAGCGAGGTGCTCAAAATTGAACACAGTACTCGAAGTACGGCCTCATCAGAACCAAGTACAGGGGGACAATCATTTCACTTATGGACTGACTACAGTCCCTGTTCCCTGTCCCCCTGTGCCACTCGGGGGGAGGACATAGAAGAAGGCTGATGGGGGAAAAGGTGTTTTTGGTTTACATTAATTTCTCACTGTTCTAGTCTGCTAGTTATAGGCAATAAATTATATTAATCTCTCTATGCTGAGTCTGTTTTGCCCATGACAATAACTGATGAGTGATCTCCCTGTCCTTATCTCAACCCTTTTCATCATATTTTCTCCCCTTTTCTCTTTGAGGAGGGGCAGTGAGAGGAGTTGTGGTGGAGTTTAGCTGCCCAGCAGGGTAAAACCACCACACAGACAATGGCCTAAAAAGAGATGTTTCTTTGCTCTCCATCTAAACTCTCTGAGTCAGAAGCCACCCATGGGTTTACATTATCTCAGGATACACAGACCCAGTTTCAGCTGGACTTGGTAATTTTTGACAACAGAATTCTGGGTGCTTTCTGTCCACACTATATGAATATAGTTCTATCTAAACATAATCTTTTACACAATTCCTAAATAGCAGTTTGTCAAGGAAAAATACAGGCATTTTATTTTAGATGAGAGAATTTCTATTTTGAATTAAATATTCAGTGTCCACAAAGTGTGTTTGAAAGCCATGTATTAATGTATTGGCTAACATTAGTTCCTGCTGAAATAACTAGTTATAGATGCAGTTCTTGTCTTGTTATTGTCCATGTGTCTGAATTGCTACAACACACATTACATCTGAAGACCACTTGAAAAATTCATGGAGTGAGCAAATGGTTGCTTGCTTGTTGAGAAGCACAATGACACATTCACTATTATCTGCAGTCATTTGCCATTTCATTCTAATACAAAGTCAAAGTGTTAACCTTAAAATAGAATCTCACTAAAAGTTCTGAATGTCTTGTGTAATTTTACAGCAGCTACAGTCAGGTAAAAGTCACAGAAATCATCAATGTCCTTCACTTATTTTCCAGGTTCCTTATGCTAAAATAGTAGTAGATTTTCCTGGGGTGTCACATTCAGCAAAATAATTTTTATTTTGTTTTGTTTCACTTAAAAAAAAAAATCAAAATGGAGGGGAAGCAATATAATAAACTGAAAACACATTTTCAAAAAATCTGTAATGCATACAATACTGATATATTTACATACATATATTTACAATGTAAATATCAGAACTTCATTTAATTTCCTTTTTATTTTTTATCTTACTTGTCAAAATTTATTTAAGTTGTCAAAAGCAGTGATTGAAGATATACCAACAAATACAATTAAAACACACTGTATTTATCTATATGGATGTTAAACTATTTAGGTATCCTCATTAACAGTATGTACTTCAAAATGGGCAAGAAAGAAATACTACATAAAGGCATAACAAAAGATAAATCCTAAGATTGTGACTTATACTTAAGAGCCAAAAGGGACAAAAAAGTGTGGAAACAAAAGAAATAAACCCAAAAGTTATATATATATATTTGCTTTAATCTGCCAAATTTTGAAAGTCCAATATAAATATAAATTCTGATTATTATTATTTTTTGGATTAAAAAAAAAAAAAATTGTAGACTGCATGTCTCTAATCATTTTTATGACATTTTAACGATTTTTCTTTTACATTGTTAGACTATATTAACATGCTTCATAGTCCTCTTCAAAAATGGTGGATTTTATTATCTTTGAGATTTCAATGTGGGTTTAAGACTTCCAGCAACATGCTTTTAATTCAGCCTTGACTTTTACCTTGCAAAGTCATGAATAGGAAGACAATCAGGATATTAATGTTACATACTCTTTTCCAAGTTGCCATTGACTATGCAAAGTAAAAGGCAAATGAATCAGACCTTAAGAAGCAGATTTTGTGTCACTCTTGAAGTGGAATTATATTAAGTAAAATAAAAGGTATACTGTCCCTCCAGGCTTGTCCTGGAAAGTAGCCAGAGAAAATATTTCCATCAGATGTTATTTGGTCAACTTCTTTGTACATGTATCAAGAATGTTACTGTTGTACTTTTCTCTTTCTGGGATACTTTATGTGTAATAAGTTGTTATTGCAAGAACCCACACTTGCTTTCTTTTCAGACATATTTTGTATTTCTTTTTAATAGTTCATTTTCTTTCTTGCAGGTAGGTAGAATCTGTCATCAGGCATATAAATGGTGTCAGTATTCAATTTGTGAAAACAGTTCTTGTTCAATTTCTGATACATCTCTATGTATTCTTGGTCTCACTTTTGTTTCTTGATATACCCAAGGGAAAAAAAAAATAAAATGAAATAAAATAAAAAATGAGGCATTAGGTTAGAACTGGACAATAATTTCTGAGATGAGGGAGGTTGTTTTACCTGTGTAACAAGACTTTGAAATTAAAAAAATACTTAATGACTAAAACTAGGTTGTTGAAGTAATTGCCAGGTGTTATTCAGTGAAGGAATAGAGCCTTATAAGAACTATAATTATAAGGCTCTGTTACAGTTTCATGAGATTCCTTAAAAACTTTATCATAAGAGAGCTATAGCTATTGAGATAGTGGTGTAAGGGATGGGGGTGGGGTGGCTGTTTTGTTTTTACTTCAATAAATGTTATTATTTGATATTTTAGAATTACTTTTCCATGTTTTCTAAAATTATTCATCAAATTATTCATTCCGGCATGCAACCCAGCACAGATTTCTATTCCTAAACAAAGAGAAACTGCATTCTTTGTCATAGAATATCCTTTTGCAAGAATAAAAACGTAGTTTCATGATATCTTGGAAAATGAAACTCTTTCTCTGAACAATTTGATGCTTGATAACTTGGTAACTGAAAGAGCCATTCTGAAAATAAAATCAATTTTCTACCAAATAACTATATAGAGTGGAGATGTCAGGCTAGTTCTCTGGGATCAAACTAACACAGCACTGGCACAGAGAACTGCCTTGCATTGTCTGTAGGTAGGATATCAAAATCACCTTTCTGTCCTTACACAAATTCTTCTGCAACCAACATACTCAGATGAAAGTAATCACAGGAATAAACACTAATACAGACTGGAGAAGATTCTAACTGGTTTTATTCCATAGAATCCAGAAGGCAAAGAAACAATGCAAAGTTCATAATCCCTGAAAGGCAAGGTTGGAACTATCACACTGCACAAGAGACACAGAAAGAAGAAACTTTATGGGGTGGAGTATACCTAGACATACTGGTATTATTGTTGCAGATAATAGGATAGAATGCTTTAGTGGGAATATTGGAAGAATATTTTAATGGTTTTGCACAAAATTAATATCAGAAATGCAATTGTTTGTTTGCTTGCTTGCTTGCTTCTTATGTCTCCTTCCTATGGGAGTGATTCTTCTAAGACTAATAGCGCAGTGAACACTACAGCAGCTATTCATTTATGGTACCTAAGTATGTTCAATGAAAGTCATCATGAAAGAACTCAATGTTAGGAAGAGGTAAATGAAATATCTTTGAATGATGTAGTGCAGCAAGTGCATCAACCCTCGGAGAAGACTATTCTGAGACGGCATATTCATATGTGTAATATATGTTTTTCTGAGTAGAGAGAGTATTCAGATAAACTAGTCCTAATATCCTAATTCTATTTGGCAGCTCTTTAAACATACATATTTTGAAAGGTTTTATAGCTTTAAAACAGTTAGGTGAAAATTCTATTATGAATTAGTTTCATAGGAATCAAACAAAAGGTAGAGAAAATGAAAATTCATATCTTGACAATATTTTTGTAGGATTTTAGTATTGTTGTTGTTGTTGTTTTGGTAGGATTTTTAGGTTTTTCACTGTGACGATCCAGCAAATTATTACAAGCATGTATCACCAGAATTCTGACAAATTCTCTCATTCACCATATTTATTTCATCATACTAAAATAAGTGAGGAAGCTCTGTTGAGCTTCTCTGTTTTAACATGTTGCATTAGGTCTTCTCTTTTTGAGCTTTTGTGATGTCATCAGAATTTTCATAACCATTTTCTTCACTATTCAAGAATTCTGTAACATGAAAACAGCACATAATAGTTTAGCTCAGGTAGGAAATTAACCATCAGTATCTAAAAAATAAAGGTAATTTTTCCAAAAATTTGAAAAAGTAGGTTGTCTTGCCAATCTGTATATGGATTAATTGTCCAGTTGCAACTCATTTTCAGTTTCTTATCCTTATGTTTACATTTTAATTACTTTTTTTTAATGAAAGTTGTTTGTTTGTTTGTTCTGAATATTTTTTGGTATTTAACTACAGCATATGGGAGCAGATCTTCCTGGTAAGCTAAGTTTAGTTGCTGCATGATAATATTGAAATAGCAAATTCAACTTGAGCTCTTAGAACTAAATTGACCTTTAGAGAGAAGTTATACTTTTTAATTTTCCTTTTTAGATCAATACTTTATACAAATTAAATTAATAATGATAATAATGGTATGTGCATATCAGTAGAAATAATATGAAAGTAATCCTCAGTTAGTCTTTTTTCTTGATTTGGTTAGCACATAAATGGGTGTTAAGGGGAACTGTTACTGCTCAAAGTGACTCTAATACAACAGACTAATCAAAATATTCAGAATCCATGAATACCTGCTGACAGTTCTTGTTACTTCTTTAGCCACACATACTGCTACATCAGTGTATGGACACAAATATACTCAGCAAGACTTGTTAATTTTTAACTTTTTGCACAGTATTTCTTAAGTCTCCAAGGTGGAAACAATCTCTAATGGTTGAGAAGCAGTGTATGTCATGGGGTCTAAAGATATAGTCACCGAAAAGAGAAAATTACATTTATGTTCACACTCTTCACTCAGAATAATGAAAAACACTACTCAACATAAAAAAAGTGTTTAAAAATAAGTGTTAAAAGCCAGAAAGGCAAAGAAAAAAACATTTATTTGTTTTGTCAGGGAAGTCGACAGTGGTGAACAAAAAAAAAGTTTGAATATCCAAATCCTACTACTAAATAGTATTTCAAACTGAACATTACTCTTTTTTTAGTCCTTGAGACATGATTTTGAATTACTGTCCTGTCCTTCCATTTGAGAACTGGAGCGGTGGTCCAGTTCCTTGACCATCTTAGTGGCCCGCCATTGGTCTCTTTCCAGTATGTCCAGGTCTCTCTTGTACTGGGGAGCACATAATTGGACACAGTGCTTCAGGTACAGCCTCATCAATTCTGAATAAAGGGGTAGGATCACCTCTCATGAACTGCTGATGATACTTTGCCTACTGCAGCCGAGGATACTATTAGCCTTCTTAGCAGCAAGGGCACATGTTCAACCTCACCAGGACTCCTAGATCCTTTTCTGTAGGGCTGTTTTCCAGCTGGGTGGCTCCCTAGCATGCACTGGTTCCTCCTCAGGTGAAGGACTTTGCAATTCTCCATGTTGAACTTCATGAGATTCTTCTCAACCCACTTCTCCAGCCTGCCAAGGTCCCTCTGGATGGCTGCACAGCCTTCTGGTGAGTAGGCTACTCCCCCCCAGTTTCATGTAATATGTGAATTTACTGGGGGTGCACTCAACCCCAATGTCTGGATCATTAATGAAGATTTTGAATAGGACTGGATACAGTATTGACTCCTGGGGTATTCCACTCATTCCTGGCCTCCAACTAGACTTTGTGCAACTGACCACTACCCTTTGGACCTGGCTGTTCAGACAATCCACCTCACTGTCTTCTCTTCAGCATCTTCTCTGTGAGGATCTTATGTAAGATGATATCCACTACTCTCCCCATCAGGCTGGTGATTTTATTATAGAAACTTATCAGGTGAGTCAGGCATGACTTTACCTTGGTGACTAATCTTTATGATTTTCTTCTCTTCCAGGTGCCTGGAAACGTTTTCCAGGATGAGCTGGTCCAGCACGTGCCCAGTGATCAAGGTGAGGCTGACCAGCCTGTAGTTCCTTGGGTCATCCTTCTTGTCCTTCTTGAAGATAGGAGTGACATTTGCTTTCCTCCAATCTTCTCAAACTTCTCTCAGTTGCCATGATTAACAATTTTAAGTGAATTGAATTGTGTGCACAATACACAGAGATTTGTTTATTTATTTATTCCCCATCTAAATCAGTTATGCCTCTTCAGTTAGAAAGACCAAGTGAAAAATTATGTTTTTCCAAGGTTAGGTCATTTTTATAGCAAGTTGCTTTGGTTTGTAATCACATGTAGGAGTAAAGTATAATAACAAAATAATAATATAATTATCTATCCTAAAAATGATCTACCTATATTACGAGTTATCAATCTAATGGAAAATAACATGTACTAATGAAATGATTACATTAATTTTAAAAATTGAAAATTACTATCAGCAATAACTATTCTTTCCAAAGATGTTACGCAAATATATGTCGGAAAACAGGTGAAAAACCAATATGGACAAAATTAATAGTTTCTGAAGGACATTTTTTTATGATTCTTTCCCTGAACAAAATATTAGCTTTACCTCTTGATTTCTCCTGGAGTAATCGTATTGCTGTCTTAATGGTTTTTATGTGTTTATTCTGAACCAGTTCCAGAAAAAGTCATGTCATTTGGCTCAATATACTTTCAAGTTTAATCTGATAATTAACATTTATTAAAACTTGGATTTCTACTGATTAAAATTTTGAAAATATTGGGAAAAATATTGAGAAAATGTCTATACTTTATATCTTGTTTTTTAATACTTTTTTCAAAGTTCAATAAAAATAGGTTGCTATTTTCTAGAATGGAGGAGAAAAAAATCTCTAATCTTGTCTATGTGAAAATATATATATATATAATTCAAGTGTTGTTTCTGTGTAAAGCTCTATATTTGGGTATTTTGTGACTTCTGTTCTGTTTCCTTTTAATGTCATCTTTGCTCTCCTTTTAAATATGTACACAGATTAGGCAAAGAAGTAATCCTTTGGAAAATTGCAATGAATATATCCATTCAAGAGAGACTTCCTAGATGTCAGAAATCATTATCTCTGAGTCTTACCCCAATTAATTTTTAAAGGCTTGTATTTCAAGCCATTGTGTGCAAGTGTCATCCCCAAAGAATAACTGAGCTGGGTTATTCTGGAAAGAATTAATATGTAGTTGCATAAATAATAAAATAATAAAAAATGCATCTAGTGAATATGTGTATGCTGGAAATGAATTTCCTAATTTTTTAAGGCATTTATGCACAACCTGTAAATATTCTTTTTACTTTTTTTTTTTTTTTTTTTTTTTTTTTAATGTGTATTTCTAGAGCAACTTGATAGAAAACTTGTCCCTGGCTGCTAACCAGTCTACTCAGATTTTATTTGATGAAAAATATAGTCAGACATTTTTTTCAACTTATCTAAACACCCACAAAGTGAGTTTAGACTTCTAGACTTTTAGATATTTCTCCTTTCAGATGACTCAGACTGATGACAATTAGAATTCTTGCTCTGTTCCATCATTCTGGAGTACGATGCAGAACTTAGTTAAATTCACTGCAACCTCCATCTCTGGTTCAATACATTTTATTAAATCTGAGTTCTCACTTCAGAATTTTCTTAAAAAGAAAGAAAGAAAAAATGAAATTTTACTTTTTCATATCTCATGCATTTAAATTCTGCCAGAAAGTATTTCCCTATCAGATTAAAATTTACTCTGAAAAATATTCAGGTGTAAATTGCAAAACATTTCAACATCTGGTAGACTTTGCTCATCTAAGTTTGAAGCTCTACTCCTTGATGTTTGGTGCTGGCTCCTTTCAGGATCCCAACTGCTTAGGAATTTGTTTAATACATATCAACCCTAAGCTCTCAGTTCTGCTCCATGAATTGTTATGTGGCTTAAGTGTAACAGAGAGAGAAGGGAAAGGGGGAAGGCAAAAAGTCAGGAGGTCAGGAAAGCAGGAAGGAAGGAAGAAAGGAAGAATAAAGGGAGAAAAAAAAAAAAAAAAAAAAAAAAAAAAAAAAAAAGTGCTATGGCCTCTCTATGAAAGCTTTTAAGATGCCTTGGTCACTTACACTTACTCTGCATCTGAACAACAACAACAAAGAAAGCAGCCTAATGATCTTCTGTCCTCCCCACTAGCCAAAAAACTTTCAGCTGTCAATGAAGTCTGTCAGGGCTTCTTGCTGTAGAGCATTAGACTTCATACAAAATGCAAATGTAAGGAAATACTTAGAGCCATCAAGTGTTGCAAAATGGCAATTAAGAATAATGTTGGAAAAAATACTATATAGAATTGACAACTATTGGCAACTATTTCAAATATATATCTCACTATACAGAACTGGCAGCATATTGAGAACTATTTCAAAAATTATCAAGATAGGAAATCAGAAGAAAATCTTTTACTCAAACATTGACAAACCCACTTAAATTGCAGCTGAAAAAACTCCTTTAAATATCACAATATAAATAAATATTTTTAAACTAAAATATTGGAGTATGATAGTTACCTTTACCTCAAATTTCTAATGTACATTTTTTAGTAGACCCCAATATTACACACAGATGGTACAGCCTATTTGGGGGGTATGAGGGATTCTTCTTTTTTGCTTAGTTTCAGCTTGTGTTTAATCTCATGAATCAATGGTAAAAGTATTTATTTATAGCACTGAGGCTTTGGGTGCATCTAAGGATAAGGATTCTGTTTGTTTTCTTTAACAGAACACACAGTGAGTGATAAATTACTAATAAACACTGAAGAGAGTTTTTTGTTTTGTTTTGTTTTGTTTTTTTTTTTTTTTTTGAAAATGACTTTAAAGAAATAAATGTAAGAAATCAAAAGATAAAATAGGATAGAAGATATAAAGGATGGATATCAGAAATCAGTGCTTTTCATTAATCCACTTTTCAAGTCTGTGTCTAGAGTGCCAAGCACAGAAGGTGGAGATAAATTACTTAAGGGCTTTTGATTGAAAGTTTTGATAAGAACATTAGGAAGCTGTAAATCCCCTAAACCCATCTTATTTGCTTGCATATCTAAGGAACTCTGGTACATGCGGTTTTGTAAATATGTATCTCTGAATTACACCAGGGAACCCTTACTACTTAAATTCCAAATACTTAATCTGCTTGAATTTCCATATTAGCCCTGGGGTTTTTCCAAATCTAATGCTAAAATCTATATTATCTTATTCATTTTTTCCTTTTTTAATGTGAAATCCTATATTCTTTAGTTCATTTTTCCTGACTGGGAAAAAGATACAAATTTTCCTGACTGGGAAAAAGATACAAATTTCTATTTACTCTCAGCTTTTGTATGGAACTCTAAAGAAGGCAAAATAGTTCTCTGTATCTGCAAGGCCAACTGTAAATCCTTTCAAAATAAACAGTCTACTTTCCTATAAGAATAACTTTGTCTTATTAAACCATTTTATTTTTAAATATGTTCAAGCATTCAGTTAAACATGGAATTATCACAGGGTACTGTTTTTTCGTACAGGTAAAATTAGGTTACATGATTAAAGTTCTCCATGTGAGCTGAGGGGACTATTTCCTAATAAGTAACTTTTTTGTTTATTTGTTTGTTTGTTTGTTTTTGTGTTTTTGTATGTTTGTTTGTTTTAAATATAACATAAAGATTTGGATTTAGGGATACAGAAAGCCAAGCTTTTCTTTTCTTTTCTTTTCTTTTCTTTTCTTTTCTTTTCTTTTCT